>CM031238.1:296931196-297439190 GCA_018340775.1 Taxus wallichiana var. yunnanensis
TGATGCACCAAATAAAGGGTGTCTTCAGATTCAGGAAGGGTTAATTTGAAGAGGGTGTGTGCACCACAGGTCAAATTCACCTACTGCAACTTAGAGAGGGTACAGGATACCACAAACTAAGAGACACGCATTCCCTTTGTTAAACTTTATCAGACCGAGAAATATACCAGTTTCCTAGTGAAGAAGGATGAACTCAAGAAGGGTGAACGGACACCACAACTCAACTGCATGCAATACTCCACCACTCGATAAGCACAGAACTCCAAGAACCTGCAATAGAAACTTAAACTTGCACAGTGTACCTGTAAGTACGAGAAAGGCACAAAGAAGCATTAAAGGATGAAAGGACCGAGATTAGTCACAAAACACACACTTTTATTGCTTCAATAACATGCAAAATGCATCATACATTCAGAAGAGGCAATAGTTGCCATTACGGTCTTGAAGAGGAGGCTTGAAAGTTCTCTCAACACACAAAAACAACTTGCGTAAGAGAGAGAGATTCTTGAAAAGTATACACTCGCCTTTGAGATATCTAACCTGTCCAACTTGTCAGGCGAACATTGGAACCCTTTGAAATGAGCTTCTAACTTACATTTATAGAAGAATATGTGAGAAAGGAGAGGAAATGTCATAATTACATTCCTAAAATGAAGGCCCATGATGTATTTATTGCAGTTAGTTGAACTACCTGAGAAGGTTCCATCATGGGTCATTAATTCCCTGATGACCTAGTCTTCTCAATTAATTAAAAGAATATTTAAATAATAATAATAAATATTATTATTAAAATATTTAAATAAAAATATTAATTTAATTAACATAATGTTGGGACCCCCGTTGACCCGTTTGACTTGAAGAGGAGGGGGGTCCATGTGGATAGAGTCTGCACAAATCTCAACTCGGTGAGCTTCGAATCCTCTAACTTGGTGTTGCACTCGATTTTTGACCCCGCACTAACTCTTTCCTTGCCTTGGTAATCGGGCTCTTTTGCATTGAGTCCTTCGAATGGCGAGCTATCAAACTTGATTCTTATCATTTTCCTCTGGTTAACTCGAGGCCATTTATGCATTCCACGTTCAACTTCATGAAACATCACCACGAGCTCCCTGCGAAGTCACCGAGCTCTTCATCCAGCAAACGATCTTACCTTTCCTGGGCTCAAACTCACTTGAATGTCGTGCTTAACCCAACATTTCTAAAAAGAATGGTTTTACCACAATGTTCACGGTTCTTCCTTATCATATAACACTTGTAGTAAGAATGTTTTGGCTTTGCCATAATAAGCACAATTTGTACCCTCCAAACGATGAGAAAATGCCATTACCAATAAAGACCTAATGCTGCCATGATGATGACCCAGGCTCATGCCCGTTACATGTCGATAGACACCCTTAAGACTGATTTTTGGTCAAAGAACCCTTCGGTATTTTGGCAGTGCATTCGGCAATCTCGGCTCCAATCAACAATTATGCCACTATTGGAATCTTAGTATGGCATAGGTAGTCATGAGCTACACCATATACTCATTTTTCCGAAACTAAAAAGATCCTTTATGTTACAATCACCTGCAATACATAAAATAAGCCCTTCAAAAAAAACGTTGAACAATGGGCAACCAAAAGGACCTTGGAAAATGTACACGTATTCGACCATATGAATTCTTCCTTAGTCGTGGATCAAAGTCGATAGAAATAAGCTAGGTAAAAACAACTTGAAATTACAGTATAAGCGTTCATTGTTAAAAACAAGTTTCTCTGAACCTGGTAAAGGAATACTTTTATTGTCTGATTGGACGCACATAATGGAAGGGTATAAATATTGCTTCTACCCTCAGAGTTTCTCAAAGAGACCATTTACGAGTAACAAGGATGTAGTATGCAAAACGGCCGACCGGGTATTTTCAGAGCTGACCTTCACATTTAATTCGTTTCTAGGAAAAGAAATGCTGAGCAATACGAATCGTTTCATTCTGCACCGTAATAAACCTTCATCTCCTGATTCAGAAGATTTTATGAAGCCTTGAATGGCGTGACTCCAATCCATCATATACGGCAGTGAATATTTGTTTCTAACAATGCGTGGGAGCTTGTTTAGAATAAGGATAAGCCTACGAATTTGAGGGTGCATTCAATGCTTGAGAATGATAACAACACACGCTTGGACAACCTGTTTCTTTGGAAGCGTTCAAAAGGAAGGCTTCTACTGTACTGCACATGCCTGCTGCCTGTGGTTGATCTGTCTCGCGACCACCGAATGCTCAGAGCCTGAATCGGAGTTGGGAGAAGTATCTTTGGCAAAGGTGAACTGATCAGGTCGGTCATCCATTCATTGCATGCTGGCAAAGGTGAACTGATCGGGAGGACACCTGTCTGTTGCTTCGTGAGGAACAGTATCAATGCTTCGTGAGGAAACCCGTGTCTTCTGTAAGCTGCGATTATGGTATTCCATGAGAAGGCGTCTCTTTCTGGAAATGCAGGTCTGCAATAGTTGAAGATATGTAGACGGGTTTACAGGGACGTTATGCGTGGTAAGCAGAATGTGTGGAGCTTTGAGCGTAGAACCGTGTCATACTCGATTTTGGCCAGGCTAGACCACCACGTCCAATCCTATTAAACACTTCAACTGCCTCATTCCCACGTTCTCTGACTTACCTTCTGTGTGACTCGCACAACGTGCTCCGATCCTGTTTACACGGCCCGTGCGGAATTCTGATCATGGTTTGCCATCTTAATATTTCCCCTTTGGCAGTGTTTGCCTGAATCTCCCCTACGCGGAGTGAACAGCTTGGAATGCCATCTTAATATTTCCCATTTGGCATACCAGCTCCGAATTCTGCATAACGGCTTGGCCACACCAATCCATGGGCCCCGGCCTCAGCTTTGCCGCACAAACTTGGCAATTTGACCCGATTTCTCCACTTTTCCACCAGCGCAGGATCTTTATGAATCTTCTCCTGCCGAGTTTTCCTTCAACAGATTTGAGGATAACATTAAACTCTCAGTGCAAACATTTCAGCTGTAGCTTGTAAGGTGTGATAATTCCGACATAATCCTTTATGCCTGCCAACTTAGTGACTCGTTGAAGATGCTCATATAATTGCAAAGCAAATTATACTCCATGAATATTATGATATGAATCGCCTTCCACCTCTATGAGATCCACTTCCATGAGTTACATCGTAAAACCAAGTAAGGTCTCGATAGAGAATCTTTGTAATAAATTTTATCGTGTCTCCCAAGAACACTCTCACTGTCACTTAATCGATTTTCATAAAAATATCTTGAAGGAGAATCGAATTTGAGGATGCATTCGATGCTTGATCGAGATAACAACATTGGACAAGTTACTTGCTCAAACAGCTTCTACTATATCTTGCAACATTCCTGCAGCATCAAATGCTCGGCCGCTTTGAGCGTAGAACTAAAATTCTCCTAGGAAAGTGCCGTGAGGAAGTAATTGGCTATACGCAGCAGCTACAGGGTAGAGAAGTAAACTTATCTCAGAAAATGAGTGGCCTCCAGAGAGAGTCGATTGCGACAGCTGCCGTAGGGTGATCCCAAGGAACCGTTGGTGTTGATCCTGATGTTCTGGTTGCATGCGACCACAGTCGTGATCAGTTGTAAAATCTTGCCGCTGTAGTAGAAGAACGAGATAAAGTTTTAGTTGAGTTGTCTCGCCTTTTCATTTTGGAAACTCTCTTCCATGGAAGAAGCTCGACCAAATCTTGAGGCAGCTATTGTCTCTGTCGAGTCATTAAAATTGAATTCATATTCCAACAAGGAAGCATCAATCTCTCCATGTTGAATTAAACCGAGTCAAGCTCGTCATTTCTCTGCCTCAATGAGCCAACCATCGAAACATCCTCCAATCCTATCGAGACTCTTTTATGACAAGCCAAAGTTGGACAACCGAACTTACATTTCCTACTCATGAACTCGTCTAAGGCTTGTGATCTGAGTTATGACCGAGTTAGGACGAGGCACGAACTCCTCTGATGACTCGTCTCTTTATTCCCGATTCGACACTGTTTTAGCTCAACCGAGTGAGATAAGCTTATCGAACTCCTCGATGGCTCGCATTCTTGGAAAAAATGAGCGATCTCACCTGATGACCAGAAGTGGGTCCCTGGGACCAATGTCGTGATTTGATAGTAATAAGGCCCTGTTTTCCAATTTTTCCATGTGCGTAAAATTGGATAACAATGATCACATAATGACCCCAAATTAACACATTCCAAATGAAGAGCAATTTTCTATCCTCTTAGAATTAGACACAGGTTCCCGTCCTATTGTTGAAACAATAACACCATCACATATAAGAAATGATGTCTTATCTAGGCCAACCCCTTGATTTAAAATAATTTGAATGAATATTAATATATTTGATCGAAATAAATAAGAAGATATTATAACCTATATAAGGTAAACTGTCAAAATGTATAACTAGATGTCATGATATGAAAGTATGAAACTATGCATTTGAGAAGAAAACACATACATAATGATGTCAATTATTTTTTGAAATTATGAAAATAAATAAAATGAGGCATGTGATGCATACTTTAGGGTTGAGAACAAGCAAACTAGAGGGAAGAAATAATACAATCATAAATAATATAAGTGAAACATTTAATTCAATAGGTAAAACTAGTTGAAATAAAGATAGTAATGTTGCAAGATGAATATTAACTGAGGCTATTGTGAGTAAGGTAATAAGTACACATTGATTTGTAAGTGAAACAAGTACAACCCTAAAATTGAATAAGAAAACTTTATATAGAGCCATAGGAAGAAGAAAAATATTAGATGATCATTTAGTCATAAAGTGTTGGGCATTTAATGGTAAACTAAAATGAAAAGAAAAGGTATTAGTAAAATAAACAAGAAATTTGATTGAGATTTTTTGGCACGAGAACACAAGGATCTCACCTAATATTTAAAATTTATTAAGAATAAGGAAAGGTTTAAAAATTCACAAGCCATGCATCATGTTGGTGCAACACACTATATGCATCTAATTATTAAGTTAATATAGTTAGTTATCCTTTATAGCTAGTATATTATGTATAGGATTAGAATAAATAAAGATATACATCTGATTAATGTTATCTATTAAAGTATTACCTTTAGTGGAGGTTCCACCTTTATTGGGGTTGATAAGAGACGGGAGATAACTCTTATTATATTTATATATACCCTCACATATATACATTGTAGATTACTTTTTGAAAATACTTTTACAATTAATTCTCAAGGCATTATATTTTTGTCTTTATGCTATACTACAAGATCTATAATCCTTGGGAATCTACCAACATTTAATGGTATCGAGCCTTAGGTATCGTATCATGAGATGTGGTTTTTAAATTTTTAATCAAATCAAAATTTCCACACTGTTTCCCAATCCTTTAGATAGATTTTGAGCCAACCCAAAAGTGGGTTTTCAAGAAAACCTTTTGGATTATTTTTATTTGAGCCATATCCGACTTTTTAGGATATTTCTACATATTTTCCCATTTTTAAAAAATTCCATTTTTTCTATTTTTATTGAATAATGATTGAAACAATATGATTTTTTTAAATATAAATTCTTGGAGTTCCTAGTGATTTCGACATGGATATATTTCATGATTCTAAAATTCTTTTGTATGTATATAGTAGTATAAGAAAAAAGATAGAAATTCTAGCTTATTTGCGCATATGTAGAGAATATGAAAATACTCTAAATATACCATAAGGAGGTGAAAGGAATGGTAATTCAATATTCATCACATTTTGTATAAAGCTATGTAATCTTATTTGAAAGAGGCTGATCTTGGATCCTAATATAAAGTACTTCAGTATAGTCCTTTTTCCATCTATGTTCTAATATAGCTCTGATTAATTCTAATTACATTATGTGGTTTATGTGATATGATTATCTTTTCATGAACTCTTTGTATTTAATATATTTCACAATTGACACATTCAGCTATATCTTATGCTTTAATTTAGACTATGACATGTCAGTAAGTTTTGATGTCGTGATCCGTGATCCTCCACTAACAATTAAGAAGAAGGAAATGTTTAAAAATCCATGAGCCACTCATCTTAGTGCAACACACTATATGAACCTAATTTTTAAGTTAATATAGCTAGTTATCTTGTATAACTAGTACATTATGCCTAGGATTAGGATAAATAAAGAAATACATCTAATCAATGTTATCTATTAGAGTACCACCTTTAGTGGAGGTTCTACCTTTAGTGGGGTTGATAAGAGATAGGGAGATAAATATTTTTGTATTTATATATACCCTCACATATGTACATTGTAGATTAATTTTTGTAATTTATTCTTATAGAAATATATTTTTGTCTCTTTGTAGATTAAGTTTCATCTTGGTGTGAGTCATACTACAAGATATATAATCATTGGGAATCTACCAACATTTCATGGTATCGAGCATTGGATATTGTAGTATGATATGTGGAATTTTTTAATTTTTAATCAAATCAAAATTTCCACAAATCTTCCCAATCCTTTAAATAGATTTTGAGCCAACCCATAAAATGGGTTTTCAAGAAAACCTTTTGGATTTTTTTTTGTTGGAGTCATATCCGATTTCTTAGGATTTTTCTACGACTTTCCCATTTTTATTTTTTTAGATCTAAAAATATTTTTATTGAATAGTGATTGAAAGAATTTGATTTTTTTTTAATCGAAATTTTTGGAGTTCATGGTGATTTTTATGGCTTTTTTAAGATCCAAATTTGTAAGAAAAGTGTGGATCCAAGTTAAATATTTAGCAAAATTTACATTTTTTATAATATCATGCATCCAATCATATACTATCATATCTTGAACATCAATAATTTTTCAAAGCCTAGATGATTTCTAAGATCAAAGCAATGGGCCATCCGTGTGGCGGAGATTTGAAGTTGCATGTGTATTTTTAGATTTCTTATTTGGAAGAATATATTCCTTATGCCATTACGCTCAAACCTATTTGGTAGTACTCTTCCTTTGTAAATAAAGAATTATTAATTTTTTTATTAACTTGAAAGTTTGGGTGTGTTTGTTATTAGAGCATATTGAAGCTTATGGCGAAGAAGAGGTTTGGGGTTAAAATCTTAGCCCTCTCGATTTGTATTAATTTTGTTTAAATTTTCCAAAGTTTTCATTACTCTTGGTTATTGATTTAATCTAAATTGGTTAATATTTTTAGGGGTAGTCAACCGATGGTAAATTATCATAATAAATTAGTTTTTAAAACTAATTATACCAATATCATGAATAACCATTAAGAAATGATAAAAATAATAATAAATGATAGATAATAGTTGATAAAGCTCTTGTAATGTGTGTGAGAGAAGAGGAATTAGTTGGTTTATCTTGCTCTATGTGATGATTTGGGTTGGTCGATGATAAACAGAGATGAAATGACCCGACAGAGCCCCGTTGTTAAAATTGTGTTGCAAATATTCCTAATAAAAAATAACTATAGAGGAACAAGGCGTATGATTGTTATGGACCTATGTGTATGCTTTCATCCCTTTGTGGTTCTACTCCTACAACTTCATGTGTTGGATCACTACTTCCTCTTCTAATTATGTCTTGAATTTGGACCTTTGATGCCTTATAAATCTCGTTATGCAGCTGATTTGATATTCAAAACCCTAGTTAGCCAATAATTCTTGTAAAACAAACATTAGTTGGGTGGTGGGAAACCCCGTGCACCACCTACATCACCACTAATTCAAAATGGGATCAAACCGCATGTCATTCTCACTTAACACGTAATTTCTAGAATATATGCAACTAAATGGATAATCATGATTTTACAACAATATGACCATACTTGAACATTTACCCTAGCTTGACTTGGAGTGATGACATGTTACTTGTGTTTCACGAGATCGAGTGTATGACTTCCCTAGAAATATTATGCATAGTATATGGAAGTAAAGGAATTCTTGGAATGGCCTTGCTTGTGCTTTCTCTTAGTGTATGCTCATGAGGATTCTTGGGGTGTCAAGTATGTATGATCTCCTCCTTGATAATGGGTGAAATGACTAGCTTATATATGTGTTATGGATCTCGGTAAAACTTGAATAAGGTTAACTAGGAATGACCCAAAGGAATTTGAATTAGAAAAGTGTCGTTAGAGAAGGTGGGACCAAGTGTAAAGGTTAACCCATAACATATAGACTTCAAGTTCCTCCGTATATGTTATGGTCCCAAATTCTTGTGCAAGTGATTTGAGAGCCGGGATTATGATATGCGAGGACATAGTCTATTTTGACATAGTAACATGACCATTGTGCAAATAGATAGGTTTTGTATGTAAGTAAGAATGAGTGAGATATAACTATAGATATGATAATTTTTCAACTGGAAAAGTATGGACTAGTGCAAAGGTGTTCTATAATTTGTGTTACAAGACATGAATTACAAAAATGAGTGTTTACAATTATTATTCCCTCATTAGATTTAGAATCTAGATTAGTGAGTTAAGTAAACTAAAAGGATGTAAAGGGTTTACAAGATGTTATTATGATTAATTAACTTCCAACATTAATTATGTATTATTAGAATAACACATCAATTCTTGAAACTAATGTAAAAAGTAAGATATGAACTTGAAAACACAAGGGGATGAGTGCACTTAGCTGATTGTAGATGAATTTAGGAAGTTTTGGTTTTACAAAGTGCTAGAAGCTGGGATATATGAACTTGATAGTGCTTCATTCCCGAAACCGTGACTAGGAAATGCCCTTGTGTAGGATTGTATGAATATACTAGGACCATCTCGTATGGTTTTGAACCTACTATATGGTTTTGGATCTTCTTATAATTTGGCTTTGTAACTTTCTACGGCTGTCATCTACCTATAAATGTCTATTGTTTTCAAACCCTAATTGTATCTCATGTTGTGAAGCCCTCAAAATTTGATGAGTGAGGAGTCAAACCCTAGCCATGTGTGGGAAACCTTGAAAAACAAACATTAGATGGGTTGTGGTATAATCCTTAAACCATTGACATTAGCACTACTTTGAAGAGGCCTCAAATCATGTAGTCATTTCTTCATGTACCTCCTTTCTATCCCAAGGATGCCACCTATCACCCAAAGTGTGCGTTGGTGCTCACCAAGGTATGTGTGGGTACCGAGCACCTCATTTATGTGAGCTTCATGAGAATGATCCACCATTAATGGAGAATGAGTTACAAAAGTGGAAATACAACACTCACTAAAAAAAAGATACAAATAACAGATCCGTCCATAGATGTATCATAAATCGGAATGAACATTGTAAATAAGTATAATGAAACTAGATATGACTCGAAAAATATGAAGAACACAAGGGTTTACACTCTTGAACATGAATAACCAGAATCACACACCATATATTGATTTATAAACATTTACAGTGGCCTCATTACATCATAAGGGTCATACAGACCGAATACATCAAGGAATATTATCTTAAACCCTATTAAAATACTCTGCAGAGAGAGAGAGAGTTCTTAGCTATTCTACCCATTAAAAATCTTGTTCAGACCCAAACCCATGCATATATGCTCAATAACATCCTTGCAAGTATTCCTGCAACACCTTGTTACCACTTAAAACCCTCTTTAACCCTTCATTTCCCCAACACTTCGTTATCACTCTCATCTCCTCTATTTCGGACCTAAGCACTCCTTTAAATAGGATCTGGATGCACCACCTTGGTTTCCTTCATGAATAGATTGCATGCCAAGTGGAAGTGTTTTCCTCCATGGTCGAATGCCTATGCCAAATTTCAAATGCCTCCACTACCTGTAATGATCATCTTGGGAATATTACTTACGTGGAATATTCTTTTCTTGACCTCCAAGGCTCTAGGCTGACACCTTATCCATTCAACACATCTACTCATGCTTTTCATGTGTTTCTCCTGCAACAACTCCTTCAAAATATGGATAAGTCCCTAAACCTTCCTACTCTCGCGCGTCTTTTCCTTGTGCAATTTTTCCTGAGCGCCTTCCTTCTTTACTACCTCATGCGCGTGCTGACTTATTCCTTGGGACTTAGTCAATTCAAAGCCCAACATTACCCCACACTACGTGTGTTGTCCATCCTTGGAAACACTCTGCCCTTCCACTAAAGAATAAAGAATAGGGAAAATGAAATAATCTATGATTGAATAAAGAATGGAAGAATCCTGCTACTACTGCATGAGAAGTGGGAAATCTTTCTTCACAGGGGATTTAATATTAACCCAAACATCCACCTCAGTATGTACTTATTGAAGTAAGTAACCCACCATCGTGATAACCTTGTCAAAACTCATCTCATCCCCCTTAGCCTTCAACGTATCTTCAATTCTTTCCATCTTCTTGTTAATATATCCCAGAGTGTCCATCATGTGAGTGACTTGGGAGTAAAACTCTTTTAGTTTATTTTTAATTGAAAGCCTTAAGGTTTTGATCACCTCTGATTTTTTCTCTACCTCGGCCAAAATCTATCCCGCTCCACCCTATTGCCCTTATTTTTCTCTTGAAATTCTTTCAGATCCGCTTCATGGCTGACAACTAATATGCTTGATACTCTATCCCTATCACCACAGTTGTCATATACAACTTCTGTCATTTGCGCTGGGTTTTTACTAAGGCAAGGAGCTCAGAGTAATGAGTTAATATCTCCCCAGTCTTAAAATTCTCTTCCTTCTTCTGGCGCACCATCACCTCTTGACCCGAATCTAATGTGAGTGGTTGCCTCTCCATAGTGAGTATGCACGTTAAGTTTTCCAAGCAATGAAATGTCAACTCGTATTTTTGTTTAGGAGGGGCCAGTTCCGGGTGCTTCAAGATAATGGCATTTAAAAAGCCTCTATCTTCTTATGGACTTCACGCACCTTCACCTTTTCATCTCTCACTCACACCTTAATTGCGCATTGATCAAATCCTTTTTCTTTATCTCCCTATCCCTCTCAATGGTCTCCTCATTCTTCTTTTCAAGTTCCTCCTCCAAGGCTCTTATTCTGTCATTTCTCCCAAAAATTCTTACCTCCACTTCTAGTGACACCTTGTTGAGTGCATTACAAACTTGTTCATCGAAAATCTCTGAGTATTCACCAAAGGATTTACTCCTTTGGAACCTCGGTGCCTTCATCAACGAGACATTATATAACTCGAATTTAGGCTCATAGACGTGGGACTCGAACGCATAGGAATTTTTTTTTCTTATGCGTGGGTACGTAATTTCTTCATCAAAAGAATACCAAGCTAGGAGTTGGTCTGTGAGCAATGTACTATGGAACCCCACACATAAAACTTTGTTTGGATCATTTTTATAGGTCATGGCATGTTCCTGCATTACTACTATTCCCCTTCCACCTGTGCGTGCTACCATGGGGAAACTAACTGCTAAGTTGGGGTCTCCGCCATACTTCCATACTTTGCTTCCCTACACTTGCACTCTCTTCATTGTTCTTCAATATTTTATCGGTCTTGTGCTTGACCTCTTGGTCCACTAGATCTCATATAATACCGTTGGTCCGAAAACTATCAATTAGGTAGGTCATGGGAAACAGGCCAACAATGTGTAGGGCATAGCCCCTCTTTGAGACAACAAAGCAAAACTGGTTTATTGCTAATCTATCAAGCAGGAATCTATGCAAATCTACACTATTCTAACTTCGGGGGTTGGGATCTCATCCCACTAGAGGTAGTTCCAAAAATGAACATAAAGGTAGGAAGGAAAGGAGGAGGATAGATCTAAAGGAAGAAAGAAATGAATTCCAAGATGGAAAGGTCAGAAGGTTTATGCTTTGGGCTGGTAGTAAACAGAGCCAAAATTACTTGCATAAATGATTAAAGCAATAATGATGAACATATGAAAATAGTAGGAATGAATCCAATAGAATAAAAACATAGATCTAACTTAAGAAATATCTGATGCAAATAACACACATATTAAGTACAAAGTTTGAACATATGTATTAATATTTCTTCTATTACAAGAAAGCACAAAGTCTTTCTCTCTTCACTTCTCTTTTCATACAAAATGTCCACCTGGAATACAACAAGTATTCCAGTATTTATAGAAGGAGAAGAGGAAAGAAGACAAAAGCAAACCAACCACTACTTACAAAATATCTTACAAGATATTTACAAAATATCTAAAAAGTCAAAAGTTGACTTTGGAAAAGTTTTTGGATGGCAACATCCCATGGTGCAACATGGATGATGTCATCATAAATTCCAACAAGATTTTAAAATATTTTTACAAAAATGATCAAAGCATACATAAGAGGAAAAACTACTCCTAATCATCTCTCTCCTCGAACTTGGTATCCTGCTTTTGATCGGGAGAGTCGATGCGACACTTTTTCGGTATTCCATAAACTTGCTAATCATTGCTTGAAGTTGATCATGATCTGGACCTTTGAAATGGTTGCCAATTACTTCACAAGTTTCTTTTTCATTCCCGACCTTGTCGTAATTCGATGAAATTTTTACATGAACTAATCAAAAATACGACGAAGTCGCAGCAAGCCAGGAGGTTATTGATTGATTCTCGGTCGAAAGTGACCTCTGGTGCCAAACCTTGAGTGATGATAGTCATGAAGCACTAGAATGTATCATCTAATTACCTCAAGTTGTATGACTCATTGAGCATCTCTGGAGCCATTTTTGTAATTGTTTGCTCCATGTTGTATCGTGCGTACAAGGCTTCATCCTTGATTTTATCTATTCTCTCTAGGATATATTCCATTTGATCAACCCGGTAATCTAAAGCGATGAGAGATTTGTTATGTGCACACGGGTGATCGATAATGCCGACCTTCAATAGGTCGTCAACTGGGCAGTCAACCATGGCTTGAAATGTTTCATGTTGCAACCTGGCATTATCCAACTCCTTGGAGAGGGAACCTACTACTGCTTATAGCTCCTTATTTGCTTGGGTTATATCTTGATAAAGCACTGTGAATTTCCCAATCATCTTGTGACCATCTCTAAGGATCCGCTCGATCCAGGATGATACTGCTACGCCTTGTTCACCAATCTTAACATACTCATTTCTTTCATCTTGACTGAGAACTTCAATGGGTTTGGCGGCGATTCTTGGAGGAGCATTACCCATTTTCTGTAATGCTTGGAGGAGATGTTTGTTATGTTCCTTGAGTATTCTCTTCTCCTCTTTTTCTTCTTGGAGATTCTTGCAGAGAGCATCTATCGAAGATAAGGCTTCCTCTTGTAGGATTTCAGATTAGGTCCCCATTGTGACTTGAGTCACCGTGAAGTCTGTGGGAGACAAATCCTTCTTTTCTTAGTGGGATTTGGGTAAGTAATCTCCATGACCCTCTCCCCGAAGAGCTCTTAGAAAATCAAGTTATCACTTTCGATTCTTAGGTCCCTTCTTCGAATTACGGAGAAGTCCATGGGTGCGATGGGAACCTTTCTCTTATTCTATCCCGGATGGTCGAAATCCAACTAGGACTTATGGGAGTGGGAGTAGATGGAATATAAGAAGAAAAAGAGTGAAAGGGGAATCAAATGTGGAGGCCTACGGGAAGAATGTTGAAACACTCGGTGGTGGCATTGACAAGGAGTCCAATTCACCACTGCTTGTGGGGACCTGGAGTTACTACAGGAGAAGAGAAGGACATGGAAGCGGAAGGGATCTGCAATTGGATAGAGGGAACACTAGGTGACAGATCCACGAGAGAGGAGAAGATGGAAGAGGTGGGAGATGGAAGGGAGGAAGGGAGAGGAGAAGACACATCCATAGGAATGGATGCTTGAATGACAGGAGGAGGAGAGGAAATGGAAGAAGGGACGCTGGGTACCTCGGTAGTTGTAGTTGTGACAACATCTTGAGTGGATGTATCCGTTGAAACATCTGTTGTTTCCTCTTCTTTACCTAGAGACACCAGGTCGAATAATTTCTTCTTAGAAGCAGAAGGAAGGCCTTCAAGAGATTCTTCTTGTTTGCTTGATTCTCCCTCCTTGTCTTTTCCTTTTCCTTTCGGCACATGGGCCGGTCTTGAGAGTGCTCTTCTGAAGGATAAGTAGTGAAATCTACTCTGAGGTAGGTGAGACCATTCTGTTTGCACCAATGTTCGGTGTGTTGCAATGTGGGCTTGACCCTTTCTTGAATGGTTTTTGGTGATTTGGCTATGTCGATCTCCGCGAATGGCCAATCATCCCCATCTGTGTCAAGGTAAACCTGATCATCTTCTTTATCAATCTCTTGGAATTCCTTTGGGACGATGGCTATGCCTTAGTGGATGATCTCCTCAGAGCCAGTGGGAGTGATCCTTTCTCCCGATGTCTATTTCATGTGTCGGTCGATCCAAATGTCCTCGATCTCGGGAAAATGGATGGGATCAATTTCGACTTTGGGAGGCAACTCGGCGGTCAAAAGTGGGCCTTGCTGGGAAGTTGTGCTTCAGATTCAGAAATTATAGCTCAACATACATCTCTCGTGCTTTGGAAAGCGTGGGGAAGGTGTATCGACCAACTGTAAGGGGGAATGGAGTTCCTCCTATCTTTCTCTTCATGCACTTCTCATGGTAAGTGATCAGTTGCCTTGAAAACTCGAAGAGGATCAGCTTTGGCCCTGCATACCTTGGCAGCTTCATCGGTTCACCCTCGAAATTCATCGCTCTGAGGTATGTGAATGTGGGGAATTGTGTGAACAATGCTCCCCATTTCTTCATGGCAACAATCACACTCGGGCTAGTCTAACCGTGTCTCATGTTCGGCCTCAGTAAGCAGATTACCTCATAGAAGAAGGCATCATTAATCTTGGAGAACTCGGGAGATGCTGGCCTCGAGCTTTAGCTCTGGGTAGAATTCATATATTTTGACACAGGACCATACCCCATTTCGAGCTAAGCCTCAGAAAATCCCTTATTGCCGCAATAACAACGTATACAACGTAGGAATTCATGTAAAACTTCCTAGTTGAGAGATGGTGTCGCTGATGATTTCACTTGAGCCAAAACGCTGATCGATGCATTCTTGTTCATGGTTTCCATATACCTCAAAGATCCATTTGTGGAAATAATGGGTGTCAGGAGCCCAAATACTATGTTTAAGAAGGTGATTGTATCACTCATCCGCTCATTGAAGTCACTACGGTGGATGGTTTATGGCAATCACTCACCGGCTTCTTGTTCTTTAGATAAAGCTTGTTCATCATCTACATACATTTATCCTCATTTTCATCCCGTGCCTTCTTACGGCTCTTCAAGGCTTATCTCCACATATTTCCCGTGATGGGGAATGCCCAGGATCATTTCAAAATGACGAGCTATGAGGTCTATGATGGGCTGCTGCTCTTTATTTTTGACACATCTAGTGTCTTTGTTATCGCACCGAGCCACCAACATGATGAACTCATAATTTATGATGCTTACAGTAGCCCAACCGCAAAGTGCAATCCACTACCTACTAGTTTGTTCATCCATGGGCCACTGCTTGCCTAGTTGGTTCTCGCCTAGAAATCATCCATGTCAATATGTCCTAGCTCGTAGTCTCTAATGTCGAGGCTACATCCTTTATATGAGTGAGGTATTCGACTTTCGTATTTGTACTTCATCCCTTGTTCCACCGCTTAGCTTTGGCTTTAGCTTTAGTTGGTTTCTTGCTTGATGAAGACATGTGTGAGCTTGATGGTGGATTTTTTTGTTCGTAAGAAGAATTAGGGAGGTCCAACACGTAAGAACCATGTCAACCGTTATGTCATTCATAATGAAAGATTGAAAAATGAAGAACAAGTAATTACAAGGCTTAAGGCGGTGCAAGGCGTAGGTTCACATCATGTTGTAGAGGCTTTTTATTATTGGGCACACTTTCTGGGGTGTTGACATGAAAAAAGTTATGCCTAATGTTTATAGGAGAAAATTTGCGCCAATCGAAAGGGGCACGGTTTTGTGGATGTTAACATGCAATTTTGGGCGCCAAAGGGTAAAGCGCATTTAGGAAGGTGTCAACATGAGGAAAATTGCGCTTGATGTTGACCTGGGAAAAGTTGCGCCAAGTATAAGGGCACAATTTTGCAAGGTGTTGCATGAAAAGTTTCGATCTAAGAAGAAAGGTGCGGGTACGGTTTTGACACACAACATGGCATGTTTATGTTAAAGAAGTTACACCTACGCCTCGGAAAAAAATACTGGAGTTGGGCATTGAAAAAGTTGGTGTTACATGTGTTCGAGAGTGCGCAGGGAAAATCTGCATGGCACGGATTTGAAGCACATAACATCCAATGTTGATGTTGCACAAGTGGCGCCTGCACTTTAGGAAAAAAGCGCTAAGTGCTCTTTCAACTGGGCATGGGTTAAAGTCATGTTGCAAGAAAGGACAGTGCGCCATGATTTTTCTCAGTTAATAGTTTGGCTTATTTTTCTTGATTTCTCTTTCTCTCTTTTTGGATATCTCAGATGGTAAAGAGAGGGTTTGTTTTGTAAGGAAACAGGTAGGAAAAGATGAGTTTTTCTTTTGGTTTCTTTGGAGGCATGGGTCTCCCAGATTTACAGATCTGGAAGGAGTGAGAAAATGGCTTCAGCTGGTTTGTAGATTGCGTTAGGCGTGTTTCATTAAATTTTATCTTTATAACAACCCTAATACCTAATACAAACAAGACAAAAACAACAACCAGGAGAGGAGCCACTTACCCGGATTTATAAAAGATGAAGGATGATGTTGGGGTCCACAAGCTCGAAAAATGACATGCGGGGGTGACAAGGATGGTTGACAGGCGCAGAGAAAACACTTTTTTCAATTTTCAATTCGTGAAAATGACAGGTGTTGGGTGCCTATTTATAAGAAAACTAGCATTTATTACTTCACCAACTTCTTTTGGCACACTTTTCATAGCGTTGACACAAGTGAAAATGTGCCTTAGCACAATTTTATGGATGTTGACATAATACTTCCAACGCCTAAGTGCACATTTCATGGTGTCAACACAACATTTCCAGTGCCTGAGGATTTAGGAGTAGGTGTGCTTTTAAGGATGTCTACACAACATTTCCAGCACCCAAGGGGGCACAATGTTTGTGATGTTAACATAATAATGAGTGCACCAAGGATTTAGGAGTGGGTGTAGATTTCGGTATGTCAACACAAGGAAAACTGCGCCATGTGCAAAAAGGGGCGAAACTTCAGTCATGTCGACATGAAGATGGGTGTGCAAAGGATTTAACAAAATTGACTAAGTTTCGCAAGATCCATATTTTTTGAAAGGAAGTTTGGGGCCATTTCAAACGTTGTCAAAATCCCCTTGGGGTCAAAACAGAAATTTTGGTATGGTTACCTACAAATTCCCTTGTCACTCTGCAAGATAATAGTGGCTCTTTAAGGGACTATCTTTTATTGAAAATCAAGGGTAGAGAACCCCGTGATTTTCATGTGCCTATCCATTGGGTTATAGAGAGTCAAAAACAAGGGCGACCAAAAAGGGGAGGAAGGGAACACACAACAAACAGAAAGCAAACACACAACGAAAACAAACACACAAACGAAAGAAAACACACAATGAAAGAAAATCACACAAAGAAGAGAACAAGCTCTACTTTGTGAAGACCTTCACGTGCTTCCCGCTATAGGGAAGCAGGAGTTCGGTTCCATCTAGATATGAGAGATAGAAACTATTCTCTCCATTGAGCCTTGATCTTATATGGCTCTCTCTAAAGAGAGTCAAACTTCCGTGCATACCTTTCGGTTCTCTTCGCTTATCCCACGTAAGAACAAGATCTCCAACTTGGAAATATATCTCGCTTGGATTTCTTGTCAAACAGCCTCTTAACTTGATTATGATGTTTAGTGATCTTGTCGAACACTTTCACTCACTTTTCTTCAAGTTCCTTCAGGTACATAATCCTCTTTTCAAGAGAATTATGAAAAGTTTCATTTTTAATTGCTCGAGCCAAGCGCAGAGCAGGAAGTTCCGCAGAGATAGGAATTTTAGCATCGATCCCATACAACACCCTGGAAAGGTGACATGTCGAGAGACCTCTTTGGGTGATACGATCCACCCATAAAGCATCATACAATGACTTGTGCCAGGACTGCTGGTTTTCATCAACTAGCTTCCGTATGATAGTTACCAAGTTCTTGTTGCTAGATTCCACCTACCCATTTCCTTGAGGATAATAATCAGTGTCACGATCCAAGGTTATTCCATATCCATAACAAAAACCAATAATTTCCCGTCAAGAGAAGTTGGAAGTGTTGTCAAGAACGATTTTGTATGGAATGCCAAATCTCACAATAATATTCTCTTTAATGAAGTTGTAAACAACTTCGAAGTGGCATGCTTAACAAGTATGGCCTCCACCTATTTCGTGAAGTAATTTGTTGCTTTGTTAGGATGTACCTATGTCCAACACTCGATTGATGATTGAGTCTCTAATGAAATCAATTCCCCATTGTTCTGAATGGTTCATCGATGATGACGGGCACGAGGGGAAACGCAACCAACTTTAGTTTGCCAACAAATTGTTGGCAAAGTTTACACTTCGCTACCCGTGGTTGTATCTTGATAACGCCGGCGCAGTACTTGGCCCGAATGATTTTTCTTGCTGTCACTAATGAGGAGAAGTGGCCACCGCAGTTGAGTCATGAAAAATCTCTAACAATTTTACTCTGCTGAAGCTTGTCGACAAATCGTAGAAAAACACCGTTGATTACGTGTTTGTACAATCCATCATCCCATATGACATATCTTGCAGCTCACGAGCTTCACCGCTTCACTTTTCCTTAGTGGTTAGGTGAGTTGTGAACTCTCCATAGGTGAGAAATAATGTGATGTCAGAATACCATTCGTTGTTAGTCGCGACAATCAGAACCATGGGCAAAGAATCCGCTTTCTCCAGTTCATTTTGTTCTCTATCAACGTGATCAACTTTATCTTAAGGAACCTCTGAGTCTTTATTTTTAGCCATTAGCTGACACAGGCCCTTACCTCTTACCAACTTGGTTGGTCCGATGTCTAGGTCATATTCTTGGACCTTCGCAATCTAATTCCCTCATAAGCTCCCTAACTCCCGTTGAGTCGGGATAGACGAACAATGACCGTGTTAGGAACCAACACTAATGTATGAGAATTCAGAATGTAGTAGCAAATTTTTTTGACTGATTTTACCACGGTAAAGGCATGCTTTTCTAATTGTGACATTTTCAGTTTATGAGGCTTAAGTGGAGAGCTCATGAAAGTAATCGGGGATTCAATATGCTCAGAGTTCTCTTGCATCAAGATAGCTAATATGGTATGCGCAGACGCATAACTGTACATGATGAAGTCTTTTCTGAAATCAGGACACACCAGAATAGGAACGTGAGCGATGGAGGTTTTTATGTCTTTGAATGATGTCCTACCTTCGTCACTCCATCAGAATGTTTGGGACCCTTTCATCATATTAGATATATGACAAGTCTTCTCAACAAAATCAAGAACAAAGCGTCTAAGAAAATTTACCTTTCCGAAGAAAGAGCGAACACCAGTCTTGCTTGTAGGCAAAGTGAGGCTCTGAATAGCCTTGACTCTTTCGACATCTATCTTAGTTCCTTCTCTACTGATGAAATTTCCTAGCAGCTTTCCTTCGATGACCCCAAAAGATAACTTCTTGGGATTTATTGAAATTCCATGCTCTTGGCATCTGATCAAGACTTGTCCCAAATGATCACAAAGTGATCACTTCATTTCTTGGAGAACATGGTCGATCATCTAGGTAAACTATGATGACTTTTCCCAAAGATACCTTTGAATGCAAAATCCATTGCTCGTTGGAAGGTAACACCGGCGTTGATCAAACCAAAAGGCATTCTGCTGTAGGCAAAGGTACCCCAAGGAGTGGTGAATGTTGTCTTGAACTGGTCTTCAGGCATGATTTGAATTTGATTGTAACCTGAAAAACCATCAAGCATAGACAACATTTCTGAACCAGTTACTGCCTGTAGAACTCGATCCATTATCGACAGTGGATAGTTATCTTTTAAGGATGACTGGTTCAAGTTGCAAAAGTCTACGCATATATGTATCTCGCCATTCTTCTTCCACACGGGAAAAATATTTGTAACCTAGGTACTGTGATGAATAGAAAAAATAATTCTTGCATCTAGCATCTTCTGAATTTCAGCCTGGATGGTACCTGAGATTTTGGGGTTGTAATGCCTTTGCTTTTGGTGAAAAGGCTTGACGTCGTCCTTAAGTGGGATGTCATGCCGAATGTCCTTTGGCTTGAAAGACTTCAGATCAACATAAGACCATGCTAACACATCCATGTACTTTTTCAACAACTTAACAAATTTTCACTTTTCCTCGGGTGTACAACACTTCCCGATATTCACGGAACGAGGATGTTCCGTAGTACCCAGATTGATAGATTCAGTTTCCAGAGAAGAGGAAGGATCATTCTATCACTTTTTCTTAACAAAATGGTCATGAATATCAAATAATTGTTCCAAGGAAACCAAACCTTTAGGAATCTTGTTTCCTTTGAGTTGTATCACTGTTTCTTTTTCAGATTCATGTGTTTTATCGGTGAGAGACTCACGCCACGTAGAAGTTGATCGTTCGAAATGAAGCTCTTTGAAATTGTTAGCTTTCTCCAAAAAAGCAATAAGTTGGTTGTCATCATTGAACACTTGCTAGTGTTGTGAATTATTTGGCACACTTGGGTGAAAACCACTTGATGGTGTATGTATCATTTTTTTAATCTGGATGAGGGAGCATGAGGAGAGGCCGAGACAGCTAATGAATCAGCCATGTCATTTTGGGCCTGTGGAATCTGCTTTAATTGAAAAAGCATCAAACTCTTCGATGCTATCCCATACTGCATTGCGGTAGTGTCTGAACCGGTCATTCTTTACTTGATATATCCCTTTTACCTGATTAACAATCAACTCAGCATCACCTTGTACTTTTAGATTCTTGATTCCTTTCTCTTTTGCAACTTGCATGCCAAGTAACAAGGATTCATACTTGGCAGTATTATTTGTATTGAAGAACTGTAACTTGAAAGAAAAAGGGAAAATCTCCTCTTCAGGAGATATTAGAATAGCCCCAGCACCGCATCCACTTATTGTGCAACTGCCATCAAATTGCAATGCCCATACTTTGTTGAGGTCCTCTTTTTAGACGAGAATGTCCATTCTATCTGAGTCAGTGGATAGGAAGTAGTTCCCCATCCCTAATGATTCAAAAATAATCTGAGCCTTAGGGTCATCGGAGTTGGTGACTAGATATTTCTTTTGTGATTCTGGCTCCAATGTCTGCATCACCCCTTTGACAGGAATCTTGGCTTTGGACTAGTCCATGTGAATTTCCCCACCAAATTCTTTACAAAAGCTCCTCCCTAGCAATATCCCATATGCTTCGGAATATCAGCTACGAGAATAGTCATTTTTACCCTTTTCTCAAGAAATTCCGTAAATGTAAACTGCGCATCCTTGATCTGACCAATCAATGGTACCTATTTGGTTTCCATGGAGTAGCATCTACCAAAAGGTTTAGTAAGTGTGAGGCCCAAAGCATGGGCGACCTTTGATAGCATAACATTATCAGATGCTCCAGAATCAATTATATAGTTACTTAGTTTATGACCATTGACCAAAAGATATAGGTAAAAGGTTCAATTTTCCCGATACGGAAGTTTAGGCAACGATTACGTGAGACATCGGAGGAATGGGAAGAATTCCTTTTGAGGAAATGGGAGGAGGTACGGCAGCCTGGCTTTGGATATAATTAGTTAATCTTACAAGCTGCTCTGGGTTGGACTGAAGGTACTCAACTTCAGACATTTGAATCTTGGTCTTTTTGGCGTGATCAATTATATCAAATGCAACCAAGGGTTGAGCTAACGAAGGAATGATTCCTTCATTTCACATTTGTGGAGGAGGATTACTAGTCTTTATGGGATTGGAGGAAGGTTAAATTAGAGGAGAAACAGGAGGAAAAGATTTCTTTACAAAAGGTTTAATAGAAGGTTGAGTAGGAAGGGGATTACCTCTTTTAGCGATCGTTGGAGGAGTTACCACAGCCTTTTCCTTTTCTTTTTTAGCAGAAACTTTTGCTTCTTTTCCTTGTGAGTGAGTGAAAAATGTGTATGATTTTCTCGCTTGCATACCCTTGGGTACCCTCTTCTTCATTAGATTCCTCATCTTCAAATTCCATGTACCCAATAGTAGAGTTGCCAGTTGGTTCACCGACATCTTGATCATCTTTTTCTTGTGACGAAGGTTCTTCGTAATTTGGATCATCTTCTTTGATTTCAACCAAAGCATTAACCGGAGGGGATTTAATTGCTAACCTTGGAGAAGCAACAGGAAAATGCAGCCTTTGGGGGTGTTGTTGGGAGTGAAGTTCCTCTCGTGGGATATCCCGGTATGGAGTAGTAGACGATGTTTGAGCCAATTGCTTCTTTAATGAGAGCAAGTCATTTGCCATCTTCTGGAATGCTAGATCTGATGAGGTAGCTTGAGAAGAAGTTGAAGCCTTTGATTTTGATGGCTCACGTCTTAACTCACCGGATATAAGAAGGTTGTCCTCTATCCGAATGGCCAAGGTGGGTATCTGTTCCTGTAAAAGTAAGAAACTTACTTTTGAACTCATGACATTCAAGAAGAAACACTTTTGATTCTCTAATGTTAGAATTATGGCAAGCGGTACACATGTTGATTAGTGAATTGAATTGGGTGATAAAATCGTGCATGGTTTCATTGGCCTCCTTCTTTATGTGAGTGATTTGTGAAAATAACGCAAATGTATCTTTTGAAGGTTTGTATCTGTCCTCAAACGCAGTCTGGAATGTGGCCCAATTGGTGATGGATAAGGTTGATAAACCATTTGAAACGTAGGAAAAAGAACACGAGCAGGAAGTGTGGTTTCATTTAGCAAAAAAGCACTGCAAGTTGACGTCGAGGCACCATGTGAAATTTGGCTCTTTCATGGAGGCGAGGCACTTCTTGCTGATTGATCCGCTGAACTTAGTGATGCAAATCGTGCTGGAGTGATACTGAAATTATGCCTTTGAAGTAGATCAAAATTGGATCAACTTCTCCACGAGCTCTTCTGCCATGAGTAAATTGTTCACCCGCTAGCGTACCTGTTTAGATCTGCAACAATTAAGAGAAGATTTACAACAATCTTTTTGTTTGTACTTGCTGATTTTCTCATTTTTCTGGAAAAAATCAACTACATGTACTTTTCAATTATTTAATTTTACCCTATTTTAACAACCGATTGTAGTTTTCTGACAAAGATTAACAAGGATAAAAAGTGGGTCAATTTTAGAAAGCTGATTTTTGAATCTTTGACCTGAATTTTGCAAGGTTTTGAAAATATTATGAAATATCATAATCTCAGATCTACTGAAATATAAAGGTTTTTGTAAAAATTCATCGAACTAAAAGCTCCTATCTGGTCCAAATCTATGGATTTGTATAAGGAAATTTCAAGTTTTGATCACTTATGCAAAATTTTTAATTTTTTAACAAAGAGTTAAAATTTGCAATCTGGTAGTGATTTTTATAGTTTTTCGATTATTTCCTTAGTTTGATCCCGGTGGAGTCGCCACAAACTGTTGGTCTCGAAAAGCGCTGCTAGGTAGGTCATGGGAAATAGGCCAACAGTGTGCGGGGCATAGGCCCTCTTTGAGACAAAGAAAGTGAAACTGGTTTATTGCTAATCTATCAAGCAAGAATATGTGCAAATATACACTATTCTAACTTCGGGGGGTTGTGATCTCATCCCAAAGAGGTAGTTCCAAAGAACGAATGTAAAGGTAGGAAGGAAAGGAGGAGGATATATCTAAAGGAAGAAAAAAAATGAATTCCAAGACAAAAAGGTCAGAAGGTTTATGCTTTGGGGGTGGTAGTAAACAGAGCCAAACTTACTTGCATAAACGATTAAAGTAATACTTGATGAACATATGACAATAGTAGGAATGAATCCAACGAAATAAAAACATAGATCTAACTTAAGAAAGCTCGATGAAAATAACACACATATTAAGTACAAAGTTTGAACACATGTATTAATATTTCTTCTATTACAAGAAAGCACAAAGTATTTCTCTCTTCACTTCTCTTTTCATACAAAAATGTCCACCTTGAAAACAACAAGTATTCAAGTATTTATAGAAGGAGAAGAGAAAAGAAGACAAAATCTAACCAACAACTACTTACAAAATATCTTACAAGATATTTACAAAATATCTAAAAAGTCAAAAGTTGACTTTGGGCAAGTTTTTGGATGGCAACATCCCATGGTGCAACATGGATGATGTCATCGTAAATGCCAACAAGATTTTTAAATATTTTTACAAAAATGATCAAAGCATACATAAGAGGAGAAACTACTCCTAATCATCTCTCTGCTCAAACTTGGTATCCTACTTTTAATCAGGAGAGTTGATGTGACACTGTGCTCTGTATTCTATAAACTTGCTAATCATTGCTTGAAGTTGATCATGATCTGGACCTTTGAAATGGTTTCCAATGACTTTGAAAGTTTCTTTTTTGTTCTTGAGCTTGTCAGGTAATTCAGCGAAAGTTTCACATGAATTGATAAAAAATATGACGAAGTCACGACAAGCCAGGAGGTTATTGATTGATTCTAGGTCGAAAGTGACCTCTGGCGCAAAAACTTGAGTGATGATGGTATTGAAGTGCTGGAATGTATCATCTGCTTCCCTTAAGTTGTACGACTCACTGAGTATCTTTGGAGCCATTTTTGTGACTATTTTCTCCATGTTGTATCGGGCATCTAGGGCTTCATCCTTGATTTTATCTATTCTCTCTAGGATATATTCCATTTGATCAACTCGGTAATCTAAAGTGATGGGAGTTTTGTTATGTGCATGTGGGTGATCGATAACGCCGACCTTCAATAGGTCATCAGCTGGGCAGTCAACCATCACTTGAAATGTTTCATGTTGCAACTTGGCATTCTCCAACTCCTCGGAAAGGGAACCTGCTACTGCTTGTAGCTCCTTATTTGCTTGGGTTATATCCTGGTAAAGCACTGTGAATTTCCCAATCATCTCATGACCATCTCTGAGGATCCACTCAATCCAGGATGATACTGTTGTGCCTTGTTCACCAATCTTAACATATTCATTTATTTTATCTTGACTGAGAACTTCAATGGGTTCGGAGGCAGTTCTTAGGAGGAGCATTACCCATTTTCTACAATGCTTGGAGGAGATGTTTGTTATGTTCCTTGAGTATTCTCTTCTCCTCTTTTTCTTCTTGGAGATTCTTGCAGAGAGCATCTACTGCAGATAAGGCTTCCTCTTACAGGCTTTCAGATGAGGTCCCCATTGTGACTTGAGTCACTGTGAAGTCTGTGGGAGACAGATCCTTCTTTTCCTTAGTGGGATCCGGGTAAGTAATCTCCATGACCCTCTCCCCCGAAGAGATCTTAGAAAAGCGAGTAATCGCTTTCTGCTTCTTGGGTCCCTTCTTCGGAATGACAGAGAAGTCCATGGGTGCAATGGGAACCTTTCTCTTATGCTAGCCCAGATGGTCAAAAATCCAACTAGGACTTATGGGAGTGGGAGTAGAGGGAATAGAAGAAGAAACGAGAGTGAAAGGGGAAGCAACTGTGGAGGCCTCAGGGAAGAATGTTGAAACACTCGGTGGTGGCATTGACAAGGATTCCAATGCACCATTGCTTGTGGGGCCTAGAGTTACTACAGGAGAAGAGAAGGACATGGGCGTTGAAGGGATTTGTAATTGGATAGAGGGAACACTTTGGGTGACAGATCCGTGAGAGATGAGAAGATGGAAGAGGTGGGAGATGGAAGGGAGGAAGGGAGAGGAGAAGACACATCCATAGGAATGGATGCTTGAATGACAAGAGGAGGAGAGGAAATGGAAGAAGGGATGCTTTGGGTACCTTGGCAAATTGTAGTTGTGACATCTTGAGTGGATGTATCCATTAAAACCTCGGATGTTTCCTCTTCTTTACTTGGAGACACCAGTCGACTACTTCTCAAAAGTAGAAGGAAGGCCTTCAAGAGCTTCTTCTTGTTTTCTTGATTCTCCCTCCTTGTCTTTTCCTTTTCCTTTCGGCTCTGGGCCGGTCTTGGAGGTGCTCTTCCCGAAGGAGAAGTAGTGAAATCTACTCGAGGTAGGTGAGACCATTCTGTTTGCATCAATGTTCGGTGCACTTCAACGTGGGCTTGACCCTTTCTGAATGGTTTTTGGTGATTTGGCTCTGTCATCTCTCTGCGAATGCCAATGTCACCATATGTGTCAAGGTAAACCTGATCAACCTTTATCAGTCTTTTGGAATTCCTTTGGGATGATGGCTACGCCATAGTGGATGATCTCCTCCCAGCTAGCTAGGAGTGATCCTTTCGCCGATGTCTATCTCACGTGTCGTCGATCCAAATGTCCTCGATCTCGGAACATGGATGGGATCAATTTTTTCCTTTGGGAGGCAACTCGGCGTCAAAAGTGGGCCTTCTTTGGGAAGTTGTGCTTCAAATTCAGAAATTCCAGCTTAGCATACATCTCCCATGCTTTGGCAAGCGTGGGGTAGGTGTATCGGCCAACTGTAAGGGGGAATGGAGTTCCTCCTTTCTTTCTCTTCATGCACTTCTCATGGTAAGTGATCAGTTGCCTTGACAACTCCAAGAGGATCAGCTTTGGCCCTGCATACCTTGGCAGCTTCGTCAGTTCTCCCTTGAAATTCACCACTCTGAGGTATGTGAATGTGGGGAATTGTGTGAACAATGCTCCCCATTTCTTCGTGGCAGTAATCACACTCAGGCTGGTCCAACTGTGTCTCATGTTCGGCCTTAGCAAGCAGATTACCTCATAGAAGAAGGCATCATTAATCTTGGAGAACTGGGAGATGCTAGCCTCGAGCTTTAGCTCTGGGTAGAATTCATATATTTTGACTTGGGGCCATACCCCATTTCGAGCTAAGCCTGCAAAATCCCTTCTGCCGCAACAACGTAGGAATTCATGTAGAACTTCCTAGTTGTTAGAACTTGTTGGAGCTGTTGGGAGATGGTGTCACTGATGATTTCATCCCAGCCAAAATGTTGATAAGGTGCAATCTTGTTCATGGTTTCCATATACCTCAGCATACATTTGTGGAAAAAATGGGCGTCAGGGAGCACAAATACTATGTTTAAGAAGGTGATTATATCACTCAACTCTTCATTGAAGTCACTACGGTGGATGGTTTATGGCCATCTGCTCACCGGCTTCTTGTTCTTTAGATAAAGCTCATTCATCACCTACATACATTTATCCTCATTTTCATCCCAGGCCTTCTTACAGTCTTCAAGGCTTATCTCCACATATTTCCTGTGATGGGGAATGCCCAGGATCATTTCAAAATGATGAGCTATGAGGTCTATGATGGGCTGCTATTCTTTATTTTTGACACATATAGTGTCATTGTTATAGCACTAAGCCACCAACATGATGAACTCGTTATTTATGGTGCTTACGGGTAGCCCAACTGCAAAGTGCAATTCACTACCTACTAGTTTGTTCATCCATGGGCCACTGCTTGCTTGGTTGGTTCTCACCTAGAAATCATCCATGTCAATATGTCCTAGCTTAGAGTCTCTGATGTCGAGGTTGCATTCTACATATGAGTCAGGCATTCTGACTTTCTGATATTTGTACTTCATCCCTTGTTCTGACTGCTTAGCTTTGGCTTTAGCTTTAGTTGGTTTCTTGCTTGATGAAGACATGTGTGAGCTCGATGACGGATGTTTTTGTTCTGTAAGAAGAATTAGGGAGGTCCAACACAAAAGAGCCATGTCAACCGTCATGTCATTCATAATGAAAGCTTGCAGAATGAAGAGTAAGCAATTACAAGGCTTAGGGTGCAAGGCGCGGAGTTCACAGACATGTTGCGAAGATTTTATTCTTGGGCACACTTTTTGGGGTGTTGACATGAAAAAAGTTGCTCCTAATGTTTATAGGAGAATAGTTGCACTAAGTAGAAAGGGCACGATTTTTTGGATGTTAACATGCAATTTTGGGTGCCAAAGGGTAAAGCGCATTTAGGAAGGTGTCAACATGAGGAAAATTGCGCTTGACGTTGACTGGGAAACATTTCTCCAAGTATAAGGGCACAATTTTGCAGCACACAACATGGCATGTTTATGTTAAAGAAGTTACGCCTGCACCTTAGGAAAAATCTACTAGAGTTGGGCGCTGAAAAAGTTGGTGTTACATGGGTTCAGAGTGCGCCAAGGGAAAATCCACGCGGCGTGGATTTGAAGCACACAACATCTAATGTTGATGTTGCACAAGTGGCACTGCGCTTTAGGAAAAACTGCTAAGTGCTCTTTCAACTAGGCGCGGGTTAAAGTCATGTTGCAAGAAAGGACAGTGCACCATGATTTTTCTCGGTTGATTGTGAGCTTTGGCTTATTTTTCTTGATTTCTCTTTCTCTCTTTTTGGATATCTCAGATGGTAAAGAGAGGGTTTGTTTTGCAAGGAAACAGGTAGGAAAAGATGAGTTTTTCTTTTGGTTTCTTTGGAGGCAGGGGTCTCCCAGATTTATAGATCTGGAAGGAGAGAGAAAATGGCTTCAGCTGGTTTACAGATTGCGTTAGGCATGTTTCATTAAATTTTATCTTTATAACAACCCTAATACCTAATATAAACAAGACAAAAAACAACAACCAGGAGAGGAGCCACTTACCCAGATTTATAAAAGATGAAGGACAATGTTGGGGTCCATAAGCTCGAAAAACGACATGCGGGGGTGACAAGGATGGTTGACAAGCGCAGAGAAAACACTTTTTTCAATTTTCAATTCATGAAAATGACAGGTGTCAGGTGCCTATTTATAAGAAAACTAGCATTTATTACTTCACCAACTTCTTTTAGTGCACTTTTCAAAGCACCGACATGAGTGAAAATGTGCCTTAGCGCAATTTTATGGATGTTGACATAATACTTCCATCGCCTAAGCACACATTTCATGGTGTCAACACAACATTTCCAGCGCCTAAGGATTTAGGAGTAGGCACGCTTTTAAGGATGTCAACACAACATTTCCAGCGCCCAAGGGGCACAACTTTTGTGATGTTAACATAATAATGAGTGCACCAAGGATTTAAGAGTGGGTGTAGATTTCGGTATGTCGACACAAGGAAAATTGCGCCTTGTGTAAAAAGGGGTGCAACTTCAA
This sequence comes from Taxus wallichiana var. yunnanensis, assembly GCA_018340775.1. Lineage (NCBI taxonomy): Eukaryota > Viridiplantae > Streptophyta > Pinopsida > Cupressales > Taxaceae > Taxus > Taxus wallichiana. The sequence goes on from CM031238.1 coordinate 296,960,350, forward strand.
TCATGTCGACATGAAGATGGGTGCGCCGAAGGATTAACAAAATTGACTAAGTTTCGCAACATCCAGATTTTTTGAAAGGAAGTTTTGGGCCATTTCGAACGTTGTCAAACTCCCCTTGGGGTCAAAACAGAAATTTTGGTATGGTTACCTACAAATTCCTTGTCGGTCTGCAGGATAACAAATACCCACCACCTCCTTTTCAACTGTATCATTTATATGTTCTTTGGTAGGGTTTGGGGTCTTCTAACCCTACATATTTACTTCCTTACTTCCTCCCATTGGCATGGGCACCCTCTTCATATTCCTTCTCCTCTTCATCCCCTTCTTCACTAGACTCATGTACATTGTACACATGAGGATTATCAGCTTCCTCACACTTTTCATTATCTTCAGTTTCATCTCCTTTCATGCTATCCTTCTCCTCATATTCCAAACATTGTGCCACCCTTTGCTTTTTCTTTACTGGTGACTCCTCCTTTTTAGGTGACTCTTCTCTCCTAGGAGAATATTCTTTCTCTGCGACTACTTCCTGATAGGAAAATTCTTTCATAGAATGTAGGTTCTTGTACCTACGACAGACTTTGTGCCCCTACGGTTGCTGCACCGTATGCACGCTCGGTGCCTTTTTGTAGGAGTATCTTCTCATTCTCTCTTCTTAATTACTACTTTCTTCTTTCTCCCGATGGGGTCTTCTAGGATAGAGACATCATCCTCAACATAAGCGCCCTTCTCAAACTTGGGCCTTAGCCACACATACACCCTTGTCGCCATCCTACCTGTAATAGGCAATGTCACTGATTTTATCATGTGTACGTCATGAGATACATAATTCTATACATATGTGCACTTCTTGGGATACATAAAGTTCCGATACATTTCTTGGTGATCTTGATCTACAACACTTAGATCAAATCTAAGTTTCTTCACCTCAATAAACTGTTTACCGCACCTTGAAAATATTACATTTGTGAAGGAGAAGGGTAATTTACACTAAGGACCCTTGGTGCCATCATTCAAGATAAACCTACCAATATAGAAATTATGGTATACGAAGAATTCAACTTCTCCATCAACCAAAGCAAGTAGTTGTTCTTGTATCCTTCATTCAGCTCCAAATGCATCGCACATCCATTTATACCATTTCTCTAAGTGTGCCTTGTGAGCATCCCTCATGGTGTCATTAGTATAAGCTTCAAACCTCTTCATGGGAGAGGGGTTCTCATCCAGGTAATCCTAAAAAAACTTATTTGGCCCATTTGGGCACTCCAAACTCTAAAAATACAATGGTACGGAGGACATTACCAAGCATGATATTCTCCCCATCACGTGCAACATCAATAATCTCCTCCACAATAAAAGATGAGAGGTTATAATTGGCACTCTCTCGAGATCTTGCGGAACACATTCAACCACATTTTGTTTATCTACGTCCATCTCTCCTACCCATTCAACTTTGTCACCAAGCACGTGACCATCCTCATAACAGGGTCATTGCTTGCAATGATGATGTCAAAGTACCAAAACCCTTCTTATAGTCATATGCCTCAACTATCTTCTTGATGACATCATTGTCGATTAAATCATCGTCCAATAACTCCCGTTTGTAGATCAAGCAAGTGAACTTGGAAATCAACCAAGGAGCTATGTGCATTCTTTGTCCTGTAAAGTAAAATTGATCCTCATACACACACGACATCAACCATTGGTACAGTCACTCAGTTTTCCAAAATAGGGCAACTCATAAAGTTGTAGAAGCCCAACCTTTTCTAACTTCACTTTTACTTCATCATCATAGATGGGTTTCCCATCGACATCCTCTTTTCCGTTGGGCGAACCAACTCCAGGGTCATCTCCTTTTCGTGGTGCTCGTGTGATGATTATAATCACTCACGACCATCTTCCTTAGATGTGACACCCACTCTTTCCCTAATAACACACCATCTAGGTATTGTATTTCCACAAACCATTCTTCGTTGAAACTGGTGGAAACAATCGATTTTACTTTTCCCTTGCCCTTTCCATTATTCGGTGAAGTTTTCGCTCCTTTCCTTGGTTCCATTTTTATCTTCCTCGGTCCTCTGTAGTTTGTCCCTTGCGTCAAGTTATATTACTGCTCAAACCCTCGGCTCTACTTCTGTAAAATTTCCTCAAAACCCATGCCCTAGCTTGTAAACCCTAACTCTGGAGCACTTCCTTTCCACAAGACAATGTATCCACCCATGGGAACCCACAAACAAACTCCTCTACATACGCACATGGACTTTTCTTCCACACTAGTTCATAAGTCCTTTGATTTCTTCAACTTCACACACTCCTCTTCACACTTCTTCACAAGAATCACCTTAAAACACAAGGTGAAAAAGAATATCTCTCTGTCCTTCTATTTATAGCTTTTTTCTTTTTCCACACATACCCCGATGCCACCTACCAATGTGTAGACACCCATAATTATGCCCTAGAAATTTAAATACTTAAACTACTCTAATTATCTCCTTTTCTGCAAATTGGTGACATATCATTAATAATGCTCATCCTCTCTTCTATCATCATTAATTAATTAATTAAGTCTTCTATTCAACAAATACCCTAATTAATGACCTTCTCGTTAATTAATCCTTCCTTCTATCTAGACTAATTAATTATTATTAATTAATTAGCTTCCCCTTTCATTAAACCAATAAATCAATATTTAATTGATTTAATCCCCTTCTATAGTCTAAATCATGCTAATATTCCTCTAAAATTTTTTATAAGCTTGCACATCTATTAATTAATCATCTTGATCAATTAATAAACCCCTTTATCCACATGAGTCACTAAAGGACAAGATAAACTCTCCTAAAGTTAACTCAACCCTATCTAAACCCCCCTTATCCACAACTAACTCAACATCTCTATTATCCCACATGCAAAGGGATGTAGTGATTCCTTTATCCATTGGGCTATATAAAGAGCCCTCCTCCTACCTTTACACTTACACCTAATTCCTTGAGAAGACAAAAGCAAAGCATATAGCAATTACACTATAAGCCTTTTGTTATTCTTGAGAAATTCACCATTTGAAGAGCTAAGCCTCATTTCTTGCATTTTCTAGCCAAGTGCTTGGGTCATATGGGAATAGTCAAAGGGGTCTTGTAGCCAAGCTTTGATAAGCTCCCATTCCTAGGTTCTTGAAGATCAAAATAATCAATTTGATTGCCATGGAGTCTACATAGGTCCATTTTCTTTTGTTGGTAATCTAGAGAAGTAGAGGTTTTGAATACTTTAGCATGTTAATTTGATCTTGGTTCAAAGTTAATGCATTATGCTTAGTGTTGATCTTGTTTAGCTCTCATCTTGATGGTGCCTAGATTTTGACTTAGCTTTGTTATAGAACTATTTAGGTGGTAGTTCTTATTCATCTAACTTAGCTTAAGCAAAAATACACGCACACACAATGTAAAAACACATTAAATTCAAATTTTTCCAATGTTATCCTTCCATGCAATCTATCCAGTTGCTTTCCTACACGCGCAAGCCTACGCGAACACTCCCGCAACCTTCCTGGAATGCAACTACTTTGACCATAGAACTCTTCACGCTTTCTCCCATGCCAAAGTCAATATTTCTCTATGTCTTGGACAAAGTTCTTTCCATTTCCTACCTCATTTTTCTCCTGCACTTTTTCCACATATGTGGTTTCAATAAAGCTTTTTGACACCAAACTTCTCTCATGTTCACCTCTCCTATGCACATTCTTCTCGATCCCATGCGCCTTTGACTTTATAACCCGAGAAACTACTTTAAAATTTCTTCACGCACTTTCTCTAACTCTTACCATGTCCTTTATAAAATTTAACTTTATGTTCCACCCCACACTAAAAAGATGCACGATCCTCTGTGCATAAAACCTTGATGATGTAATTAGCCACCGGCGCACACATGCACCCAAAACAAACCAAAAAGAAAAAAGCAACGAGAAAGGGAAACACAAAGAAAGGAAACTACATTAAGGGAAATCCTAAGCTAACTGGAAATACTACCTTATTTACAAACACCTGAAGCCTTATTTATAGTAGGGCTTCAGCCTACTTCCATTGAAATACCTAGAAGTCACATTCCGTCTAGCGCTGAATCAAGTATATGGGTAATATAATATAGTCCCAACCAATAGACCTTGAGCTTCCCAGGATGGCACAGAACTTAGAATCATAAAGTAAAACCATCTTGCCCAACCTCAAATTGTTTATTCTTTATGTGACAATCATGCCAGGCCTTTTGTCTCACCTTCTTAGTCTTCTGACTCCACTTAGCAAGTGATCACCTCTCGTCTAACATCATTATCTTGTCAATGCACTCTTTCATTGCTTTTTCGTAAGACAATCCTCTTAAGTGTGCAATATGTAGAGAGGGCAACATAAAATCTACCAACAAAACAGCTTCCATGCCAAACACCAATTGGAATTATGTGGCATTGTTCGATCTCTTGTAAATTGTTCTATACTCCCATAACATGATGGGAATTTTTCATCCCAATCTTTCCTCCCAACATCACAAATCTTGGTAAGTGTATGATTCAATATCTCGTTAAATGCCTCATTAGCCCCATTAGCCTAAGGGTAATAAGGAGTAGTCTTATGATGAGCCACCATGAAATCTGCTAACAAAATCCCAATGGTCTCATTCAAAAATGAACCCTCAGTCACTAGTCAAACTCAAAGGACACCCATACTGCTGATTATATTTCCCACGGGAATATTACTACTGTGGCCACCGTGCAATCCTAGTAGGTACTACCTCCACCCCCATATTAGATAATAAGTGAAAGTAATGATATAACACGAACCCATCCTTCGCGTGACATGTGAAATAGGGCCTACAAATTCAATTTCCCATTTCTCAAATGGTTCAAAACTACCTATTGGTCTCAATGGAATTTCATCCCTTTTTCCTAGCTTACCAAGGCAACGATAATGATCAAAATCCTTTTAATATTCAATACAATCCTTTTAAACTATCTCCCACTAAAGGCTAGCTTAGAGGATCTTACACGCAATCGCATTCCCCACATAGTGTCCTCCTACAATTTCACCATGAGACTCTTCCATGATTACAGTGTGCTCATGCTCAAGCATGCACCAATGCAAAACCTCATCACAACCTAGCTTGTATAATTCTCCACTAATTAACATGTAGGGCACAACATGTATGGCTAATTGCTTCCTTTCCAACATCTTCATTCCCTCCAACACCACACCCATTTTGAGAAACACAACAATATATTCCAAGTCAGAGGGTGTGTTCTCCAATGTGAATAGTTGTGCATCTAGAATTATATCCTCAATGTTGTGTGTCCTCTCCTAAGTCAATCCTCGATAAATGGTTAGGCCCCAAATTACTCTTTCCCATTTTTACAACAACTATAAAATCAAACTCCTAAAATAATAAGAGCCACTTGTATATGCTCCTTGTAAGATGGGCTTGTTCACCAAGTATTTTAATGCCATGTGGTTTGTATAAAAGATAAAAGGTGTTGCTAACAAATACTTCCTAAATTTGTGCAACATGTAGATCATTGACAATGCCTTGTGCTTCATGGTAGTATAATTATGTTCTACTCAAGTTAGCTTCCTACTAGAAAAGCACAAGGGATGGTTAACAATTCCCTCTCCAGGTTGTGCTAAGACTACTCCAATCGCCATCCTAGATGCATCAACATGCACATGAAAAGGTTTATCCCAAGAGGGAAAACGTAATATGGGCACAATAATGAGTCTATTCTTCAATGTGTCGAAACCCATCTGTTGTCCCTCTCCCCAGTGAAACATACTATTGTGTTTTAGCAACTCCCCCAACGACATGAAGATATTGGCATACCCCTTAATAAATTTCCAGTAATACCCTCGTATGCCCAAGGAATCAGTGTACCGTGTTGTGGCTGGTAGGCTCCCCCAAACCCACAATAACAATAACTTTGGAAGGATCTACTATCAAGCCTTCTTTACATATGATATGTCCCAACAGGGTGTAAAATAGAGTAGTGAAAACACATTTCTTAATGTTGAGAGATGTACTCAACTGCTGGCATCTCTCAAAATCAATCTTAGATTATCACAATGGTCCCTCACCAATCCACACATTGGCTAGTTATCGAGGTAGACTTGTAGAAATTTATGGATGAAGTCCCAAACACCTTAACCACAATGTGCAAAAACACAACAAGCGCATTCTTCAATACAAAAATAATGATAGTATAGGAAAAAATTCCCCATTCAGTGGTGAAAGTTGTCTTTTCTTGGTCCTCCTTTACAATTCTAACTTGATGATATCTTGAGAATCCATCTATGAAAGAATAGATCTTGCACTGGCTACTCCTTCCAGGATCTCCTTAGTGAAGGGGGTTGGAAAAGGATCAATGACACACACCACATTCAAATCCCTATAATCAACGTAAATCCTTATCCTCCCATCCTTCTTAATGCTAATGACCATTAAAATTATCCACTCTGATTCCTCAATAACCTCAATGATTCCTGATGTAATCATCTTGTCAATCTCCTCCTTGACCTTGACTCATAGATTCAAATTCATTTGATAAGGTATCTTCCAAATTGGGCGTGCACCTTCCTTTAGCTTGATCTTAATTTCTCCCAAGGAGTGGTGAACTCCTTTAAGCTCATGGTACCCGCATGGGAATAAATCTTAGAATTCACAAAATAGATCAATAATATTTGAAACCTCCCTTTCTATCTAGTAATCTCTAATAGTATCTTCTTTAGGTTCTACCTCCGAGCCAATGTTAACCTTCTTGGTTTTTAGGGGTTCATGGTAGGTGCATGATTTCTCATCAGCACTATCCATAACCTCACACATACCGATAGTATGGTTAACATCCAAGTTATCTACCTCTTCACCATCCATCACGTAGACCAAATTCCCTTTCTCTTTTTCTATGCAAACGTGCTCAAGTTGTACTTCCTCTGATTCTTCCTCATCGAACATGCTTCCAAGTTATGCCCTTAACAACCTACAACACCTTATCCACCAATGGATTAGTAATTTGATACTAAAAATATTGAATGAGATCAGTCGTCAACTCCTGCAAGCTTCATGTCTAATGACGCAACTCGAATGAATGTACCACACACCCACAACCTTGTAAGGTGGTAAATCTTATGAACCCATAAAGATGGAGGAAAGGCCTCTACACCTTCCAACCAGGCCTTCTCACATGTCTGGACATGAAACAAGATGGGTTCCTTCCCATGATAGTATTGTATAGTAGTAGGTGCATTATTCTAGAGAAACCTAACAGAGAATTCGATTCTCACTTCACGCCATTCTAGAAGATTATCTCGATGGGTCGCCCACTATTGTGCTACGGTCCCAAGAAAATTATAGATAAGCATACTTCTCATTTCGATCTCACATCTCCATCGGGTCTTCATTTCTCGTAGGAAAACATCAAGTTTGCCTCTCCTTGTGTAACTCGGTAGCTGTTTTCCTCTCGGGAACTTGATTGAGCGCGCCTTCATTACCATCGTCATAGAGCTTCTTAACTCGTCTTCCAAATAACTCATATGTCATGTGTGCCCAATTGTCACATGTCACACTAATTCTATCACTTATAGATTGAGTGTCTTCCCACCGAATAATGCCTTCTTTTTTATCACAAAACCTCGGGGTACCGATAGTGCACACATAGATTTTTCTAGGTCTTCTTCTTCCAAGGGCTCAAAGTATAGGGCGTTGAATTTCCACCCATCAAAGGAATGATAACACGTTCCTTCTTGTTCTAAAAATTATATACCCCTTATTGAAACATAAGTCAATATTGTTCTTATAGTACCAAGGGCGCCTAAGTAATCTTTGGAAATTTGTCGACCTCAACAAGCACCAAGACTTCGAAGTCTCAAGTGAATTTCACCCCTTGGATAGTGATAGTAGCATACTTTAAGATACCAATGGGCATCACCTTTTTATTTTTAGCCATATAAATCATGTTTGAAGACAGGTTATAATGGAGGTCTTCCCATTTGATTCCATGCGTCCAAGATGAGAACATTGACTTCCACGCCCATGTAAATCAGAATATTACTCATGAGCCATCCATCAACCACTTTGTATTCAGTAATCTCCCTATCATAATATAGACTATGAGGAGGCATATTAACATGCAAAACCTACCTCTCGCTCTCTCTTCCGAAACTTGGTACTTTTCCTCTTAGCCACTCTCCTAATAGAGGGATGCTATTCTATTGTCTTGTATTTTTCATACCTCCTAGAATTCATCCAGATCCTTCTATGGAGCCTCAATGCTCTTCTTATGCTCTAACTGCCGTGAATGTTCATTCAGAATGGATCTCTCCTTGTAGGATTTGAATAACATCCATGGTTTCTTGATAAACTTCCTTCTGATGCATAGGGTCTGGATACTTCCCATGCACCAATTATTCTCTTATAACTAGCGGTATCTACTTTGGTATCTCCTGGCACACACAAACTTTTCCCATGTCGTCACCAATACAGTTCTAACTCAGATTCATATGCCACCAATGACATCTATTGTGGATTAGCACATTATACGCTCACCATATCCACGCCCTATCCTTCTTCTAGTTACGCTCATGTGTTTAGATAACTCCAAGAAATATTCATACTTGTGCTTCTTTCCACACCATGAGAATTGTAAAAATTGGGAACTTGCACTTGTAATGTTATGTAGATCCACAATTATAACAAGTTTTATGAGTAAATTCACTTATCCCTCCTCTGTGATTATGATGGCCTTGAAGTCCACCCCAAAATCCTCTTCCACAACGTCCTCCATCCATGCGCCCGTCATAATGGTGACCATCATCCTTGGAAATACTAGAAACACTAGTCTGGCACACACCAAGTATCAATGACATCATGTATCTAGTCAATCAATCTACAATCCTTGGTGTCATGAGTAGTAGAGGTACAAATTTTGTAATAGTAGGACACATTCTTACGAATCGCATGCTATAGCAACAAGCATCTACTTGCACCATGATCTCCATGGAAAATATAGAAGTCCAATGACATGTAGTGCACCGATCTTCATGGGAAACTATCCTTTATATGTCCCTCTACTTTGTAGTCCATACACCATAGCCCACTGTGAGTCTCATGAGCTGAGTTCACAGATAGTTTCTCCACCACTTCTCTGTGGCAACAATATGTGCTTCAATAAATGGACTAACATCGGTATCAATGCTTCCCATGGCCTCGTAACACAAGGTAGACTCCGGGGTATTGCACGGATCGTGTGAATGTCTTATGTGAAAGCACCCTCTTGAAGAGATTGATTATCCCTCGAAAAACCACTGAGCATGTTACGATGGGTGAATATCATAAGACAACTTTGATAGAAGAGTCTTAGAGTACGCATCATATTGCACAATTTTTGCCATCCTCTATTGAATATTCTTCAATGTGCTTATGCTCTTCTATTAAAACTTAGGAATGTGGAACTCTGCCAAAAACACATCACGTAATGTGATGTAATCCATGACCATCTGGTTTGGATCATATTTCATGTACCATCTATGCACGCGCCCTTGCAACGTAGTTATAAACTGACTCGCCTTCCTTTCTAATATAGTGATACCCTTCATACACCATAGTAACTCACATTTATGCACATGTTTCACAACGTCTTCCACACCTTTGTAATCAAGAAAATGCAAAGACATCTCAAAACATACCTACTGAGGTTGTTGAGCTCCTTACCCACAAGATCTAGAATCTTGGCCTCCTCCAATATTTCCACCACCTCCAACACCACTAAAACGACTTGTGCTAACTCCTCTAGATCCACCAGATCCTCCTCATGTTGCAGGTAAGTGGCCTAACATAGTTGCTCCATGTGATCCCATCGTCATACTAAACTGCATGCTAATAGTCTACGAAGTTGACCCACTCCTAGATGTGTTCCCCACACCACTTCCAGATGTGATACCCAAAAATTTTGAACCCACACCTTTCCCAAATTTCATACCAGACAAGATACCTCCAAATATAGGAAATGACTATGCAGCCATAGATGTACCAAATGAAAAATTATACCTCCTAGGTGTCGCTTGACCACTAATATCAACACCACTAACAACTGAATAAGAAAAGTTTTCCTTAGAAACTGGAAGGCTAAGCACTAGGGTCTGGTCACCAGGTGGGTCGAGAGGCGCACCTATGACTCTCTTTTCTTCATGTGATTAACTCTCACCCGAAGCCGAGGGGGTAACTCTCTTGTGCTTGCCAAGATGGGGTAGCGCAAATCGATCCGGTCCCATGCCTTCTACACAGAACTAACATCCTTCCTGCCATTTCGCCTCCATATTTCCATCACTCCTACTACCTCATGCTATCTCCTTAACACCATCTCTTGTGCTTCATCATACTTGAGTCACCTCTCTTCTCTCTCCTTCTCCGTCATAGGATCCACCATCTTTCACCACACTAGCTTCCATGCCCCATGCCTAGAAGGAGTTTAGCCAACCATGGGAAAGGATTCCAAACTCAAAGTAATAACTAGGATCTTGATAGCCAGTGGAATAACATGCAAGAACAATCCTCTAGGCTCCCTCAAGAACTCAAACTCAGCAATCTTTGGGAAAGAATACGTAGAAATAACATATTCCAAGGTATAACTAGTCAACACTCTACTCCACCAATGATCAACAACATAGGTCTAGGTCATATCAACATCATCCAACTTGATCCTCTGATACTCATCTTGGGTCCATACACGAGGTCTATAGTACCAACTTAACCTAGATGCATATCTTGAAAGCCATTCATACAACTCCACTGGGAAACAACAAAAGAATGTTTCATACAACTCATGATATAGGTGGTCCTCTACCCATTTACGTGCATCAAACTTAGGTCCAGTGTTAAATCTCTAAGAAAACTCATCCTCCATGATTTTAAGCCATGCTTCGACATTGTCCAAGGTTAAGCACTCATCATCACACCTCATTCTCACAATAGCTTCAAAAAGGTCCTAGCAATGGAACCAAAATGTAGTCATTTCTTCATGTACCTACTTTCTACCCCAATCACACCAACCTATAGCCCGGTGTGTGTTGGGCATCGAGCCCATCCTTTATGTGAGCTTTAGGAGAACGATCCGCCATTAATGTAGAATGAGTTACAAGAGTGGAAATACAAAACTCACTCAAAAAAATAATATACAAATAACAAATCCGTGCACAGATGCATCATAAATGGGAATGAACATTGTAAATAAACATAACAAAACTAGATATGACTCAGAATAATATGAATAACATAAGGGTTTATGCTCTTGAACATGAATAACCAGAATCACACACCATATATTGATTTATAAACATTTACAATGGCCTCATTACATAAAAAGGGTCATACAAACTGAATACATCAAGGAATATTATCTTAAACCCTACAAAAATACTCTAGAGAGAGATATTTCTTAGCTATTCTACCCATTAAAACTCTTGTTCAGACCTAAACCCATGCATATATGCTTAATAAAATCCTTGCAAGTATTCATGTAGCACCTTGTTATAACTTAAAATCCTCTTTAACCCTTCATTTCCCTAAGACTTTGCATTATCACTCTCATCTCCTCTATTTCAGACCCAAGCACCGCTTTAAATAAGATCTGGAAGCACCATCTTGGTTTTCTTCATGAACACATCACATGCCAATTAGAAGTGTGGTCCTCCATGGTTTAATGTCTATGCCAACTTGCAAATTACTCCACTACCTGTAATGATCATCCTAGGAATAATACTTACATAGAATATTCTTTTCTTTACCTCGAGGATCCGGGTAGTACCTTATCCATTCAACATGCCTACTTAGAATTTTCACGTGTTTCTCCTATGACAAATCCTTCAAAATATGGCTAAGTCCCTTAACCTTCTGCTCCCATGCACGCCAACCTCTTCTCCCATGCACCTTTCCCTCGTGCACTTTTTCCCAAAGCACCTTCCTCTTTTATTACCTCCCCACGTACTTTGAATTATTCCTTGGGACTTAGTTAATTTAGGGCCGAAAAATCACATGCCATTATCCACCTATAATGTGATATATTAGTGAATGAAACTAGATATGGTGATTGAGAACTCCTTGATAATACTTGGGATCGGATGTTTGAGTGCTTGCAAATGAGATAATCTTATTTCTTGACCTGATATGATCCTTGATATGTAATGATTATTTCCCGATGATTTTGTATAAGATTCATGAAGGTTTAGGTGCCTTGGGTGCCTTTTTTGAGTGTTGTAAGATTATGTCCATGTAGTTCCATATGATTTATAGGTTCTCAAATGAGGTAGTGTTAACTTACTTATATAGGGTTTCGAAGATAAAATGTAATAAAAAGGCTGACCCAAAGGGATTAAATAACCCAATGAAGAATATGGAATTGAAATATCGGATCAAGGATATGTCACTTCAAAACTATACAATCCGTCTATGATTAGATATTACAAGTTGACCAAACCATACAATTTTGTATAAGGATGCTAAATATGAGAATTAGGGGTTACATCCTATTAATTTAACTTTCGTTACAAATTTAATAAATTTAATCCTCATAATATTTCAATATATAAGTGTGTAAGGCTAACCAAGTTAGACAAGAAACCTTAGGATTTACTCAGTAGGGATAGAAAGGTTGTTTCTATTTAGCAAGAGTGCATTGTCAAAACCAGCAATGTTAAAGAGTAAATTGCAATATGTGAGTGTCTACATTTCCCCCCAATAAGTATGAAATGAAAATTATATGCTTAAAGGAAAATATACCTGAGTGTTTAGACACAATTTTTGTTTTCTCACAGTTTGTCTTGCAGAGTCTTGTTTTTTGGGTGTTTGCATGCTCCACGATGAAAAATACAACATAGAGTGTAGTCAATATCTATAGTAAATAATGGAACTTTAAATCAAATGTAAAATGTAATATGTAATATTTTCATTTGCATAAAATGAAATATATGCACAACATGCAAGGAATACACCAAAACAATTTACAAAGTGATAAGTTATCATTCTTTTCTTACACTTGGAGATATGATTTTTTTAGCTTGCTAAAGGATTGGGGGTAATCAATCCCCAATTACATCAAGGATAAAATAGAGTTTTAGGTGCATGCAACCCAACACAAAAATGGAGTATAGAGTGAATAAAAGTGAGATATAAAATTACCCCATGAAGGAAGAAGAACATGTCTCAAAATCATTAAGAAACTTTGATATCTTCTCCTTTGAATGTAAGAATGCCTATGAAGTACTTAGCAAGTTCCATAGATTCAGTAAATTGATGGACCACACCATTGCAGATGGATCTAGGCCCAATTTTGTAAATAAGGACACATAATAGAAAAGAGAATGAGCCCATAAATGTCCTTCCCATGTGTCACACAATTGAATAAAAACTGTAATGTAATAAAATGTAAATGAATAAAGGATACCCTTTCCCCAAGATCCCTGAAATTTTAACTCAAACCGAGACCCATGGTGAAGGAATGAAGTGTTGTGTGCCCCTTATAATTGATCTAAACTGAGTGAAGTGGATATGAAACCATGTCAAGAACATGTATGCATATAGGTGGAAATCTGAAATTTTTGAGAAAGTTGGTGTAACTTCCCTTGGGAAAAAATAATGTGAAAAGGTCATAATTGTCCATATGTTCCTGAATAGGTAGTACATTTTTAAACATGTGCATGATTTTATATATTTTGTATTTTATGTTTTTCCTAAGTACATTTACCCTATGTATAAATGTATATTATCTTGTAATTAAGTTGGCGTCTCTTATAGGTGTAGAATATACCCGGATGAGTATATCCTCTTTTTAGTTGCTTGATATAAATGAATTGAGCATGTGACTCAAAATAAAAGATGTGTGACCATATATTGTATGTCTGATAAGTTGTAGAAGAGTGTAGAATGTTGAAGAGGTGGCCACCTTGAAGAACATGTACCTATAAAAAGGGTTCCATGTGGTGAAAATGTGCACAAAAATATAAACAATAGAAATAGTGATAATAATGCATGTATAAGAAAATAAGTAAAGATATATACCAACAATAAAGTTAGATTCAATAGTATGCAAAAATGTCACACAAAGGGGTAGAGTCATAAACATGGGACATCCATGGTGTCACTAGACAATAAAGCCATATATGTCTGCAAACAAAATCATACAAGATATACATAAACTCAATGAGCAACAAACATGGGACACCCAATGTCTCACAAGACAAGAAAGGAACTCAATCCATAATTACTAAAACAAGTAATTAGTAACACACACAATTAACAAACATGTATAGAAAATAAGAGTGTTAGAATATGATGAAATGATATATATATATATATATATAAGAGGTTTATATATATATGCATAAGCAAGAGGTTTCAATGATGCACAAGGCATGTGTTAGCCATGTTAGCTCAAAATATAACATGTACACAATTTATGTAATCAACATAATGAGGAATTATAAAGGAACTATAATGAAACAATAACACCTATGTGTAGTGTATAATAGATTCCCCCAAATGTATAGGAGGTCTAGGTAAAGTATCAGCCAACATCTATCATTATGTACCACTTTGTTTTTATGTCTTGCATTAAAATCAATATACCATGTGAACACATGTGTGTAAAGAATAAGTATATATGATATCTATCAAACTAAAGTGATAAAAAACATGTGTAACATAAAATTATAACAACTGAATCTAAGTGTACATGTCCTAGTTTTGTATTTTTACAAATACATAAATGTTTTTGTATTATGAAATTATGTCAATTTGTTGTATTTTTAATGGCTATCTATGTACAAGAAAGAAGGGTAGCTTGAAGCTACCCAATGAGAACCTCCTGAAGAGGTGAAACAATCTTTGAATAAGATGGAGGTTCGAGTCTCAATTGTGCTAAAGAATGTGACTCAAATATTGTCACTATAGTAGTAGTGGTGTATGCCAAAGAAGGCCTAGGGTATGATGTGGATAGAGTAGATGTATGGGTAGTGTTTGAAGTAGAAGACCTATGCAAAGGACTATAAGATAAATTACTCATAGATATACCATGTGCCCTAGAATACTTGTGAAAAACTATGGAGAGAGCATGTGCACTAGAGGATTGATATGGGATCCTATGAGAGTCGAAACCACTAAAGACGAAGGGTGAAACTAAAGGCTTATCAAGATACATGTAAAAGATGGTGTGTGTAACCAAAGGCCTATCAAAATACCTAGGATGGTTATAGATTCTAGAGATAGATTGTAAAACTAAAGACCTATTTGTATATACATTAGGAGTAGGGATAAAAATATAAGAGGATGACTAAGAAAACTAGGAAAAGGGCCTAAAAATAAACACCTTGAAAGGTGAGAACTTTTTGATTATGAATAAAATTGACACATTCATGAATAACTAATAGAATATCCCTAAGAGACCATACCCAAGATAGACCTAAATGTAATACACTAGAGCTAAGAGTAACACCAACCAAGAATGAGACCAGTGTAGTAATAGTACCAACTCTAGTAGGTAGAGTGATGTGTTGATACCAAGGATTAGAATTGAATGTGAGCTTATTTGTAGAAATTACAAGATATTTAAGTAGCGTAAGAGAAAAAACTTGTTCTTGCTATGTGGATCAGCCAAACCACCACATAAAGGTACTTGATTAATAGAGATAGGATTAGATAGAATATCATAAACAAGCGTGTCATTTATATCGAGTCATTGAAAGTGATAATAGGTGTAGAAGATGATGTGTAAATGAAATTTCCAATCATTTCATCTAAAGGATGATCATAGGATGGAAGTGGTGGCACTGGATGATAAGTATTATGCAATTTTCAAGCATATTTTTCATTGTTATGCTTAGGAAATGGATCATTGAATATTTTTAATGTGATATTATTTTCGGTTGGCTTGGAAGATTTAGTGGGCTCATCCCATTAAATGGAATTAGAGTCAATAATATTTTGAATTATGTGACAAACTTTGATACACTAATTAATGATGTGGCCAATACATTAGCGATAATCACAAAAATCCTTAGCATCAAAAATCTTACTTTGGGGATTTCTCACATCAATCTCAAATAGGAGAGGGAGAGATATGAGATTACAATCAAGCAATTGTTTCAATATAAGGTGTGGAGCACAAGATAAACATGTAAATTTTCATTGTGCAGGTTGTAGTTTTAGCTTAGTAGGTTAAGTAATAATATTGAAAGTGTCCTTAGAATAGCCTTGACATCATTAGTCTTTCCTTTGAAAGTGGATTTACTTAGAAACTTGAAATTAGATGAATTGAGAGTGCTAGTAACATACTTGAGTTTTTCATATGTAAAAATTAGCTTTGCACTCTTTATGTGTGTAACATAGATGATCAAATAATTGATTTTTTAAAATATGACCGATTCTTAGAAAGTAGGAAGCGAGATTTGTGTGAAAATATCTTGTAATTCAATATCAGCTAAGATATTGCTCATCTTAATAAGAATGGTATTATATTGTAATACATTAGGTTCATTAGATCCTTGTCACATGTTAAACATTTTTGCATAAGAAACCTTATCAAACCATTTATGCATAGATCCTTGTCGCATGTTAAATATTTTCATATAGATCCATGTTGCATGTTAACTTGCTTATATATGGTTCCAAAGGTAATATTTTATCATAAGGCCAACCCATAGGAGTAAATGACCAAAAAAATTGGAATTGAAATATTAGATGGAGGATATGCCGCTTTAAAACCATACAAGTTGACCAGAATGAATATCATAAGCTAACTAAACCGTATGATTTTGAAATGTGACTTTTCCCATTAAAATCCAGTGCTATGATTAACTAAAATGTAACTTTTAACTTGAAAAAATCAATAATCCTTGACAACATGTATTATTGCGAAGACCGATACATTTTCTATATTCTCATTAGTGTTTAATTGAGCAAGCTAAATTGATTTACTGATTAGTAAAAATTTGAGAAGAACTATAAAAATGTGGCTATGGCTAAAAATATTAGTTAAAGATTTTAAAATGGTGACACACATTGATATTTCATGGGTTTCTCCAATAATTCTACCTCATGGACACCAGACTCATAGAATTAACCCAAACATAAACGGTTTCAAGTGTCTAGGAAGTCAACAGGTCAAAGGACATTACAAGTGGCAACCACAAGACAAGACATGTGTCGAGCTCTCAATGACTACGGAAATCTATTTGTTAGCATTCGGGAGTTTAATACACTTTGGGTCTGACAGACATAAAATCTTGGAATCAACGGATTCCAAGAAACTCTCGGCTTTGCAACAAGACATAAGATCGATAGAAATCCAGAGACATGAGAAAATTCTATTGGCTTGAATATTGAAAAATCTAACAAAGGTATGACATTGTGAAAACTACATGGAACATTATGATTGGCTAAAGTTTCACAACAGTCATAAATTTTTAGCAAAACTTTGACACAACGAAGTAATATGGAACATCTTTATTGGATCAAACTTCACATTAAAGAACTTCACAATAATAAATTTCTTTGGGTATCAGGGCAGACTTAGAAACAAAGATATAAATGTATCTAAGGGAATATTTTGGGTTTACGACATAAAATACAAACAACATAGCAACCACGACCATGAAATATAGAAAATAGATAATACAGTCTGTAAACACCATTAAAATTCAATATTATACCTTAAAATATGATCAATTACATATATACAATCTTATTCTATATTAATTTACATAGATCTTCTTTAAAATCAGACATACATATCTATAATTTCATTTTTTCATTAATTTATTCTTGCAATTTATTGTTTATGTTAACACAAGAACATATACATAGAAAATTAAAAAGAATACATTCATTTGCTCTTTTATCAGAATACACATAAGAATTAACTTCTTTCCATTATCTTTCTCAATAGAATTTACATAGATTTTATAATGCCCCTAGCATGACAGGTACCTAAGATGACTTCTACTTTAGAAGGTACAAATGTTGACAGGTGATTTGGTCTTAAGACGGTGTACTCTTATGACTTGGGAAATCATGTTTGTAGTAGGGAATAATTCATCTATTGAACAGATACATTCTATCATACTCTTGCTTAATTTAAATGGGAAATTCACCTCCTTTATGCAGAATTAATTCACTACTAGGATTGAGAAATATGGGTTCAGTTTTTATAAACTCTCCTATTTCAAGAACATCATTACCTTGGATCAATTCCATTGATCCAAGGTATGCTTTTAATTCTTAATTATTGAGGTCAAAATGACCAAGTCTGTTAGATCAGCTGATCATTGAATTCAAACTGTGCTAGAAAATTTATGAGGTCTTCAGACCCTACTGTATGTGTATGTTGATGTCACGACTGGTTCTTCTTTTGCTAGTATGTAATGTTGGCTTCAACCGGGAACCTGTTGTATCTATGACTAAAATTTTAGCAACTTAAGCCTAGAGCTAAGTCTAACCTATGTCTTTTTGGTCTCTTGAAATTAAAATGTTAAGACCCTAACTAAGACCTACCTATGGACCTATGTGGATTTCCTAAGCTAATGTTAATCTAACTTAAAAGGTGGCTAACCTAGAGGGGGCCTATGGAACACATGGATGTTGGGTGGTCGGTGGCATCGGTTTCAAGGTAATTAAATGAAGTTTAATGCATCCTTATCTTTTTCTACCGCCAACTTTGGTGAGGGCATTGGGAAATTTGGGGAGAGATGAGTTGGCATCTCCACTAAATTTAGTTACATGCAAAAATTGAAGTTAGTCTTCGCCAAAAATGGAGATGGCGGTGGCGTGGAAAAGGAGGGAACTATCTATCCTTTGCATTTAATGTTTTTGAATTTGGCGAAAAACCACCTAGGAGAATGCATGAGGGGTTTTGCATGGTTGTTTTGTTCTTCGGTTTATTTTTGAGCTCGAGCTCTACATGATGTTTTTTCTGTTCATCGAATCTTCAGTTTGACTCTTGTTTGACTGGTTATTTTTGCATTACTTGGAGCTATTTTGGTCTCTGTGGAAACTATAAGAAGAAGGAAGGGGAAAGTGTGAAGGTTTTTGTTGATGATCGTGGAAAGGAAGAAGCTATTGAAGTTTTCTTGAAGATATCCTGCGAATCAAAAAAAGGAGAAGCGCTATCAAGCATGATAGGCTCTACCCATTAAGTTGTTTTTCTTTTACTTAAACGTTTTCATTAAAAGAACTCTGCTCTTGGAAACAATTGATTTTTGTTTGGATGATTGATCTCTACTCTTGGGGATAAATAGGTTTTTACTTATAATATGATCTTTAATTTTGTCACTTGTATTGTTACTGAGGTTACTTATTTGATTCCACTGTTGTGATGGAAGATCTGTTCGGGTTTGAATCCCTTGTTTGGAAATTATTAAATTTTCTTAACTTCTGTTTGTGTCGAGATGAAGTTGTAACAATTGCACTCTTGTTGAGCTGTGTTAAACTTGTGGGTAACTTGATTTCTCAAATTCGTAGAACTGGTTGGATGAGAACTTGTATCACCTATGTGGGAACACTTCAGGGTATAAACTGTTAAGTATCTTGTCTAATGTGTTGAGCTTGAATGAATATTTTTGAAATAACTTCTGTGACTCTGGGTTTTAGCATATTCTTCCGAGTTTGAAGGAATGTTCATTACTTGTGATCATGTCTGACCTTCCTTTTATCACTCTATGGTTGTGACTTTGGGTTTGTGCTAACTTTCCTATTTCAGTCATCTACTCCAGTGGATATTGTGGAGGATGCAATGTTTTGAGTTTGGATTTGTAAGGAACTTTCATCTGTTAAAGATTTGTTTTAGCTTTATCGTTCACCAATAAATGATTGGAAAGTTTACTTGTGTTAGCTCCTTGAAAAGAAATTGTTGCTTGAAAAAGGGTAATTTAAAGAAGTGTTTTTCTGTCTTCTATTCTTTTGGGAACTTGGGTAACTCCTGAAATTGATGAATTGATGTTCAGAAGGGGAAATTATCTTGGGTTTTTAATATTTATATGTTACCATTGTTGTTATCGATTCTGAGTCTGAATAGTTCTTTGGACATGGCTCGATGGGATTAGTTGCATGTTTCTTGATCTAGTTTATCGAACTTGGATTCCACCCCTTTAAGTTTCTAGGCATTAAGGTATCGACAAAAGAGTGGAGACTCCTGTAAGGTTTAATAATTTAATTTACTATCTCCTTTGTCGAATTTGAGTTGGGAAGACTGTGTTGACTCACCTCTTGATTATGTCTCATCCTTTCTCCACTATGTCTGTGGAAAACGGTTACTCATTGTCTTATAGGTTTTCGATGCTCTCCTTACTATTCTCTTGAGAAATGAAAGGTAATGATTTTTGTGGGTTATCATTTCTTTCCTTCTTCGGGATTGTAATCATTCAATTTGATCTCTGGTTGTTTTCTACTTGGGGAATTTTTGGTAAGGGACAATAGAGAATGGAATTACCTATTTTATTCTTGATTATAGCGTGCTCTTTTTCTAATCATACCTTGAATGTTGAATATACAATCTCTCTCTCTCTCTCTCTCTCTCTCTCTCTCCTTTTTGATTCTCCTTTTGTATCAATCCTGAAAAGGGAACTGACCAGTTTGGTCTATTTCTTAATACCTTCACTGGGACTTGCTTGAAGAATTAAGCCCAATTGTGATAGGATAGGTTAGCTGAAGCAAAGGATTGCATAATGAATCGTTATGATTGGTTGGAAAATTCTGAGAAGTCTCTTATTGGGTGAAAACATAATTGAATGGTTACGTAGGAACTATATCTGATTGTTAAAATTATTTCATTCATCTATTTGACTTTATCCTTGGTTATGATGTATCTAGTTTGAGATTGTGTGATTAGTTCCAATTGCGTGCTAAATTGATTTCATCCTTTGTCAAAAATTTGTTAGAGCTGGACCTAAACTTAGATTGGTTTCTAATCCTGAGTTTAGGATATAGAATTCTTAAATAAGAAACTCTTTACTAAATATGTTGTTGATTCATCCTAACTTATTCCAATGTTTGATTGAACTTGGCATCTCATATTCTAGGATGGAATTAAGAGAAATAAATGTTGAGATAGAAGTATTATTGTGATATCAAATGTTGACCTATTCCTTAGAGTTAGTAAGGATAGTTATCTTCTCATGATAGATAGGATTAATTGAGAAGTGAATTATGTTAAAATGACATTTGCAAGGCAAAGTGGAATTTGATGAAATAAGTACTTATCTGGATTAATGCTTAATTACTTTTAATATAAAACAATAGTTAGAAAGTTGAAGTTGTTTACATCATGATCTATTCTAAATTATGATATGGTTTATCACCTTACCTCTCTTTATTTCTTGTGGCTAGTATTTATTTTGGTATGTCTTTCTGTAATGCTTTAACTATTTCATAAAAGTAGAGTTCTCTTTATGAAACAGTTAGCTAAAAGCACATATTTTTAATGCTTAGTGCTTATCATGCTCAGTTCGATGAACTGACCCGTGCTAGCAATTTTTGCAAATGGACTTCGTAAGTGATGAAAGGAGAAAAGACCTTTAAGAACTTATATTTTTTTATCAAGAGGTTGGATATTTTATGATGAAATATGGATCATTATTAAAATGTATTTGTTGGAAATGGAAGTTGTCTTTGTAATTGATCTTGATATTGTTGTTTGACACTAGAAATGTCTAAATTGTGTGGACTTATAATGTATGAATCCCATTTTATGAATGAAAGAGTTGTGGGTTTGTTTGAACATAATGTGTAATCCTTGTGGGTATTCCGTGAATGGAAATGATAAGCTTATTTATATTTCTTGTGTGTGTGTGTGTGTGTGTGTGTGTGTGTGTGTGTGTGTGTGTGTGTGTGTAATATACCCTCTTGGGTTGGTTTAAAAATGAATTAGAGGTTAAGGGTACTAGATGTGCTACCCTCTTAATTAAATACAACTTATTAAAGTTGACATTAGTGATTGGACATCAACTGGGTCACTATGGCTTTACTAAAACAAATGTTTGTGGGTGTATGAAACCATGATGACAACTGGGATTATAATTGAACCTAAATCCTTTATAAGAAAAAGGGAAGGTAACTTCCCTGCAATGATTAATAGATTGTTTTAAGACCTCTTGGAATCAAATCAATGTTATCTTTGGATAGAGGAAGATGTGATTCCTCTTGATTAATTCTGAAATCAGAATAGGAGCAATGAAAAGAAAATATTAAGGATTAGACTTCATTCCAATGAAGTCTAATAAGGAAAGAATTGATTCCAAACTTAAACAAGCTAGGACTTGGATATGCAAGTTAAGTTAACATCACTGTTAAGTATGCTGAATCTATTTGTGAAACATAAATTAGAATGTTAATGGATTAAAAATAAAAACTTATGAAATGGTTAGGGGGTAGATGTATTTGCATACCAACTCTAATTACAGCTTTTACTTGAAACCCTAATGGTTAATGAACCTAGTGTCTAGTAGGGCTACTACAATTAACCCTTTATAAGGAAAATTTAATAAGTCTTTAACTTATTTCCTTGATATGTTCATCTAGATGAGGTGAACTCAGTCAGATGTTGGCACACACCAACTAAATACAATACCTTTGTGAAGAATTGGGTCTTCATGAGGATATTGTGTTGCAGTTGACATGTTGCAACACCCTTCAGAGTTTAGTCATCCAGATTTACATAAATATGACTTGGTCACAATTCTTCCCTAGGTAGAGTTAGGGGTATGATCTAGTGTCGGGTCAACTCATGATGACTTAGGATAACTAGACACACGCAATTGACATAGGTCGATTGAGTATGTCTATGTACCCTTAGTCACCATGAGTAGTCCTCCACACTAGACTATGTTGCTAACCTTGGCTAGGGTTAAACCTTGAACAAGTGGACTGACAGAGTCGAGAAGACCATTCTAGATAACAGATGAAGTGGGGTGAAGGACATATTTTATTTGATGAGTATGTCATCTAGGAATATAAACATGAACAATATGTTTAAAAATCTTTGGCCAAAGTATCGCAAGTTGTTGGTTACGTTGTCCTATATCACCTAGTTTAAGAAGCGGGATTTCAGATGAATATTGGTAACAAATATTCAAATAGGCCTCTTAAACAGAACACTTAATACCCTAAAAAGGGTAAGGGAACCAAGTATACATAGTATACAAATCAATAAGTTAACATGAGAGATCGGTATGATACCGAGTCATGGAATGAGAGATCGGTGTTTCACTCGAGTCATTTACAACTGCATATGGTTTTTTGTTATGAGATTGATTGGCTTAGAATGTTTGTTCTAAATAAAAGGAACGATAACCAGATCGTACCAAGCCAAGAACACAAATGCTAATCAAACACCATGATCTATAAGATGAAATTAATTCGCTAGAATAACTTTACATAAAACCTTTGCAAACAAATGAGCAACAATATCATATATTATTATAGAACTCAATGAAATACAATGAGAATGGGCCTTGCTTATATAGGAAAGGAATAAAAATATAATAACCAGTCAATGTCGTAGATCAAGCCATAAATCAAGGAAATAAATAGTCCTCAAAGATCTAGTCAAGACCATAGATTTAGGAGAGAACTAGACATCAAGGATCTAGTCAATACCATAGATCAAGGAAAGAACTATACCTAACAAATAGATAAAATCTCCTAATATATAAATAAGATAAAATAAATATCCACACACATAAGTGGGTGAGGATAAATACAAAAAGGTAAATAAAGTACCTAGGTGAACATGAGCTAAGGTAAATACCTAATCTAACACTAAATTATGATTATTTAGAACAACAAAATTATTCAAAACTTTTTTCCCTTGTTCTAAAGTCTTAAAGTGGGAATGTTACTGATTTACATATTTCATAGAGAGAGAACTTATCTGAGTCAAATTTGTAGACATCTAAATTTTACTTTTGCAATCTTATTGCCAAAACACACAAAAATCACTCTCATTCTTTCCAAATCTATTATAATTAATTGATTTTGCAGGACATAAAGAGGTGAAACCCTATCAAAATTTCCAATAAATTTCAAAGATTGGACCTTTTTCAAAACCAATTCTTCAAAACTAAGATTTTTGACCATCTATAGGAAAAAGGTGTATGTGCATGACCAGAGTACATGTGTCTCACCGAAAGCACATGTGCATAATTAATCTGTGAAAGATGACCGAGGGTGCATGTGCATGACCGTGAGTGCCTATGAATTAATGTGAGCACATATGCATGATTGTGAGCACCCACGCACTAGTAGAGGTGCCAGCGTATCAAGGTAAAATTTTCTCAAAATTCAAGAACTTCAATTTTATGATTCCTATTAGTTTTAAAGGGTTTTTAGATGTTTTTTTTGTCAAATTATTGATTTTAGAGCAATATTCCTAACAAAATTGTCCTAGGGTTTGATAAAGGATTTTTGAGTAAATTAGGTTAGGGTTTGAGGAGTGATTATGTTTTCATACTTTGATTGAGTTTGGAATAGAGTTGTGTATGCTCTTCTCTTGCACCTAGTGTGATCTTGAGAACCAAAATCACCTCTAAACCATTTTTTTGCTTCTTGGGAGTAAGTAGGAACAATTATCATTCATTTTGTTCTTAAGAGAATAAACCTTCATTTTTTTCCATGTGCTTGATCTTTTAGTTTAAGAGATTTTCAATTAATAAAGAAATCAAGGCTAAAATTTGCGTATGCTCTTCCCTTGCACCTAGTGTGATCTTGGGAATCAAAAAAGTTTTAGTCTTTTCATTAAAAAGCACTTGGATGAATTGGGAATAAACCTTGTTTTTGCAAAGTTTGATGGTAGTTAGTTGATTTACAAGCATTTTTCATTGTTATTTTCTTATGATATTGTGAATCTATTTTGAAACTACTAACCATTTTGTGAAGGACCTAACACTAGTCAAAGAAAGGAGGACTTAAAAAATTTCTAACTACATGTGTGATTGTAGGTTGCCAAAAGGAGTGCAAAAAAACCACATTAAGTCTAAAAGATAAAAAAATACACCACAATCATCACATTGTATTTGCAGGTTTCGAGTTAAGAGCTATGACTCATCTGCTCAACTAGGACATAAACCCTTTGGCATAATCCTTAAGATATAATAATGGGGGTGGTCCTAGGAACCCTAAAGTAGTTCACGCAAGAGCGAACCTTTTGAACAAAACATGAAAGTGCTCCACACCACCGACTTGATTAGTATACCTTGGTGAGATTAGAGTCAAAGATATATGTATCGCGACCCCAGTGAAAGTATAATTGAATGCACTTCGGTGCTCATTATAATAAAGGGGTAAAGTAAATCCGAGATACTCCTTGGTAAACCTTGGTAAATTGATCTTGCTCTAGATATCTTGTGACACCTAGAGGGAGAACCACCTAGGAAGCTTGTTGGCTCAGAACCATTGTTTTTGTCTTAGTTCTTATACTCGAGAGCTCTCACAAAGTCAAAAATTTGTTAGACTCAAACTCTTTTTTTTTAACAAGGGAAATAATATCTTAAATTTGAAACAACGTGATTTTCATCACAAAATATACTTAGTGTCATTTTTTCCTAGTTTTTCACTTGTCCTAAGACAAGGCGAAACTCTACCAAAATAACACCAAGTTTATTTCAACACCACTTGGTCTACACCCTTATTTTCTTGTTGCCCATTTTTGGAAAAAATGAAACAACATATATAGATACCACTAGATATCGTGTGTCCACCACTTTTGTATTCTACTTGCGTGACTAGGTTGCAATGCCGAAGCGCAAGTGTTGAAAGTGTGCATGGTATGTACTCACAATCTAAGTAGGCCCCTTGTCTCAAAAACCCATATTTGAGATTTATTATCATCGTAGTTAGGTGATTTCATCCTTGTCTTCTTTTGAGTTGTTACGCTGCCCACATTATAGCCATACAATTGAGATATTTACGTCTTGTTTCCATTGTGAAATTAGGCCTAAATCTCTATATTGTAGAGTTACATTGTTCACATGCATAACAATTTATTGTTATACTTAGATGTAGTTTTTACATCCTAACTTTGTCTTGAGTTTTGTGAGTGTTGAGGATACATTTTTAGCATTGTGATAACATCATTTTGACACTAAAAATATTGTTTTCCGAAAGCTTGGTTCACATGTCCAAATAGTGTCATTACGTTGCTCACATTGTTATCGTCCATTTTACAAGACTTAGAATTTGTTGGTGTTTAGAAACTTGTTTTTAGTATATATTGTTAGAAGGCCGTGTTAACATTCTCTTATCATTTAGGCATTATTTTTTTCAAACTCAACCTAACGGGTGATATTGTGTTTTCACTATTTGGTTACAAACCTATCTAGATGAAATCTTAGAGAGTAAACTACTTGGTGTAACTAAAATTTGAGCGTTGTACGTCATTATATTATTGTAAGGAAAACTTGTGTCATATATTACCTTGCTAGGGTAGCTTATTCATTATTATTTAGTTCATACGTTCTCTTTGATCTATCAATTTTGTGGCTATTCTATAGTCACCTTGCTTTAGAAATTTAATTTCGTTATGCTACAAAAATTTGACTAAGGTCCCTTTTTAGTAAACCTTAGTGGAAATTATTCACGTTGTATTTCCTATCTTGAGTATTCCTACTATGAGGATGGGATCCCAAAGATTAGGAACCAATATATTTGAATGTGACAACCCTCTTTTAGAGGATAATCTCATGGTTGACCATAGTGGTGGAGAGGAGGATTCTCCTCATATGAATATAGAGCATCCTCCCACTAATTTTGATGATTACATTTTCTAAAACAAACATGAAGTACTCATGTGTGTTATGGAATTAGGAGCCAAATTACCTTCCACAGTGGACCCTTCTCTCATTGCCACAATGGTTTGAGGGGAAGAAGAAGTGGAACATCCTCATTACCATATAGATGACATATTAAATCCAGAGTGCTATGCCTCTACTTCTGCATGACAAAATAATGAGGAAGTACCTTTCAAAAATGACAGAGACTATTGTTTACCTCCTATTAAAATTTGTTGCAAAGACCATGAAGAACATGTTCATCATGCACAACCTCCCCCTAACAAAGATCATAATGAAATACCCATTCAAGAGGTTACGTTAGAACAACAGTCCAAGCCCTCACTCACCAATTAACAAGTTTGGATTCGCATATAAAAAAGGAACAACCAAAAGTTGTGAAACAAGCCATACCAAAGGAAAAACCTAAGGCTTCATTTCATGAAATTCCCAATAAACACTCCTCGATGGGAGACATGAAAGGATCCTTATGAGGAATTTTCACCAAAAATTGGGGTGGGGATACACCTAGGCTTAACCCTTTGTATATACCTACACCGCCACGAACGCAAGACCAAATATTCCACCAAGAATGGTCCACTATGAAGAATGCCCTTAAAACATTATGAGAGGGAAAAACCGGTAACAATAACAAGAAGTATCGGTTTGATGAGTTATGTACTTACCCATTTGACAAAGCCATGATGCGAGGCACCTTTCTAAGACACTTTGATTTTCCAAAATCTGAGAAGTATAAGGGAAAAGGTGACCCTCGTGACCATATTAAATATTTTTATATGGCATGTCAAGAGGTGACATTCAACGAAAATTATCTTATGCACCTCTTTCCACGAAGTTTAGGAGAAATGGCACTAGAATGGTTTGTACACATCCCTAAGGGATCCATATCAACATGGCCAGAACTAGCAGAAAGTTTCATATGACACTTATCTTTTAATATAGAGAATGATGTCACCATGTTGGATCTCTGCAATGCCAAACAAAGAAACAATGAAAACTTCGCTACATTTTTACAATGATGGAGAGGATTAACTAGTCATTTTCCTTGCTCCATACCCGAAAAATAGTTGATAGGCATATTTTTCCCAACCTCCATCTAGACATTACGTTCCACCTACAAATGCATTATGGAAACATGTTCAAAGAGGTAATTGAAAAAGGGAGTCAAATCAAAAAGCATTGCTAGCGGGGAGACTCTAAAACTTGTCTCTTGTGATCATAATGATTCTAAATCTAACGATAAAAAAAGTTTGTTCCTAATAGAAACAAAAATGTCGTTAGTGATGGGATAGTAGATTCTAAGTGGGTATAAGTCATTCAGAACCATGCACCTTTAAATCTTGCAAAAGGAGCTCCTCCTATGGAGTATATGCGTCATATTTTAACTCCTTTAGCTGACTCAATGTCATGAATACTAAAACAGCTAGAGGCGGTTAATATGGTTAGATATCCTAAAACTATGCCTTATGAGGATGACGTGCCTAAACCATCATGGTTTAGAGATAATGAATATTTCCAATTCCACCACGTTAAAGGTCACAAAACAGATAAGTGTTTGAAGTTGCAACACTACATCCAAGACTTAATCGAAAGTAGTGATGTGCGAGATGCGTTCATCCACTCCTAACAAACCCCCAATACGAATACTTTTCCTATACATAATCAGGACAATAATGCTAATTATGTGTCTAATAAGGAGAATCATTTTGATGCTCTCATTGGTTGTGTAGATACACTGCTGAACATGTCAATGAATAACCCCGTAATATCCCCTAGACTATCTATTTCTAGGCATGTGACGATAAAGGCTGATTATCATGCAATTCCACATATTTATGACACTAAGGAACCTAGATTTCAACATTCCCATCAAATGATGCCTATCACAACTAGACCTCGTTTAATTCTTTGCGTAAAAGAACTCGCTTCACTTACCTCTCACCCCATCTTCAACTCATGGTATGTGGTATGATTACGATTCTTCTAATTCTTATGAAGATTCCAATACCAATGATTCTAAGTCTTATGATTTTTTTGAAGATTCCAATCTGAATTATTCCTCTAATATAACCCCTAAGTCATGGTCCTCCCTATCTTCGCAGGACCCCATTTCTCAGTCACCTCGATGACCCCTTCTTCCATTGAAGGGTTCTTCGAATCAAAGTCCTTATAATCAATCATCCAAGTTGACTCCCATGTCATATTCATCCAATCAACCTCTTGTGGTAGAATAACTACCCACACCGATTGATTCATTTCAAAATGAAGAAGCCATTAGAGAATTTATGAGGGTACATGAAGACATTCCTCTAGAAGTTTGCAAGCAAGAAACCTCTTTAGACCCTAAGATCACGTTTACATATTGGGAGGAAGAGATTGATGCCTTTTGTCATAAAATAGAGGAAGACCCTAAGATCATCGAACATGATCCTCCTCTTATTTTTCCATATTCACATTCTTCATTGGGCGATGAAATGATTTGATCTAGCATTGATCCATGGCCTATCTTCTCATTACCTAATCATTCTTTATCTATCAGGATTCCTCCATCGCAATCTTACCTTGGGTCACCACCTGGTATCCCATCATCTACCTTTGTATGTGGGGCACCTGCAAGTATCCCTTCATCATCTATGTGTGGCTCACCCCATGGTAGTCCATTTTCTTCTATATGTGGCTCACCTCCGGGTAGCCCCTCTTCGTCTATACTTGGGGCACATCCTAAAACCCCCTCATATTTGATTCTTGGGCCACATCCTAATATCCCACCATCTTCTATCTCCTAGAAGCCACCGGGTAGTCCTTCATCTTCAATATTAGGGTCGATCCTTGTAGTCCTTTATCTTCTGATCTATGGGACACCTCCGATAGCCCATACTCTTCAAATCTTGGACCGTATCCTTCGCATACATCATATTGTTATTATATAAATGATTGTGTAAAACCCACCATCAGTTCTCACATCAATTCTATTCATCCACTTTCTTCTCCCACTTCTCGGGATCAAGACAAGTCACATTATAGCTTATAAGAAACCAAAACGGTTCCTTTATCGAATCAAATCAATAATTCCAAGAGATCTAAAGCTCACAACAATTTAATCAATCTTAAATTTTAGAATCAAATGCGCTTTGAAAATTCACATCAATGCACCCATCGAGTATGGCGTAAAGTGCAGAAACCTCTGGATAGGGACCTCAAATTCCTACACACAACATCTATGTTTAATGATAAAACACAATCATCTATTGAGTATGAGCCCACCTCGATCATTGAGATCGGTGATAATATAAACCTTAATAAGAAAACATTCCTAGTCTTCCTTATCAAGGAAATTGCTAACATTATTGTTGGATCTTATCATGCCAAGTGACCTTGTCGGTCCCACCTTTCAAGAAAAAAAAAAGAGAAAACATTTCAAAAAAATCAAAGGTAAATGAACACACATTGTAATCAGGTATTGCATACACATGGATGTTCTTTCTTCCCTTCCTTACTATTCTTCTGCAAATCTTCCTACCATTTTCATCCCTTCGATGATTTTTTGGTTTTCTTATTCACACACATTTTGTGATAGTTATCTCTATGGTATCCATTTGGCCTTGGTATTTTATCACCTTAGTAAATTAAAGAACGATGGACCTCTTAGAGATCCTATCATAATCAACATCTAAAAAACTTGTTGCAAAAAAATTTTAGACATAATTTTTGACACTAGCCAATGTCGTCATCGCAATCACTTTCACCTCCTTCCCTTAAGCCATCGGTGGTTCTTAACCCCTCACAAACAAGAGAGATGAAATAATTTTTCAGAAAACAAAAGAATCAATTAAATCAAAAAGAAAAAGTTAAAAGAAAAGAAAATTAATATATAAATCTCTCTTGGGGTATTTCTAATAAACTCTACATGGGCTATGGAAGCTTGACTCGAAGTAGAGAAATTCTGCGATTAGAATCAAATGCATATCTATCGGGGCTATGGACGTATGGCTAGTAACGGAGAAATGTATGAATTTCCTTCCGTAATCCATTCATAAAAATCAACTTTGAAAAATAAATCATTCTCGACACATTGGCTAGGAGTCTTCACTTGTTGCCTATCAAATATTCCCTCCAAGAGGTAATAAATTTCCATGTGCACACATTAAATCTTTATGAGAAAACAAGATTAGTATGTTACCAAGTGTATTTTTTTGGACCTTGTTCAGACTCTTACTCTAGTATGTATATTTTCTCACGATTCGTGTCTTTGGCAAATCACTTCTTCATCACGAGGATTCTAAGATATATTCACATCATTCTTTTACTTAGTTCAGAACATCCATGTGTATAATATTTCCTTTTTTCTATGTTGTTGGGAACCTTTGTCTGTTTCACAAAAACAATCATCTACTTCTTTCTATCACATGCTTCTTGGTTAGCTTATGTTTGGGGCATCCTTGCTCCTTCCTAACACGTCATTGGGTTACGTTCATCAACATGTTGAACCTATCTATATTGGCCCTAATCCAAATTTTGCGTGTGAAGAGTTTGCCTTTGAATATTCCCATCTAATGCTAGGGTAAGTTTCGCATCTTCAATTTCTTGAGAACATGGCATTCTCGCCTTTTACATCCCATATGTTGCTTTAGGGAATCCACATTTCTTTATTTCTATACATAGCTTCATAAAACTTATAGAAAATAAAAACATTCAAATATGTTAGTCGGAAAAGTCAAAACATCCAAATAAACATCAAAAACCCAAGAAAATTGGTAAAGCAAACTAAAAATCCCAAAAAAATTGGTAATAAAAATTAAAAAACCCAAATTTATCTTACCATTGTGTAGTTCACTTTGATACCTTTCCAACACAAAAAAATGGAGTTGTTTCGAGGTCGGGAGAAAACGTTATGGCCTCCAGAAGATAGGTAGTGCATTTAGTGTTACACAAACGCCTAGAAGCCCATCCATGCCGAAAATCGCCAACACAAAGCCTAGGAATCCATGCTGCATGCAAAAATCCAAAAATCAAAAAGGAGGCCAACACAGGTACTTGAGTGCCCATGTTGCCTCAAAAATCCAAAAAACTCAAAAAGTAGGCCAACACAAGCACCCGAGTGCCCATGCTGCCTCACACAAGCCTAAAAACCCCAAAATTGGGTCAACATAGGCACCCAGGCACCCATGTTGGCTCACAAAATGTAAAAATCCATCAATAAGGCTAGCATAAGCACCCATGTGCCCATGCTTTGGCTCACAAAATGCAAAAACTCATCAACAGGTCAACACAGGCACCCATGCTAGCTCACAAAATGCAAAAAAAAACTCAAATTGGGTCAAAGCACAAGTGCCCATGCTACCCAACAAAACCCAAAAATCCAAAAAGGAGGCCAACACATGTGCTCCCCTAGAGTGCATAGGTGCACCCAACATTGCGCAGCCATAACATTTCATCCTCGACCTTGAAACGACTCCATTGTTATTGTGTTGGAAAGGTATCGAAGCAAGATACATAATGGTAACATTAATTTTGGACCAAAAAATTATGGTTTTTGATTTTTTAAATCGCTTGCACACAACTGAATCTTGTATCACTTGCATTATCTTCAACATTGAAATTGGTCCTACAAAACCATCTTTATGACATTCTTGCTTGTTCTTGTCTCAAAAGACATGCAGATCATCATGATATACCTCCATTAACAAAGTTGGGTCTTCTTATTATATTGGTACTCTCGTGCAACAATGAGTTTCCAAGTAATGTGTCATAATGCACGAATGCTTTCCATGGGACTACTTATGTCCTCCATTTTTCCCTCGCATGTGTTATTGTTTGGGGCATCATTTTTAACCCTTGTTGTTACAACACGAACATTTGAGAACTGCAACTTGATAAAAAAAACATTGGTACAACTGTCTTGAACGATTGTTTGTTTGAGTATATGTGATTGTGTTTGTTTCTCTATTAGGTTAGCTAGTTTACTTTCTCATATTGCATTACATTATGTATGTTGCATTGAGTTAAGCATCATTTTACTTACTCGTATTACATTGCATTGTGTATGTTACATGGAGTTAAGCGTCATTTTACTTTCTCGTATTGCATTGCATAATGTATGTTGCATGGAGTTACGTAGCAATGGAAAAATGTTAAGTAATTTAAATTTTCATGTTATCTTACATTTTTGTTCATTTCAATAAAGGCCGATGATGTAGACCTAGGGGCAAAATGATATAAACAGGTTGCTTATTGAAAGGTTGGATGCAAAGGTTGGGCTTGTCTTATATTTCTCCATTAATCATTTCTTCTCCATTATCATTTATTACCATTACTAATTTTTCTTCTAAAAATCACCTGGGCCAATAAACAACCATGTTTATCCATATTCTTATTTCTTCTCAAATAACTAAGGGTTTTGTGCCCATTCTATCCTATTTTTCTATCCATTTCAATCATATTTTTGATCGTCGATTGACTTCTTCTATCACCACATCGACACTCAAGGGGCATCCTTCATTCTCGTTATTTTTCTTTAAAATTTTACTGTTTATGCTTGTCTACTATATTTGAAGTGAAGTCACTAACTTCACCTCAAACAGGGAAAATGTAGACACCTAAATTCCACTTTTGCAATCTTATTGCCAAAATGCACGTAAATCACTCTCATTCTTGCCAAATCCATTATAATTAGTGGTTTTCGCTAATTAACTAATGTTCCTTACCAAATTAGCCAATTAACACCACGCTATTTATTGTGTAACCCTTTCGCATTCAGGATGCCACTTTACGACGAATCGTAAGCCAAAATCCTCTTCAAAATAGACAATTAGTGATTATAGGCTAATTAAGCCTATTTTTCCCTTGATTTGGTCAATATGCCCTAATATTGGCTTAAACCCTTCTTCCAACCACTCAAAATCACCCCATTCACCTCCACAATGTCTCAGCATGCTTCAAAAGATTATACCAACTTCCTGGTTGACCATAAGCGGTTAACTAAGGCTCTCACCTCTTAATCAGTTGTTAATTCACTAATTGTGATTAGCAAGCCCAATCATGATTAATAATTCTAATCTAATTTGGGGATTTTAGTCCCACATGCACCAAAATACAAGTTTCTCCCAAAAGGAAAACTATAAAAAGAGTGCACCTCATTCCTTTATACTTTACACCATGCTTTGATTTGCATCTCATATAATAAATATGATTTATAGCCAAGTTCAATCCTTTCCTAAAGCCTTCAACGGGGTTAGTAGATGGATATCCAAAATGACCAAGTAGTCATTTGGAGAGGCCATTTCACCTTGTTTGGAGTAACAACCATAACCATTTGATTTCCCTCTTAGGTCTATTTAGGCCCATGTTAGGTAATTCAAGCATATTAGTAGGCATGTTTAGTTAGATTTTGTATTGTTTTCATACTAGTTAAGCATTCTTGTAAGATTCTAATTTAATGTTACATTCCTTGAGTTAGAACCTTGGCTAGATGGATGGAAATGGTGTTAGCTTTCCTTATTTAGTCATGCAATTTTCTTTGTAAAGTTTAGGGTGCTTTCAAAATTATCCTGAATTACAAAATTCCAATGCAGAGAGAGAATTTATCTAAGAAAATGATCCTGATTCTAGCACAAAATTCTAATGCACCCCCAGGTTAAAAAACACCATATTATGGCCACACTATGAGAGGAAATGATATACACCAAGTGTATTTTCACATTTCCCTTGCTAGGAACCATCCAATGTTGTATTCCGTACCCCCTGTTAGGACAATGCTAACACTCCTCTCTCTTGCCCATCGAGTGTCTATAACTGTCACCTTGGAATTACTTCTACAAACTAAATTCATAAATCCCTTAAACTCTTTTACAATATTTTTTCCTCTCGAGATCATAAGGACAATTCCGTTGTCCCTTTCTTTGAATAACTCACACGCCTTTTATAGTATTTCATGGTAGTTATGAACCATCACAATGGCTTACATACCTTTTCATAACTCAATTAAGCATATGTTATCACCAAATTACAACACCCTATGATTTTTATGTGTGTGTGCATGAGATATTAGTGTAACTGGGTAACATAGAATTATCTCTAGGTGTGGGACCATGAAACTGAGATAATTCTCCATAGAAGGTTGGTTCCTCTTCCTAAACTAATGCTACAACTAATCCTAATGCTGGAAATACACTTATCTAATCCTATCCTATGATTCAAAGGAACCAGGGAAAGAGGAAAATACATAAAAATGAAGCAATCTTACACTAAAGGGTGATAACGACAAGAGAAGGGTGACTGGGACACTCTCTAGTGAATGAAAATGTGCGAAAATAGAGAGGGTATGTAGAACATCATAGTCTATAAACACATACTTACAACATCATTTCCATCAAACACAACCATTTAGAGCTCACAAGAAATAATAAAATGCATAAAATAACTTTAGTTATAATGTAGAGGCAAGAGAATGCAATAAAACACAAATAAGGGTTGAATATAACTAAAAAATTGATTTTATTGCTTCAAATGGTTACACAGTGCATTACAATGAAGAAAAGAGGCATGAATCTCCTATAAAAGTACCTTAATGGAGGCTTGAAGCTCAAAACTTGTATAAGAATGGAGGAGTAGATAGAGATTGTTCAACCACTAAAAATGAGGTCCTTTTTATAATATATGGAAGAGATAATGAGAAAGAGAAGAAGAAACTCAAATTCTACATCCAAAACCAACAAAATTCATTAAATGATCGCAAAACAATGATGGGCAGGCACTGTCAAATCCATCCCTCCATGATCTTTTACTTTTTAAATAAGAAATGAAACCATATCATATCAGATCTAATGGTTGAGAAACATAGGAATGCATCCATTAATGTTGAAGACATTTCATTATTTTTTCACCCACCAACTCTCATTAGAGGATGTCGAGAGCTTTCCAATGATTTAAATGTAATCAAAATCGACAATCTCGAGAAAGTTATGCCCATTTTAATTTCGGGAGGGTCGGGGTTCCACGCAGAATCCTATGGTCCACATTTAACTATTCATTTTACCTTTTCCCCCTTAGTGCGGGTCTTTCAAGATTTTGGGGTATAGAAGGAATTCGACAACAAGGGTCACTTGGTCCTCCAAACTCGCCTTATCTCGCATTATACTGTGCCTTCTTTTTGTTGTGGGTATTTTTCCTCCGCAGAAACTCACGTCCCCGAACTTGTACGGTCCTAGTCTCGGTTCTTTATGGCCTCCCATGGCCCGCACTCCATTCACCCCTTTGTTCTTTGGGCTGAACCTTACTATGAAGAACAAGTGTTCCCATGGAACTTGTTCCGCCCGACCATATAGTTCTTGTAACTTATCCCAAACTCTGCAATACATTGCACCCCCGAACGTTTTTTTCTTTGTGGCTATTCCGAGGATGCGGGGATCTCAAGGCCCAACAGAACTTGTTCCGTATGTGCCTCCCAAACCCAAAAAACCCGCAATACACTATACATGACCCCACAATCCATATTTCTTGATTTTTTATAAGTCTTTAGGCCGAGTATGGAACCAATGAATTATGCAAAGGAAAGGGGAAGTTGTAGAACACCTTAATTTATCCATTTTAATTAGTTCCACCTTTGTCTAATCCCAAGTAATCAACAAGTTATCAAAATTACCTGAAGGGAGGGAATTTTGGATAACAACATCTTTAATCAAATGCTTGAGATATTCATTCCCATATTACATCATTATCTTAATTACATATTTTGTTACAAATAATCTTGATTCAAACTTGTCTTTAGCAATCTAACAAGTCTTTAATCAAACTTGTATTTACAATCCAACAAGTCTTTAATGCTTTAAAAGCTTCATGGATTTAGTCACATAACATTTCTACCCCACTAAATCAGCTATTGTCCTCAGTAGTGTCAAGTCTATTATGAAATCATAGAACAAAACACAACTATTAACTAAAAAAATTCAGATATTGTTCTTTTAGGAAATCTTCTCTTTCCCAAGTAGCACTTTCAACATCACAGAAAGTCCATTTTACTTTAACCTCTTTAATTTCTTTATTTCTAAGATTCTTAGTCCTTTTATCTAGAATCAATTCAGGTTCAATTTTAAATTCACATGTAGGTTCAATAACTATGTTTTTCCAATCAATAACATGATTAACATCATATACATATTTATTTAAAAAACTTACATGAAACACATTATGAATTATAGATAACTCAAGAGGTAAAGCAATTCTATAAGCAAGAGTTCCTTTTCTTTCCAAAATTTTAAATGGTCCACAATAACGAGGAGCTAACTTAGCATATTTACCCAATTTCAAAGAACTTTTCTTAGGTTTAACTCTAAGAAATACTTGATCACCTATTTCAAATTCTCTAATAGATATTTTTGAATCAACCCAATGTTTATACCTATCTTGAGAATCTTTCATGTTTTGTTTTTCTTTATTTATAATTTCTTCCATTTATTTTAAATTATCATTTTCATACCAAGATCTATGTTCAGGATTTGACCATGAAATAGGAGTAGTATAATTCCTACCATACACAACTTCAAAAGGGGTCATTTTGGTTGTAGTATGATAACCTTGATTGTAAGCAAACTTGATTAAATGCAAATATTGTTCCCAATTTCTAGGTTTTTCACCTGTATACATTCTAAGCATATATTCTAAGATTCTATTTATTCTTTCAGTTTGACCATTAGACTCAGGATGATAAGCAATACTAAAGCTCAAACTAGTACCCAATTCATCAAACAAAGATCTCTAGAAAGAAGAAGTAAATCTAGGATCTCTATCAGTTACTAAATCTTTAGGAAGACCATGCAAATGAAAAATTTCCTTAGTAAACAAATGAGCTATATCAGAAGCAGAGGTTTTGATTTTGGTTGGTAGAAAATGAGCCATTTTTGTCAATCTATCAACCACCACAAGAATAACATCATGACCATTCTTGGTTTTAGGTAATCCTGTAATAAAATCCATACTAACTGATTTCCATTTCAATTCAGGAATAAAAAAATATTTCAGTTGAACATGTTTACTACATTGTTCAACTTTAACCTTTTGACAAGTCATACATTGTTGTACATACTTCCTAATGTCTTGCTTCATTCTAGGCCAAAAATAATTCTTTTTAACTGACAAGTATGTCTTTTGAAATCTAGGATGTCCAACTATGGGAATATCATGAGAATCTCTCAAAATTTGTTGTCTTAAGTTAGGGAGATTAGGAATACAAAATCTACCTTTATAATACAACAATCCATTCACACCAAGAAAATAAGAAGTAAGCCTATCCTTTAAATTTACATTTGAGGTTCCATTTTTCAAACTAGAATATAATTCAGCAAAATAGCTATCACATCTTTTATTTCTTGATCAAATTTACTTCTTTATAAAGACAAATCATTTGCACACATCAACAACCAAATTTTCTTTACTAGGGACATATTGTATTTCAAAATCATATTGACTTAGTAATTCTACCCATCTTCTTTGTCTCATATTTAATAAGGGTCAAGTAAAAATATACTACAAACCTTTATGATCATTTTTAAAACAAATTTACAACCTAACAAATAATGTCTCCAAATTTTCAAAGCATGAATTATCCCTAACAATTCCAAATCATGAGTAGGATAATTATTTTGAGAAAGAATAAATTTTCTAGATCCAAAACATAACTCTATTATCTTGCATCAATACACATCCAATACCGAACCACGGGCATCGGTAGAAACAGAAATTACATAACACAGTGCACTAGTTAATGCTTCTTTCAATTTATTAAAAGCAACTTCACATTCCTCAGACCAATGATATGTATTATTTTACTTTTTTAAATTAGTGAGTAGAGTAGCTATTTTAGAATAATTCTTAATAAATCTTCTATAAAATCCATATAATCCAAGGAAACTTCTAATTTTTGTACATCTTTAGGTGTAACCTAATTTTGTATTGATTTTACCTTAGAAGAATCTGCAATTCCTTTTTCGAGATAATGTTTCCTAGATAGGAGAATTCAGTTTTAAAGAATTCACATTTACTTAACTTACCATACAACCGATGTGTTATTAAGGTTTGAATTACTAATCTAACATGTTTCTCATGTTCTTCTTCATTCTTGGAATAGACCAAAATATAATCTAAAACTATAATCACAAACACATCTAAGAAAGGTCTAAAAACACCATGCATTAATTTCATAAGTGTGGCTGGAGCATTTGCTAATCCAAAAGGCATAACAAAAATTCATAATGTCCATATCTAGTTCTAAAAGTAGTTTTTACAATGTCAAAACCTTTTATTCTAATCGATGATAACTTAACGTAAATCAATTTTAGAAAAACATTTAACACCATTCAATTGGTCTAACAAATAATCAATTATAGGAAAAGTATGTTTACTCTTAATAGTTAGCTTATTTAACTATCTATAATCAATTCAATCTTATAGTGGTATCTTTCTTATTTACAAACAACATTGGTGCACCCCGGAGAAACACTATGTCTAATTTTTCCTTGTTTTAATAATTTAGTTAATTATATTTTTAACTCAATTAATTCAAGTATAATTGTCTATAAGGTTCCTTTGATACTGGTTCAGCTCTAGGTATGAAGTCAATAACATGTTCTACAAATCGTCTGGGTGGTAACTCTTCAACATCAGAAGGAAAAACATCCATAAATTCTTGGACTACTAGGTGAACATTTATATCAATATGAAGTTTATCATTTTGAGTAGTCAAAGCACAAAAAAATTTACATTTTCCTTAAGACTTTTTTTAAGTTGAATAGTAGAAATGGTTTTAAAGTTAGTTGTCTTTTAGTTCCTTGTAAAATATGAGTAACCTCATATTGATCTTAAATACATACTTGTTTATTTTCACAATTAATAAGAGCATGATTCTTTTCTAACCAGGTCATCCCTAAAATAACATCATATTGAAGTAATTTAAGCACATGAAAATATTCAATAGATATAATGTTATCTTTTTGAAAATATAAATCTATGTTTGTCTTATTATTCTTCCATAAACCATTACTACAGCTACTGGTTCATTTTTTTAGAAAAAAATTCAATTTTTCAACTAAGTTAGGAGAAATAAAACTATGACTACTACTAGAATCAATCAAGAAAACAAGGGATGCATTTTTAAGATACCCTTTTACTTTAATCAGAGACACTTGCTTATGTACTGTACCTATATCAATAGCATCACATTTTTCATATTTTGGTTACCTTATTTAGACTTATCATTAATTTTCTGATTTTTATTCTTATCCCAACTCTTCTTTTTTTGAGGACAACCCCTAGCAAAGTGGTTACCTCCACAATTCCAACATTTAACTTCTTCTGGTTTAGTTTTAACATACTCTTGTTTCTTTTGTTGATTTCTAATTTGAGTATTTTTACACTTAACAGTTTCACTAAATGGTCTTTTTCTATCTTTAAAATGAAAATTAGAATTCTTTTTCTTATAGTCTTCTTTCTTTTGGTGAACTACTATCTTATATTTCTCAAATTGTTCAGCTATTTGTGCAGCCTCATCTACTGAAGTAGGTTTTCCACACCAAACACTAGCCTTATATTCTTCTCTTAAACCATTTATAAATTTGACTACTCTGTCAGTTCCAGAAATGAAAGGCAAAAATCTATTTAAATTCTCAAAAGCTTGTTTGTACTCATTAAAAAAATTAAACATTTTTAGATCAAATAATTCATTTTTCCTTTGTTGCAAGAAATGTTCAGACAAATACTTCTTCTTAAACAACTTTTTAAATTTACTCCATGAGACTTTATGAGATTTAAGTTTTTCAGATCTTAATGTATCTTCCCACCAGTTAAGGGCAACATTTTTCAATTGATAGGAAGCTATTTGTGTTTTTCCTAAATTAGTAGTTTTCTATGACTCAAAATATATTTTAAAACAAGATAGCAAGTTTCAGCATGGTCTCTTATTCCTACTTCCCTTGCATATTCAGGCAATTTTATTTTTCAAGCAAAGTTTTGTTTTTCATTCAAATTATTACTTGAACTTACTTGCTCATTACTAGAAGAATTAGAGGAATCATTTGATTTATTAGGAATAGAATCATCATCTGAAGAGGAGTGATTTATCTTTCTTATTTTATTTTATGATTTATTAATTTTATCTGATTTATTAGATATATCAGTTTTATCAATCATAGCTTCAAAATTAGCTTTTCAAAGTTTCTAATTGCTCAAATAGATAGTTTACTTCCATGTCGAATTGCTGGTTCGACGCTCCATTCATTGTAGTCCATAGCGTTCTATGAATCCATTCTATTAAAATTTGATTTTTCTACCATTCTATGTATATACACAATTTTATCTTTGTGAGACAAATCACCACAATCGAGTACTAATATTACTTCATAGAATAATTACTTTCCTTTCATCAATTCAACATCGAATGTCTCTTAATTAGGATAACTAGCTCTGATACCAAATGAAACATGATTTTTTCCCACATTAAAATCCACACCTTTGTGATTAACTAGAATGTAACTTTTAACTCGAAAAAATTGATAATCCTTGACAACATGGCTTATTGCGGAAGATTGATACATTTTCTATATTCTCAATGCTA
Source organism: Taxus wallichiana var. yunnanensis (assembly GCA_018340775.1). NCBI lineage: Eukaryota > Viridiplantae > Streptophyta > Pinopsida > Cupressales > Taxaceae > Taxus > Taxus wallichiana. Next base: position 297,001,801 of record CM031238.1, read on the forward strand.
TTTAATTGGGCTAAATTGATTTATAGCTATTTAGATTAATACAAATCGAGAAGAAATTTCAAAACTATGGCTATGGCTAAACAATATTAGTTAAAGATTTTAAACCGATGACACATGTCGAGATTCTATGGGTTTCTGCAATAATTCTCCCTCACGGACACCACTCACGAATTAACCCAAAATAAACAGCTTCGGTTCCGGTGGTCAACAAGATTAAAGGACATGACACATGGTAGCAATAGGACAAGACATGTTTCGATTTCTCAATGACTACGATAAGGCTAATGTCATCATTTTGGGAGTTGAAGGCACTTTAGGGTCCTACAGACATAAAATCCTAGAATCAACTCGATTCCAAGAAATTATCGGTCTGCAATGACAAGACATAAGACACGTCAATGGAAATGTAGAGATAGGGGAAAAATTCTATTGGCTTGCATACTTAAATTTTTTTGACAAAGATCTGATATTGCAAAAACTACGTGGAAAATTTTGATTGGCTAAAGCTTCATGCAACCGTATAATTTTTAGCAAAACTTTGACACAACAATGTAACATGGAACATCTTTAGTTGCTCAAACTTCACATTAAATAACTTCAAAATAATAAATTGTTTTAGGTGTCGGGAAAACATAGAAATAGAGAATTAATCGTATCTAAGGGAATATTTCGGGTCCGTGACATAAAAAAACACAACACAAAAACATAACCATGAAATACAAAAAACATATAATACAATCAGTAAAATCTATTAAATCGCAATATTATACCTTAAAATATGATCAATTACATATATACAGTCTTATTCTATATTAATTTACACATATCTTCTTTAAAAACAAACATACATATATATAATCTCATTTTTTCATTACTTTATCCTATGATTTATTGTTTATTACATTGACACAAGCACATATACATAGAAAATTAAATATAATACATTCATTTTCTCTTTTATCAGAATACACAGAAGAATTATTTCCATTAGCTTTTTCAATATAATTTACATAGATTTTACAGATATTTACATAATTCATAGAGAGAACTTATCGGATTCAAATTATCTGGAATTCTAATACAAAATTCTAATGTAGAAAGAGAATTTATCTAAGACAATGATCAAGAATTCTATTACAAAATTCTAATGTACCCCTAGGTTAACAAGACAAAATACTATGTTCGTACTATGAGAGGAAATGCTATACACCTAGTGTAATTTCACCTTTCCCTAGTTAGGAACCATCGAGCTTATATGTCGTACCCCATGTTAGGACACCTTTGGTACCCCTATCTCTTTCCCACCACCTTCTTGTAACCTAGGCCACCTTGGAATTAATTCCATAGACTAAATTCACAAAGCCCTTAAGACTCTTTTACATATATTTCTCTCTCTTAGTATCACAAGCACAATTCCCTTGTCCCTTTCTCGAATAAGTCACAAACCTTTTATAGAATTTCACGGTAGTTATGAACCATCAAAATGGCTTACATACCTTTTCATAACTCAATTAAGCATCTTTAATCAAATTCTCAGGATATTCATTCCCATATTACATCATTATATTAATTACAAAGATTTTGTTACAAATAATATAAAGTCAAACTTGTCTTTAGCAATCTAACAAGTCTTTATTGAAACTTATCTTTAACAATCCAATAAGTCTTTAATGCTTTAAAATATTCAGGATTTAGTCACATAACAATTTTATGCATGGATGAGAAATATGAGAATTGGGGGTTGTATCCTATTAATTTAAGTTTTCCTATGGATTTTATCCATTTAATTATCAATTTTTTGACATGTCAATGTGTAAGTCTAATCAAGTTAGATAAGAGACCTTGGAATCTACGAGTGGGGATAAAAAGGTTGTATTTGTCTTTATAAGATTCCATTGTCAAAACCAGTAGTTTAATAGATTAAATTTCCAAATTTTAGTGTCTACACTTGGACTCCCATAACACCACAAGCCAATGAGACCTAGCCCCCAACGACCTACCTCTCACCAAACTAGGTTCTTGATTTGAGCAAAGTAATATTGTGAAGGGTATAAATTTTGTTTGCAAAGCATGCAAGGGTTAGTTTTTGTTAGAATTTTCTATTTTTCTGATATCTACTCATTGATGTAATCATATATTCTTCATCTACAACTGAATAACTTATAAAATACTATTTTATTCTATTTGAGAGTACAATACATGTTATTGTAAAGCTTCAAGCAGCCATAACTTTGGATCTATACATTGGATTCAAGTACCATATTTTTTGAATTTGTGTATTTTGTTTTCATGATCTACATAGATAGGAAATTAGATAGTAATTTTTAACCACTAAACCATAATTTTCTAGGTTTTCACAAAAAAAAGTGTATTTTATAAAAAAATGTATTGCACTATTTATAAATTTCCACCTATTTTTAACATGGATTATTCTTTGAGTATAATACGAGAATTTGGGGTAGGGTTACAAGGAATAATTTAGGTGCCTATTGTGTCTTTCTTTCTCCTTCTTCTTGTGGGTGTTCTCATTTCCTCTTGGGTGTTACATTTTATTTGACATAATGGTTTATTCTAAGTTAGTAGATATATTAACTCCACATATCTATCACACATAGTAGGGGAAAATGAAAGAATTATTTCTATCTAAGCGTTTGTGGTCTACATCGCAAGATATGCCTTTAAATTTTCAAAAGGAATATGTGAAATTTATGTATGAAAACAAATAAGATGAATCCATATGGCTCATTGATATTCATGTTTTTGATAGCTTATTGTTTCACATTATGAATTGTAAAACTTAAAAATAATCTTGGGAAAAACTCGAGAAATTTTTTGGGAAGGTCAATGAATTGAGCCAAGTTCTATTGGATGCAAAATTGTCCTCACTTTTATCTAGTGAATTTCCATTTATTGAATAATTTTTTTCTAAGTTTAATTCTATTATCTCACAAATTTTCAGCTTGTGGTAAGGCTAATAAGGATGAGTGTGTTTTTCTTATTTTTTCTAAGTTAAAGGGTTCATAAAAGTATATTCATCTGTACCTTTTTATTCTACCATGGATGTCTTTAAAATTCCCTATTTTGAGAAATTTTGTGAGCATATCACTAGGGAACAATCAAAACTATCAAATTTATGATCTCCTAGTTCAAATTCACTTATGGTCAACACACTTAAGAGGAAAAGCAAAATTCAAAAACCAAGGACAAGAAAAGTTACACTTAATATTCTTCTAAGTCCACTTCCAAATCCAATAAGCCAACTCCTTCTAAGTCTAAAGTCATCCCCAAGACCAAAATGAATTTTAGTGAGGAAATATTGAAGAAAAACCACATTTCATTTCTTTCTTCTTCATCTTCTTCAAAGGATAATGGTAACACACTTTTATCTCAACATTGATTTCATCTATAGATAGTTGTATCCTAGATTCAATTTCTTCTCATCACATAGGACACTCGCATGAGCATCTCACTTCACAAATCATAACAAATCTTCATGTGTTACCATTGTGGACTCTACACATCTCAATGTTTCATGTTTAAGAACTAATAAGATGGATGATGGGTAAATCAATGTTGTAATTTTAGTTCCTAATATTTCTAAAAAAATCTTTCCATATATAAAATTTGTCATTCTAGAAATGGGAAGGCTATGGATTTCTCTCCTCGTATTTTTTTTTATTATTTGTAGAATCCAGGGGTGGTGATTACTTCGGTGGTTTTAATCATATTTAACACTTACATAATTTTGATGGATTTGAGTATTCTTCAATAGCATCACTCATTTCTCATGCTTTGACTCATTGAGAAAACTTTTTTATGAATGATTTGGACACTTGAACTATAAATATTTATAATAGATGATTCCATAAAACTTGGTGTTTTTCATACCTAAGGTTCTTGTTTCGATGGTGTTTGTAAAGGTTGTGTACTTGGAAAACATTATCATGACCCTTTTCCCAAAAGAAAGGATTTGTGAGCTTCAACTACCCTTGAGTTGGTGTTTAATGACCTCATGTCTTTCCTACTAATTATTTTTGTTGGGGTGTAATGTCAAGTGGGATTATCCACCCGGGCACACCCCAACATTATTAAAGTTTGTCTAATCAAACTGTATTGTGATGATCAATCACATTTAAGAGTGAAGCAACTTGACTGATTCACCCACCCATATTGATTTGGGTGATCCCTCTTGGGATTGGCTATTAGCAGTAATCCCTCTTAGGATTGGATTTAACAAACAATTACATTTGTATAGTCCAACATTAAAGACTGAGATCACTGTAAGATATGCTAACAGAGCATACTATGTAAGACACTAGAAGAATGCAAGATGAGCTAGATGGTCATGGTTATTATATGAATAAGAGACATAGCTCTGTAATGGTGTGAAAGACTAAGGAGTGAAGTGGAAGTGTTGGGTTAAACTTGTGTAAATTCTTAATAAAAGACAATGTTTTACCAAAGGGATTTTTTTCCTTTGGGTTTCTCCACTTAAATCTGGTGTTATCTATCATTGCACTTGTTCATTATTAGCTTTTAGTTCTTGTTCATTAAGATATGTTATTCGTTATTTATTTTAAGTTATTTTGTGTCTAATCGACTGCATGCCATAATCTATAATCTTTGGCTTTAATGGCGGATCTATGATATTTGTTAAATATAACATGGTATTAGAGCTGGTGATTGTGTGTGTGTAAGATTCAAATAGAAGTATTTTGACTTGAAAGGGTGAAGAAACTTTAAGTTTATTGACGGATCTGCGAAACCCAAAAGTTCCGCAATCGTGTTCAAGCTAACCAGGTTTAAACTTCCAATTCCCACCTAATATTTCTTGAAATATTGATTAAAATGGGCTAAATGGTGTTTAGATCATGTTTAATCTTTTTTTCTTAGATTTGTGATTTTGCATCTCGTTTTAGCCATTTACGGCTTGAATCATCGTTTGTGAGCTATTTTTCTATTTTTTGCGTTGTAAATAACCGTTTAAATTGTTTTTGAATGTGGATCCGAAATATCTAGTTAGATCCAGTTTATTCGAGACTTTGAAGTCCATCATGGCTGTAAAATCTTTATTTTTCACCATTTTTGTCTTTAAAGCTTTGGCCAATCATTTTGTGCCATTTGGCTTCATATTTTTGGTTTTTTCATTTTTGTGAAGCCACGCCCACTCTTAGAGTGCCAAATGGCTTTGATCTAACATATTTCTATCTTTGCAAAGATTTGGCCAATCTCTTAGTGCTAATTGGATTCACCTTGACATAATTTTTACTTCTTTTGATTGCAAAGCTTGAGCCAATCATATTTCTCATGCCACTTCACATTTGTCAGTTTTTACGAAGCTCGAGCCAATAAAAAAGTTCCATCTTACTTCATGGTGTTAGTAATATTGTTTATCTGATTGTCAGTTGTAATCCATGAGCCAATAAGGGATTTATGTGTGTCTTTGTGTTGTCAGACTTGACTTAGCTATTTATGACATTTACGAAACTTGAGCCAATAATATTGCTCCAAGTGGCTCCATATTCCGCTTTGTTAGTCTTCTTTTAACTTGTTTCTAACAATTACGAAGGGCAAACCAATAAAATTGATCCAAGTATGTTTATTTTCCGTTTACAAATTCGATTTACTTGTGACAATTGTTATCCAATTCAAAATTTCCACTTTTTTGAATTTTTAGTGTTTTTCAATTTTACGAAATGCAAACCATTTAAAAGGCTCCACGTGTCTTCAGTTTGCTTTAGTTATTTTGGTTGCACTGCGAAGTGTGATCCAATAGCATTTGAACATGTATATATTTGTAATTTGTTTTTAGACTTGCAAAGTACGAACTAATAGAAAAGAGACACATCTCTTAGTATTTTCACGGTGTCAGACTTTAATTCTTTATTTTACGGGTTTATTAACTTTCCTTTGTATCGCGGGATCTCTAATTTTCTTCATTCAAAGGGGTCTTTTGACTCTGATCTATGAAGTCTAAGTTAATTAAAAATTGACATGTATTCTTCTTTTCGCACTTGTCAGACTTGTGAAACGTGATCAAATTGTTTTTTGACATGTCTCAAGTGCCGGGATGTTAGTATTTGCGTGGGCGTTTCTACTTAAATTGTGACACATGTATTGTTCCTCCTTTGGACCCGATCTTTATTTCAAAATTAGCTAACTTTCAGGGATTCTAAGTCCACTCAAAGTTATATATTAAAGGTTTGGCAAAAAGTTGCCAAGTGTCAAACTTATTTTTTTGATAAGTGGTTTGTTTGACTTAGACTTTTCTTTTACATTGTGTCAGAGTGTGAAATGCGATCCAATTAATTAAAGAAACGTGTATATAGTTCTATTTTTTAATTAATTATCTTCTGACTTATTAGCTGCATTGTGAAATGTGAGCTAATTAAAAAGAGACATATGTATCTCGCTTTATCTTTTAAATCTTTGCGTATTGACGTGTGTCTATTTATCTTTTGTCACAATTTTTTAAATCGGTTTCGGACCCAAGAGGCTTTAACTTTATTTTTTAAAGTGCCACGTCCACTTGAGGATATGTTTTAAAGCCGACACATGCCTTTCTTGGTATTGTTGATATGTGCCACATGTTGACCCCCATATGAGATGTTATTTAATATATTTTATTTGTTAACGTAGCTCATTTTGAGCTCGTGTAGCTCATTTTTAGCTCGCCCCGTCAAGTCTTGCTAAATAAATCATTGAGCTACTCTAGCCCGACTTAGTCTGAACTTGTGTAGCTTATCCTTTAGCTCACTAAGTTGTGTTGCAAAAAAGAATTCTCTCGAGCTCCCGTAACTTTCGACCCGAATTTTTATGTCAAATTGATCTTAAATCAACCAATTCAAGCTAATTTAAGACCAAATCTAGCTATTTTTGAAGATTTGACGAACTGTGATATGTTTTTAAGCTCATAATTAATTAATTAATTAATTAATTAGCTCATTTTCTTGTTAAAACAATTTGTAACTAGAGCACAACCTAACCCTGTTAAATTGATCCAGAATTTGACCAATTCAAGCTATTTTTTGATCAAATTTGGGTTGTTTGTAGTCGATAACAAATTAAAAGATCAAAGATCTCAGAACTAGATCTTTATTTTTATTTAGCTTCCTTGAGTCATTTTATAGTTATAGATCGTATTGATTTACATCTAAGCATTTAAAATGACGAGTTCTTCTAGTTTTCAATGGATAAGTCTCAACTTTTAATGGAACAAATTATAACATTTCAAGAATTTGATTAAGAGCTTGTTTTATGACTAAAAAGCTCTGGGATCTTGTGACTGGGAGACAAGCTACCCCTGAAAACTAGAAGCCCCTATCTCAAGACATGTAAATTTCTTGTCACAAAGAAAGAAAGGATTATCACAAAGGCAAAATAGAAGTTGATATAATATTTTTTAATGCATCAAGTACATCATGAAAAGAATATGTGCATTCTTGTGATTTTTTTTTTGTAAATTTTTATCTCTTCCCTTCTCTGAATAACCTAAAACCAAAATTGTTTTGTAAGCTTATTTTTCAGTTGTTTTTTGATATAATGGATCTAGACATTGAGGGGGAGATCTTTCAATCCTTGACTCTAACTAGGATTCCTATGTTAGGTGCTTTCATGAGCATGGTTTCTCTAACTATCTTTGTTGCTAATGATTCTCTTGTCAAAATAGTCATGATCTCTTAATAGTAACAAGAATATAATTCTTAGACTCAAGAGAAGTAAGACAATGTTTTTGACTATTAAATCATGTTTTTTGGCATAAAAATTTGATCACATATGACATGTCAAAGCTTACAAATTTTCTTACATGGTCATTTTTGAATAAAAATTCACATAAATCCATGAGTGTGTCCATTGTTTAATGGATCACATTTTTCAAGATAAATTCTCATTACTTTTGAATGATTTGATTATATGATCAACTCAGTTATCTATCAAGTCTTATCTTTTTATAAAAGGCTTGGAATAAGATATATGTTTGTTAAAACATATTTTTTAATTATTAAGCATAGTGATATGTTAAGTTGTTATAAAACTAATTTTTAACCTTTATACTTGGTTAAAATTAAAAATATGTATAATTTATATTATGCTTATTATGATATTTGCTAATGTTGTGTTGGATATGTAGTTGGATTTGTGTTCAAGTTTTGATGCAGGTGCCATCACTTGAAGCAACAAAGAGCCATGTGGATAAAAAGGTTGTTGGTAGTGATACACATAGGAGCTAAAGGAATTATTCCTCCTCTATGTGAAGGCTAGATTGCCGTTGATAAAGAATCCATTCCAACATCAAAAATCAAGTTGCAGATATATTCACTAAATCCTATCAAGTTGTTGATGAAGTTTTGCAATTTTTGTACCTTGTTGAGCCTATCGAGTTTCCCTTGAGGGGGAGTGTGTATGACAATGCCACCTCTTGATGGATCACTATAAAAGAGTGGATAATGACCACCCACTTTATATGTAACAAAGTGATCCTTTAGGGATTGGTTACACATGGTTGTAACATTGTATGTGAACTGTCAAATGCATAAGGCAATTCATTGTAAACTTCCAATACTTCCTCCACTTTGTAATAAGTAAATGTGTCACTCTATGTGAAGTTACTTGTAAATCCCAACGAAGCTTTAGTTATGGGTATGCCTTAGTTTATAAAAGGCTCCATAATCTGATGTAAGTCTTCATATGTAAAGCAATGGTCTTAAGAATTTCTGTATGGGAAGATATGTGATTTCCCTTGTTGGCATGCTAGCTTGAATCACTGATTGAAGGTCTGTAAATCCTTTTGTATAAAAAGGTAAATTTGGCTTGCCTGATTTGTCTTCAAATTTAACATTAAGAGGGAGTGTTGGGGTGATAATGTCAAGTGGGAAAAGCAACTTGGGAACCCCCCAACATTATTAAAGTTTGTCTAATCAAATTTTATTGTGATGATCAATCACATTTAAGAGTAAAGAAACTTGACTAATTCACCCACCCATATTGATTTGGGTGATCCCTCTCGAGATTGGCTATTAGCAATAATCCCTCTTGGGATTAGCTTTAGCAAACAATTACATTTGTACAGTCCCACATTAAAGAATGAGATTACTGTAAGATACACTAGAAAAACATGCTATGTAAGACACTCGCTAAGATGAGCTAGATTGGCATGGTTATTATATGAAAAAGAGACATAGCTCTGTAGTGGTGTGAAAGAATGAGGATTGAAGTGGAAGTGCTTTGGAGGTTAAACTTGTGTAAATTCTTAATAAAAGAAAATGCTTTACCGGTGGAGTTGTTTCCTTTGGGTTTCTCCACTTAAATATGGTGTTATCTATCTCTTCTCTTGCTCATTATTAGCTTTTAGCTCTTGTTCATTAACCTTTGTTATTCACTATTTATTTCAAGTTATTTTTGTGTTTAATCGAATGTATGCCATAATCTATAATCTTCGGCTTTAATGGTGGATTTATGATCTGTGGATTATATTTCCCTTGCTAAATATAACACTTTATAAGGGGCTGAGTATGTTCTCACTTTTATTGGTGACTTCTCATGTCACACATGGGTGTATTTTCTTAAGTAAAAGAGTGAATTATTTCACCAATTAAATGAATTAAAGGAATTTCTTGAAAGAAATCCTCATTTCTTATCAATAATATACAAATACATAATGAGGTAGGAGTATGTCGGAATGCATTTCAATACTTTTATGCAGAGCATGGTATTCAACATCACTACACAACTCCCTACAAACAACGAATATAGTTCTTGAGAGGAAGAATAAGACCTTAAGAGATAAGGATAATTGCATGATCCAGTCAATATTATGGCACATGTATTTAGGTTTTACGTAATCACTTAGGCAAGCTAAATTCACAATTGTATGCCCCACAAGGTAGTGTAAAACACGACACCAAAGGACGATTGGTCGCATACAAATCCTAATGTTTCCACATTCTAAGTTTTTGATAGTGATTCCTAGGAATTTATTCCTAATGAAAGATGTAAATTCATGGAGAAGAAGATTCAACCACTCACTTTTTATATATTATGGGGATGTGAAGGCTTATCGCTCATTTTTCCCTATCGATCATAAAGTTTTGTTTCAATGGGATGTCTTGTTTGATGAGCATTTCACCCCAATCAAGTATTCACCTACATATTCTCCTTCACTCACTTCCTCTTATTCACATCTTAATGATTCCACTCTTCTTGATGATGATGATGATGATGTTGATGTTGTTGTTCCTCTTCTACCACCTTTACTTTCTACTACACATTCTATGCCCAATTGGGTACATAATACTTGACAAGAGGATAATTATTTGGTAGAAAATCCTTCTAAAAATCATTTCACATGTTCACATACATATGGGGATAATATTTCCAGAATGCTATTCCGGAGGATCCACGAAATTTTTCAAATGTGGAAAGTACACCAAATTGAGAGATGACAATGACATAGGAATATTCTTTTTTGATGAATAATCACAATTGGTATTTGAATTATCTTCCTAAGGGAGGAAATATGGTCCATTGAAATTGGTTCTACGTGAAAAAATATATGGCATCTGGTTCTATTTACAAGTATAAGTTTTGTCTTGTATTAAAAGGTTTTGCATAGGATGAATGAATTGACTATTATGAGACCTTAGCCCCTATTTCTAAGATGGATTATGTTCACCTTGTTCTTTCACTAGTTGCATCAAAAGGATGGTTAGTGCATAAAATGGAGATGAAGAGTTCATTTATTCATGGTGAATTTCAAGAAGATATCTACATGGAACATCTATAGGGATTTGTACAAGATTCTTCACTTATTTTCGTGGATTCTTCATTCACTTTTTTGTCTCAAACAAGCTAGATTGATATGAGAATATGAAAAATTTCTTGCTTTCCTATGGTTTCATCATTTTCATTCCAACCCTATAATATACAATAAGAGACATAGAGAAGACATTTTGATACTTGTTTTATATGTTGATGATTTTATTTTCACATGTAGTTCTTCTCCCATGATCCATGATGTACATCATAACTTAATGGATTAGTTTGATATGACATATTTTGGACTTCTCAATTATTTTCTTAGACTATGGATCACTCAATTTTCTAATGGGATCTACATTTTCTAGGAGAATTATGATTGATACCTTCTCGTGTAACTTTAGCATGATTGATTTCAAGCCTACCCCTACTCCTTATGATTTAGGAGTCACATTGATAACCCCATGTACTACACCTAGTGTTAATCCTACTTTGTATAGGATGTTGGTTGGTATTATTTTATGCCCGACACATAATTGTCCTAATATTTCCTTTGTGGTTGGCCTTACCTCCCATTTCTCACAAGATACACATATTTTGAGATACATTCGAGATCTAAACACTTTAGTATTCACCACACATCAAGGGTTTCTTTAAAATATTGTGGGATTCATTGATTAAAATTAGGTTGGTGATCAAAATTATACTTTTGAGTTTTGTTATCACGAAATTACATCACCCCCGAATGGCCTAAAATGTGGATGGGGCATTCAGTGTAATTTGTGTAGCATTGGATCATCTCTCAAGCTATGGGAATTGTGGGCTTGAGATGACCCTCCAGAGAAGGTGGTTCTGCTCCTAAACTACCTGCCACAATATACTCCTAATGTAGGTAAGCAAAATAACCTTAATATAACCTTTTAAGGGACCAGGAAGAGAGGGAATGCATGGAAATAAACCTACACTAACAACGGTGATACACCAAAAAGGAGGTGTTAGCCAAGAACCCAACTGCCTGAAGTGGAGAGAGGTGAGCAAAGGAGAGGGTGGAAAAAATACATCACAGGACTGTAAGTATATTCACACAAAACAACACTTCAAACCCATTAAAAACAACTCCTACAAACTCTGCAATAAACATCAAAATATGCACTTTCCTCGTAATGAAGAGAGACAAGTAGAGATAACAAAATATGTGAAGGATTGACAAAATGCATCACAAAAACATAGTTAATTACTCCATGAATTTACACAGACAACATTAGTGGGAAAGAGAAAATTCCATTACAAATCTTGGGGAGGAGGCCTAAGCTCCACATTCAACCTTAGCGGAGAAGAAAGAGAGAGGGGGAAGGAGAGAAAAATGACCAACTATTTACAAATGAGCCCAAGATTACAATTTATAGAATGAGAAAGAGAGAGAATTGCAATCTCGAAATTTCCCTTTCAACCATTTGAAAGATGCAACAAATGAGTGAAAGTTATGGTATTTTTCTTACGAAGGCTCCCATTTTATCCCATGACTGTAATAGAGAAAGAATGATGACCATTCCTCTTAATTGCACTCCCAACTAACAATAAAATCATTGTTATGAACCTGGCCCATTTTCCTTAAAAATATGCCCCAAATCTTCATCAATTATGGAATTTCTCAATTATTGTGTGAAGGTATTGAAACCATGATTCTAACGAAACCAATTTTGTGTGATTCTATCAAGAATTACTCTAGTTATGGCTTCTTGAGTGATTACAATTGTTTGGTGTTTGTTGGGTCTTGCTTGTAATACACAGGACTTGTGCAATTAAAAATTGGTTTGAAAGATAATCAAAATATTTTCTCCTCCTTCTTAATGTTTCTCCATTGATTTAATATCTTGGTGCATTAAAAATGGTGGGACCCATTTATCTTTCCACTATGCATTCTTGGGGGTTGGTGTTTAGTGTTTTAAAACATTCATTTGAGCCAACTCGACTCAGTTGGCTGTTCCCTTTACATTTATTTACATTGAATGCCCCGAGGACCTCTTCCATCTGTCAGGATTTCATTATGCAATCACTGACTCACCTGAGCTCCTCCTTACAAGGCCTTCATTGCACGAGATGACTCCACACATAGAGCTTGATCGAGGATGATCCCAACGCCATACACAACCGAATCGACCCCCTTCTTCCTAAGGTGATCCCGGCTTGCAACTCAACTTACAATCCTCCATATCCCAACCAACTGTTCTTATCTGAGCTCCTAGTTAGTTTCTACGAGCTGTTTCCCTTTCCTGGCCTGCTCTGAACATGAATCCTTCTTGTTGGAATGCCCGATGACCTGTGCCTTGAGGAGTTCACCTCATGTAACATTGCAATGGTTTATAGCTCGGCTATTCCCTCTAAGGGAGCTCGACCTTCAAGATTTTAGCTCGGTGTATGATGCAAGCTAAAGGCCAGTACCTCGACCTCTGAATAATCATACCATTCGGTCCCAATGAAACTATATTTGGGATTGATTCTTTGGCCTGCATAGCTCGACCACTAAAAATATAGCTTGATGTACACATAACAGCTCGGTCTGTGATTCAGAGCTTGCCGATGTTTGTGCGTGAGTTGGGATGACCTGTGTAACTCACCCTTTGTCCCTCAAAAATATGGCTTGAAGCGGATCATTGAGCAATTCGAAGGGCTCACTTCACCTTATGACGAGCTCAGTGATCTCATAATAGTTCAGTCTCCATTGAATTGGCCGATTGACATGTGCAATATGTGAGCCTCGACTAACTTGAGACATGGCAACAAAACAACTTGGTGGCTATTTGACACAACTCGGTTTCCCATATTACCAACATAGCTCGATAACAGATAACTCACTGACATTCATCAAACAACTCAGTGTGTATGGAAGATATCTCACCTCGTTCCTTCAATTTCATAGATCGATCTGATATGAGATGAGCTCGGTTAGCTCTTCAAACACCCGAGACAATTTTACAGAATTTTTCTAACCTTCTTGGATACTTCTGCACCTTACAGTGCCAGGGAGATCAGAAACAGTGTCGGAGAGTTTTTGAAGCCATAATGCTGGATTTTACCATTTCTTACCAAGTGGGCCCCGTAACCAATTGGACCATAGTGCAAGCTTGTCAGTTGTCCAATTTTCCACGGTTGTAAAATTGGATAACAGGTTTGTCTATCATCTTGGTTCATGTCCTATTTCTTGGTCTTGCAAGAAGAAATGTGTGGTTTGTCTATCATCTTGGTTCATGTCCTATTTCTTGGTCTTGCAAGAAGAAATGTGTTGTTGCAATATCATCAGTAGAGGTAGAGTATCAAGGTGTTGTTCTAGCTAGTTAGGAGGTTTTTATGGTTTCAAATTTTTTTGATAGAGTTTATTTTTCAACATACTCAACCCATTACTCTTTGGTGTGGCAATTAGGGTTCCATAGTGATTTCATGAAATCTAGTTGAGTATCAACATACTAAAGACATTGAGATCCACATGAAATTCATTCGGTCGATCATCCAATATGGTGTCCTTAGCTTGTATTTTTTTATTTAAGAGGACCAGGCTTATGACATGTTAATTAAACCTTTAGCATCACCTTATTATCTTTGATTGTAATTGATTATTATGGTGAATGAATTTTTCATTGGTGGGTTCATCTCGAGTCATTCCTTCCTTCATTGTTTAGATTGTACATGGGTACTTGATTGGGCATTAGTTTTGGAACCCATTTCTAAGTATTAAGAACCTCTTATTACTTTGTTATAGACCTCCTAAGTTGCACCTAAGGGTGGGTATTGGTGCAACATACTACATGTTCCTAATTGTTAAGTTAACTTAGTTAGCTAATTTCTATAGCTAGTACATTATGTCTAGGATTAGAATAGATAAAGATATGCATCTAATTAATATTATCTATTAGAGTACCACCTTTAGTGGAAGTGTCACCTTTAGTGGAAGTTCCACCTTTAGTGGGATACTGATAAGGAAAGGGGGATAGCTCTATGTACCCTCACATATGTACATTGTAGATTAATTTTTTCTAAAATAGATTTTAAAAAATTCATTCTCAAGGAAATATATTTTTGTCTCTTTATAGATTAAGTTTCATCTTGATCTGAGCCATACTATAAGATCTATAATCCTTGCATGTGCAATAAACATTTACATCCAATTTTTTTAGAACTAACCAAAGCATAACTCTATAATAAGTTTCTTAAACAATATAAGGATCAATTGAGGATTATCCAAAGTTCATTTGAGATGTGAAAACCATTTTATGTCAAAATAAACCAAACATGCACCACTTGTTGTTGTAAGGTCCACATCAAAATTTCTATGAATTTTGATGTTTTTTTATATACATTATACTTTATATAGTGACAATATTATGCAATAGTTTAGGTAAATTGTCCACAAAATACGTAATAGAATTAGTCCCAATTTTTTAATGGAAAAGACTCAATGGAAAATTTTTATTTTCCCAAAATGTTTAGTTAGAACATGTAATAATTTTGATAACTTGTCACGTTGGATGTTTTTCTACATGAGGAAATTACACATGATTTTGGAAAACAATTGGTTGATTTTAATAAGTAAAAATTTGTAAAGTATGCATTAAAATATAGACAAGAGTCATCAAGTTGTGAGTTAGTTACAACTCAGGTACTTTTATCCGACTTCATAGTAAAATTTAAGAACATCATTTACCCGTATGTAAGACACAAACACTAATCTTTATTTTTATATCTCGTAATTACAGTATATGTAGGGACAACTTCCCAAATGGGCATGGAACCGATCTATGTTTTCACATAAACTTGTCTTTGAAGATACACTCATTAAAATGTTCATAAATGGTTGTTTTAAGACTTTAAAACCCACATGCGGATACTTCAATATTCAATTATAGTTATTGCTAAGCAATATTAAGTTGATTAAATTCTATAGAAAACCTTGAAAATGATTTATGGAAAGTTTTTGAATTTGACAATGAAGTGATGCTTGAATTTATTAAAGTGAGAGAAGATATAGAAGGGATATTAGAATGACTCGAAGGTTATTTTGAATTATTTTAATGTTATTGACTAGTAAAGTTAACTTGACTTAAGTGAATTTGAATTGTTTATTGTTTCATTATTTTAGTATTAATTTTTGTATTAAAATTACTAAACACCCAGGTTGGTGCTTTGGCATGGACCTACATTCAAAAGTTATTTGACTTGATATTGAACCCTACTTGGGAGGGAATTTCTATGCCAAATAATATCAAACCTATCCTTATGAGAGGTTAAAATATGTCAAAAATTAGTAAGTGACTTGCAAATCACCCAATTTGGTGTTTTGGCATGGATTAACATTTAGAAGTTAGTTGAATCAAGATTGAACCCTACCTGAGAAGGGAATGTATATGCCAATTTATATCAAACTTGTCCTTAAGATAGGTTAAAACATGTCACAATTTATTAGGTTTGTCGTCAAGAACCCATTTTTGGTGTTTTGATGTGGACTTACATTCACAAGTTAGTTGAAACAAAATTAAACCCTCCCAAAAAGGACATGTTTTTGACGATAAATCTCAAACCTCTCCTTGAGATAGGTTAAAATACATCACAAATTAGTAAGTGACTCACCAAACACCTAGTTTGGTGTTTTGGCATGGACTTACATTTATAAATTAGTTGACTTGAGATTGAACCCTACCTAGTAAGGGTATGAATATGCCAAGCAAAAGATCAAACCGAGCTACTTAAGTGAGGTTAAAAACATCAAATATTAGTAAGTGATTTTTAAGCACTTAGTTTGGTGTTTTGGCATGGAATTACATTCACAAGTTAGTTGACTCAAGATTGAACCCTACTTGTGAAGGGAATGTCTATACCAATAAATCTCAAACCTCTCCTTGAGAGAGGTTAACATATGTCAAATATTAGTAAGTGCCTCACTAATCACCCAATTTGGTGTTATGGCATGGACTTGGATTTACAAGTTAGTTGACTTATGATTGAACCCTACATGGGAAGGGATCAAACCCCTCTTTAAGAGAAGTTAAAATATATCAAAAACTAGTAATTTCCTCACCAATGACTCGGTTTTGGTTTTTGGGACTGACTTACATTCAAAATTTAGTTGACTCAAGATTGAACCTTACCCGGAAGGGCTTGCCTATGCCAAGTAAACTCAAACCTCTATGTGAGAGAGATTAAAAACATCAAAAATAGTGATTCACTAAGCACCCGGTCTCGTTGACTCGAGATTGAACCCTAGCTAGGAAGGGAATGTATATGCCAAGAAATATCAAACATCTCCTTGAGAGATTAAAATACGTCAAACAATAGTAAGTGCCTCACCAAGTACTCGATTTGTTTTTTTGGCATGGAATTATATTCACAAAGTAGTTGAATCAAGATTGAACCCTACCGAGGAAGGGCATATTTATGCTAAAAATATAAAACCTCTCCTTAAGAGAGGTTTAAATACATCAAAAATTAATAAGTGCATCAACAAACACCCAATTTAGTGTTTTAGCATGGACTTACATTCACATGTTAGTTGACTTACGATTGAACCCTACCCATGAAGGGAATTTATGTGCTAATAAATATCAAACCTCTCTTTAAGAGAGGTTAAAATACATCAAAAATTAGAAAGTTCCTCTCCAATCACCTAATTTTGTGTTTTGGTGTGGACTTTTATTGACAAGTTAGTTGACTAGAGATTGAAGCATACCCAAGAAGGGCATGCCTATGCCAAACAATATCAAACCTCTCATAATCTTGGAACTTGGGAAGATACCATATGAACCTACAAATTGATGATGGGTCCATCTACAAAATCCTTTGCCAATTTCTCCCAGTGTCCCACCGATTTTCTCACAAAGGGAAGTGAACACAATGTGAGTTAGTGTTATGGTGTCTACAGTGATATTTTGCAATCACTAACTTGTGGCACTAAACTGACAACTACATAACATTTGGATGGGATAGTAAATTTTACTATATGTTTCCCTTTTCTACTTAACCATATTGATCCTTCCTAGATACATCGATCGTGTGATGTCTCTTAAGAGCCTCGAGAGAAAAAAATCTCAAAAATTATGGGAAAGTTATCGCAATCCATGGAGCCTAGGAATGTCCCATATAAAATTAAATCTTAGAAACATTTCCATATACATGATCCTCTCCTAGTTACTCCTAATCTTTGATAAATTTCTTATGTTGGAAATGAACACAAAACACTAAAAGATGTCAGTTTGATTCAATGTTAAGGTGTCTCGGGAGATATTTTACAATCGCCACCTCATGGAAACAAAGTGAAAATATCCTCAAATATAAGGGGGTGGTATATGCTACCATATGTATTGTTTTTCTCCACCATATTATCCCTTCCAGGATACATATCGGGTGATGTCACTTAAGAGCCAATCAAGAAACAAATGGTTAGACTTTGATGGGAAAGTTCTTATAATCCATGGAACTTGAGAATGTCTCATATGAAACAAGAGCTTGCTGTTGAGTCCATATACAAAGGAATCTCCTAGATTATCCCAAGTATTAATGGTTTTATTACGGTGGCATTGAATTCAATGTGCCAAAAGAGTTATTTTGACTCAATATTAGGGCATCCAAGGTAATATTTCACAATCAACACATTTTGGTACCAAACCAACAATACTTATACATCCGTGGGTTGGTAGACACCACCAAAGGTGTACTTTTATAATAAACTATCCCATTCCCTCCCAACTACATCGAGTGTAGGAGATGTGTCTTCATATTCATGAGAGAGAAAATTCAAACTTTCATGGGCATGTTATAGAAATCGTGACACTTTGGAATGTCCCATATGAACCTACAACTCATTGTTTATTCCATATATGAATATCTCTCCCAAATTATCTTATCAATATCTCCTAATTATTTTCTTACAATGATATAAAATGCAACGTGCAAAAAGTGTTAGTTTGACTTAGTAATAGGGTGCATAGGATGATATTTTATAATCGACACCTCATGGAATCGAATTGATAATACACTCACATCTACGTGGGATGGTAGATAATATTAGAGGTATAATTTTTTTCCCAACCATCCCATTCTTTTCCAACTACATTGATTAAGTGATGTTTCTTAAGAGCCCCGAGGGCAAGAAATTGTCAAACTTTGACAAGAAACTTCTCGCATACCATGGCACCTAGGAATGTCTTGTGTGAACCTAAATATTGACATTGGGTTAATATAAAAAATAATTTCTCAATTTCTCTAATCTCCTGAAGATTTTTTTGTAAAGAATTAAATATACCAAAGATTATTATTTTGACTCAATGTTAGGGTGTTAAGGTAAATATTTTGCAATCTACACCTCCGGTAACAAACCGACATCACCCACATGTCCATTTGGGATGGTAAATGCAAAAAAGGATTATTGTTTCTACCCAAGCATCCCTATTATTCCCATCTACATTGATAAGAATAATTGTAACGTGTTGTAGACATAAAATCACGCACTTGGGTACATTTCTAGGTCCTAAAAGCGTGGCAACATTTACATGATTCCTAAGCAAGAAAACTAGTGATTGAAAACTACCTATGGCCTCTTTTCTTTGTCTCTTTCTTTTGTTTGGTCTTACGCACCCTATAGCCCATTTAAAAATTTAATTATTTAAAGTTTATGTTACGTCCTTAATCATATATCTTATATTGGATGTATATAGCCAATTCTCGCTATCATAACTTCTTATCATTATCTATCTCTTTCATATATGTTATATTTTCATTAGTGGGTCGGCCTTGGTGTGGGCCATAGCATAAGAATAGTATATATAGGGGTTAGTAGGTAGTAGTTGATCATCATATTCAACATTTGAGTCTTATTGTCTGGTTTAGAGGTTGCCCCCTCTAAGTGGCTAAGCTATTATTCTTGCACATTGAGATCATTTATCTGAAATATTGTGTTCATTGGTGTTATATTTATTTTGATAATCAGATTTATACAAGTAATTACATTACAAGTGGTATCAGAGCTTGAACTCGGCCAACACTTTGCGTCAAACCCTAATTGTGAAGGTTCATCCATATATCAAAATAGGTAGCTAATTTTTCTGCAAATTTTTCTGTGGTGTGGTGAAATCAGTCAAGTAAGCTTCCCTACAAATTTTAAGAATTTTTGAATTGTTTTGCAAACGTTATAGTGGTTTTATGTTTTTTCATAATTCGGCTACCTAAGGTGCAATTTGTGGAAATTTTCAAAGTTATTTACATTTATAGAAAGAAGATTAAAAATTAGTTTGAGTTCATTCTTTGAGTTTTATAAAATTTGGCTTAATTCCTATTGAAATCCCAAACCCTAAATTTCAACCTTGATCCTTAAATCTTACCATTTTGGGGCATCATGGTTGGGCCTTCGACAAGAGGCAAAAAGAATCCCATCACTCTGGGTAAAACACCTGATAAGGATGAGATAATAGTTGAGGAGTTAGAGTTAGAAGGGGTATCTACAGAGTCCTCAGGGTTAGGGTTTACTTCAACTGACCATAAGGTCAGCTATCTTAAGTTAGAGTTGAAAACCTCGAGGGTAGATTGACCAGAAAAGAAGATGTAGAAAAGATTGGAAAATGATTGAGGATTTCATTCACCAATTTAGTTACAATATCATGGGTCATCATATCCTTCCTAATTAGCCACAACTCAATCATACTCATATTAACTAGGGTGGATCTTTAGGTCAAAGTAATAGACAAACTAGCCAAGGTGGATCTGCAAACATGACCAATCCAAATACAAACACTCTGCAAGCCCGTAACATGATTCCAAAAGTGGAAATGCATAAGTTTGATGGAAATGATCCACTCAATTGGATTAACTAGATGGAGAATTTCTTTGATCTTCATCAAATTCCATCAGGACAAAAGGTTACCATGGCATTGTTATATCTTGAACCTGACCAATTCATTTGGTATCGATGGTTATGTACTCAAAGGAAAAAGAGTGGCCTCAATGTTACTTGGATAGTATTCACCGAAGAGATGCAATTGTACTATAGTTCTAGTGTGTCAGAGAATTATTTCAGTCCATTAGCAAAGCTCAAACAAACAGGAACAGTCAAAGATTACATCCATCAATTCCAAAACCTTTCCTTACGGGTGGAAAATATTCTTGAAGATAATTTGAATGAATTATTTCTTGGGGGTCTTAAAGAATAAATTGAGACTGAGGTGCGTATGTTTAATCCTTACAAGGTTTCAGACTCTATGATCATGGCATTTAGGGTAGAGGAAAAAATTCTTTCCAAAGAGGAAACAAACCGTCGCACATAATATCGAGATCGTAGAACGCTTCCACCATCATTCCTCGGCCAGTGGACCCGAAACCTCAACAAATTGAAGAAAAGAGAGCCAAAGGGTTATGTGTTTTAATTGTGACAAAAAAATTTGACTAGGACATAAGTGTGCTGAAAAGAAGTTGTTCTACATTGAGGGACCTACTGAAGAAGAAGAAAATGAAGAAGATGAAGAGGTAGAGCCAGAGGAGGAATTAAGAGATCCCCAGCCAACAATATCATGCCATGTAATTTCCGGTATTAGCACTCCCCAAACTCTCAAAGTAGTTGGATTCTTAAAAAACAAAGGGTAACAGTGTTGATTGATTCAGGAAGTACTCACAATTTCATCAATCATAAGTTGGCGGTACACTTGAACTGCTTTGTTTATCCAACTCCAGAATGTCAAGTCATGATCGCTAATGGGAAAACTGTTAGTTGTTCAGAAAATTCCATAACATTAATCTCGCCATGGGAGATTACTTGCTAACTAGCAATATGTATGTCATTTCCATGGGAGGAATAGACATTGCATTAGGGTTCATGGGCTTACCACCTTGGGAACTATTGAAATGATTTTCCAAGATTTTGTTCATGCAATTTCATCTGAAGGAAGACTTTTAAACTAAAAGGACTAAGAGAAAAGTCCCCACAGATGGTAAGTTCTCATCAAATGCAAAAATTTCTTAGAAAGGGTGCAGAAGGGTTTGTGGCACAACTATTTTCATTAGAAGCACATCATTCCAATACATTTATACCCATAGATATGCAAGCAGTTATAGATGAGCACTCAGTAGTGTTTGGAGAAATGCCCAAGGGCCTGCCTCTCGAAAAGAGACCATGACCATGCCATCCAACTAGTACCAGGGAGTCAACCACCCAACATTAGACCTTATAGGTACATGTACGATGGAAAAGTGACAAAGAGCATGGGAATCTACAAGTAACTCTTCCTCGCACCCGACCTCCCGAGGTCATGCCGAGATAACCAAAGTGGGGATAGAATATATGTGGGGCACAGAGACAAACTAGTTGGGTAATCTTATGTCTTAGACGCGCACTAATGGAATCTGTGAATCTAAGGCAAAAAGGCCCTCCCTAACTCGAATCGGCGTGATAGATCGCTCGGCGAGGATGACATAATAAGGCTCCAATCAATATCAAGCTCTGTGATCTGATCTATAGGTTGTGGAATACATGGAAGATAACCTGTGGATGCTTCGTAGATATCTCCCGAAAGGTCATGAAAAAATGGATGATGGATATACAATGGATTCTATGGGTGATTCTCTGGTCTAGTCCAGAAATCCTTAGCTTGATTAGCTACTATATCTAGTGAGGATAGTTGTGCGATGATGATTGGTGGAAGTGGAGAGGATCTAAATACTAATGTGTGTAAACCAAAGATAACGCCCTCGATTGACTGTGTGGACCCATTGGGTCATGTGGGACTGTGGATCACAACCGTAGAGATTCGTGGTCATTGCGGATATCCTATGGTCATGTGCGAGAATCAATCTCTGATCCCTAATATTTAGTAGTCATATTCCTTTTCGACCTCTATGTTTAGAGCTAAAAGTTGCACAATCTTCTCATAGTCCTTACAGCATTCCGACAACTTGAATTCTTAAGCTAGTGTCTATGTCAATGAGAATGTCTCCTACGTCTGGCTATGGGACCAAAGGATCACAACCAAACATTTTCTCTCTTTCAAGCCCTTCTACATGCGGATATTTATCTAGGGTAAATTTTAGTTTGGCTGGTTTGACCAAAACGTATGTTCTCTGTCGTCTTCTATGTTTAATCCTCTTAAAGCGGGCTAATTTCTTGTAGGTCTCATTTTAACTCGGAAGACTTGGATTCTCGAGATTCTTGTCTATGTCGAGTTATTGCTGTAACAAGGTTAGGTTGAGTCACGATTGGCTCGAATACGTATTCTTTGGGCTCCCTAGGTCCCGTGATTGTCATACAAAAGAAACAATATAAATCTAACTGAAGCAAAGTAAAACTAACTATGTAAAGTATATCTACAACATATATAACTTCTCTATTTTTGTATTTTTGAAAAATTATGATAACAACTATTTAATAGAATTGAAAGAGCAATTATTTAATATCTAGAAAATGACAACTAAGCTAATAACATAATCTAAAACAAATAAAGTAGCTGAGTATAGCTACTGCTGTCAGCAAATTGTGAATCTATTCTAAATAACCAAATAACTAGATCTAATCTATTTGAAAGACCCCCGATCTTACCTCCTCAGAGTGAGGAATGAATCATAGTTTCTCAGAAACTATCAACCCCACATGCACTTTCCCCGCAACATCGAAAGTGAGATTAATTGAAATGAAATGATTCACTACTCTATTTGATATATTTTAACTTATAACTTTGATAGCTTGAACTGGATTTTGCATAACAGTTGATGAATCCAATAGTTTGTGGCTTTGTCCCCTTAGTGTGGTCTCCTCATTCCTTCGTGTTCACATGAATCCAAAAAAGCGTGTAATGATAAAGCATCAACAAAAGTAGATTTTGGAATAATGGTAGCTTTGGATGTATACTTTAGAATATAATGCGAGTAGGAGAGGGATAGCGCAAGTGAACAAATCTTGGCTTATGCAATTCCTAGTAGGATTTATCAGTGAGGCATACAACACAAAACATCCGTAACACGAAACTATCCCGCTTGACTGAACAAAACTTGCAACTCTAATAGCTTCATATTGAAAATGAAATTATCCTACCTTAATTGATTGTATGGAACAAAGAATGACACTAGAACAAGAAGATCGTGTGGCTTCTAAACAGCAAAACAAGACTAGTTATGCATGCAACAAATGAAAACTATTGAATTCCTAAGCAAAACTAAAAGACTAAGCTATTGAAATGAGAAAATGAGAGACAAATTTGAGGGGCCATTTTCTTGTAATCAAACCAGCTATTTATAGAATTCCCATTTACCCAAAGGTGAAATCCAATTTGAACTCTTTTACAATAAACAATGGAGAAACACTATTACAGGGAACTAGAATCATAAATACAAGCAAAACGGATGAAAAGGTTGGTAAAAGTTGAAAATTTATTTGACTCACAATAAAAAGAACATTCTGGAAAATACGTGAAGGACTACCACCCCTCAGAAAGCGGTTATAGGACCGCTGCCCTACCTAGCGGCGAATCTCGTGACCGCCACCCAGCAGGTGGTGGCGGTTTCATCACTGAAGACCAAAATGTAAAGAAAAAGAGGGGAGAGAGAAAACAAAGCACGTGGAGGGTAAGCGGGGTATGCGGGATGTTAACACACACTTGGAGAGATTTTCTAGATCCCGAACACCTTGCAAGGAGACCTATATCATCATTGGGGCACGTGTAACATTGTTTCGATTGGTGCAAAGATCCTACAATTTTGGGTACGTACATTACCCCTATATGCAGAAGAGTGAGATTAAGAAGATAGTTCAAGAGATGTTAGAAGCGGGACTTATTCGTCATAGTCAAAGTGCTTACTCTTCTCCTGTAGTGATGGTATGGAAAAAG
Organism: Taxus wallichiana var. yunnanensis; assembly: GCA_018340775.1. Lineage (NCBI taxonomy): Eukaryota > Viridiplantae > Streptophyta > Pinopsida > Cupressales > Taxaceae > Taxus > Taxus wallichiana. Next base: position 297,026,406 of record CM031238.1, read on the forward strand.
ATGACAATTGGCGCATGTGTCCAGATTACAGGGAACTCAATAAGTACATAGTTAAAGATAAGTTTCCTATTCCTGTAATTGATGATTTGTTAGATGAGTTACATGGTGTTGTTTACTTTACAAAACTTGATCTTTGTTCTGGATATCATCATATTAGAATCAGGGATGAAGATATTCATAAAACAACCTTCAGGACACATGAAGGACACTATGAGTTCTTGGTAATGCCTTTTGGACTAACAAATGCACCTTCTACATTTCAAAGCTTGATGAATTCCATCTTTAAGTCATTTCTTCAAAAGTTTGTTTTAGTGTTCTTTGATGATATATTAATCTATAGCAAAACATGGGAGGAACACATGCATCATGTAAATAAGGCGTTGGAAACTCTTGAACACCATCAACTTTATGCAAAGCCTTCTAAGTGTTCTTTTGGTGTAAATGAGGTTGAATATCTGGGTCATATTGTCTCTTATGAAGGTGTTAAAGTTGATCCTAACAAGATAAAATCCATGCTTGAATGGAAGGTTCCCAAAAACCTAAAAAATCTCTCGAGGATTTTGGGTCTCAAAGGTTATTATCGTAGATTTGTAAGGAATTATGGTAGCATCGCAACACCACTCACCAATTTATTGAAGAAGGACTCTTTCCATTGGAACGAGCAAGCTACTATGGCCTTTGAGAAGTTGAAGGAGGCCATGTGCACCACTCCAATTCTAACCACCCCAGATTTTTCAAAAAAATTCATTATTGAATGTGATGCTTTAGGGTATGGTATGGGGGCAGTACTCATGCAAGAAGGGAAACTCATTGCCTTCAAGAGCTGCCAATTCAAAGGTAAGAATATCTCTAAACCATTTTATGAGAAAGAAATGTTAGCAATACTTCATGCAGTGAAGCAATGGAGACCATATCTAATGGGACGACATTTCAAAGTAAAGACAGATCATGATAGTTTGAAATACTTCTTAGAGCAACATTTATCATCAAAAGAACAACAGAAATGGGTTTAAAAAATGTTGGGGTATGATTTTGAGATAATATACGAGAAAGGGAAAGAGAATGTAGTTGCTTGATGATTTTTATCTCGGAAGGATGAATCTACTTAGGAATTTTGTGTGACATATCTCGTATTAAAGGAGGATCGATAGAGGATGTAAGGTCCGAATGGAAAAATGACCTGGTACACAAAATCTCATTCAAATCTCCAAAGCAATATCCAAGCATGTTAGAAAAATTTGTATGGAAAGGAGATGTTTTATGGTATAAAGATAGATTATATCTATGTAATAATTCAATCCTTAAAAATAGGGTTCTATCCGAGCTCCATGCTTCTCCAGTAGGGGGTCATTCTGGCTTTTTAAAGACTTATCATCGAATCAAGCATGATTTTTCCTAGGATGGGCTAAAAGGAGATGTCCAAAAGTTTGTGGTAGAATGCATGGTTTGTCAGCAAAATAATGGTGAAACAATTAAGTCCCTAGGTCTTTTACAACCTCTATCTATTCCTAGCCAAAGGTGGGAAGAGGTGTCCATGGACTTCATCACAAAATTTCCTAAATCAGAAGGTAAAAATGTAATCATGGTGGTGGTGGACAGACTCACCAAATATGCCCATTTTTGTGCTTTATCACATCCATTTGTTGCGAGTACAATAGCAACAGGACCTTCAAGGATATAATTTAGAAGCTACATGGGACACCAAAGATTATAGTAAGTGATCGAGACCCTATCTTTAGTAGTAATTTTTATTGACTTGTTCTCATGCTTGGGCACATAGCTAGCTCATAGTTCCTCTTATCATCCCCAAATTTGATGGGAAAACAGAGGTGGTAAAAAGTACTTAGAGGGAAATCTTTGTTGTTTTACATTAGATAAGTAAAGCAAATGGGTCCAATGGTTACCACTGGTAGAATGGTGGTATAACACCTCCTTTCATACTTCATCTAAAATGTATCCTTTCTTGGCATTATATGGGTACCATCCACCATCTATCACTTCATCTTTGAGATTCCAACCAAAGGTTCGAGCAATTGAAGAACATATTCAACACCAACAAGAGGTGTTTTCTAGTCTTAGGGAGAATTTGGCCATGTCACAAAACCGCATGAAGTAGCAGGTAGACCAACATCACAGTGAAAGACATTTTGAAGTCGATGATTGGGTTTTTGTGCGTTTACAACCATATAAGAAAATGTCCTTAAAACAACATAAAAAGGATAACAAGCTTTCACCTAAGTATTATGGTCCTTATCAAGTGTTATAGAAGATTGGAAATGTAGCATACAAACTAGAACTTCCTCCGGCTACTCGAATTCATCCAGTCTTCCATGTATCTTTCCTAAAGAAGGTAATTGGATAGACAGTATCAACCCAGAATCAGTGTTACCCGAGCTTGATGAAGAGGGTAGAATCATCCTGGAACCATGAATGCATCTTTCAGACACGCACTAAGTGATTGAGGACAAGGGTCATCACTGAGTATTTGATCAAGTGGAAAAATCTAGACAATGAAGATGTAACTTGGGAGGATGCAAATTTCCTGTAGTAACATCTAGATCTTCTCAACATTGGGGACAATGTTGCTTCGAAGGGGAGGGGCATGCTACACCCTTAATCATATATCTTATATTAGATGTATATAGCCGACATCTGGCTATCATAACTTCTTATCATTATGTATCTCTTTCATATATGTTATATTTTCATTAGTGGGTCAACCTTGGTGTGGGACATAACATAGGAATAGTATATATATGGGTTAGCAGGTAGTATTTGATCATCATATTTAGCATTTGAGTCTTATTGTCTGGTTTGGAGGTTGCCCCCTCGAAGTGGTTAAGCTATTCTTCTTGCACATTGAGATCATTTATCTGAAATATTGTGTTCATTGGTGTTATATTACTACTGATAATCAAATTTATACAAGTAATTACATTATAGTTTATGGCTTCGAGACACCAGCGCATAGCCAGGACAACAAAGGTGCCTAGGCTCTCCTATCCCTCCCCGGCAACCCCGACCCTCTTTTACCTTACTCACTTTTTTTGGTCTTTTTATCTTTTGGGAATATTTTTCACTTATGGGTCAGCCTTCCAATTGTCAATTACGAAATTCAAATAAGGGAATCATATAAATACATAGTTATGTGTTCAAAATAAAGGACCAAGAACTAAGCATTACTATCATCACCTAATCTTACATTCTAAATGCAATAAATAATTCCAAAGGCATCCATCTAGCATCCATCCAAGGGACAAAGGATGCATAATTCTACATATAATACATTGGAAGGGGAAGTTCATTCTATTCAATCCACACATTTTAATACATTGCTACATTCTAGATATAACCCACTATCAAGTGTAACACATGCACAAGGTCATCATAACACACGCTTTCTACACACACTCACAAAAACTACATGGAGTCTCGAGATATAGTGCAACGCTCGGTCGTAAGATCAATCTCGGGATGAATGTCGGGTCACCCAACTCCCCATTCTACATTTTACTTTTTAGGTTTGATGTGGTTTGTGGGGTTGTGCAAGTGAACATCTATTTTGCATGTTACAAGTACCTTCGGCAATCATAGTGTGAACATCACGTGATCAACAAAGAATAAGCTCGCAACACCCTTGTGACACAACAAAAACTAGATCTAGAGCCTTTGTGTAGTCACGAGCACCCATATCCGATCATTAACCCCCAGGGAAGCTCTTTCTGTTGTGGGTGCCACTTCCTAGCCTTGTTTGTGAGATCTAGAATTTACAGAGATCAATTACAATGCTTCTTGCATCTGTTTCATCACTTCTCCCTTCTTAGATCACTTCCATATTGCACGTATATGAGCTAATTCTTATTATGTCATCCTCTTGCTTAGGGTTTCATAATTTACATGCTTGTTTACTTGTGTCATTCTCGTAGTTTATCATTTGTACATTAGTTACTATGTAATTATATTTAATTAGTTCCAATTAAATTGAATCTTTTGGTAAACCCATCTCTCGAACGCATTGTTGACTAATTTTTCTCGCTCTTATTTCAGATTAGTGAAATGGTAATAAATAAATTAAGAAACTATAATAATGAGAGGGTTTAAGGATACCTCTTGATAAGATGATGATGGATACGGCACAAAAGATCCTCCTCATAGAGAGCTTGATTACCTGCACAACAAAGAGAAACTCAACAAGAAAATGATTAGTAGATAAGAGGGTGGGTTGCCTAACAATGTCAATCTTGAGAAGTGAAAAATTCCTAGGATGGATGTCAACCCACTTTGATAAAAGATAAATAAGATGATAATGGATAAATGATAAGATGCAACAAAATTTAAACTAAATAGAAAATATGAAAAGTGCTAGATAAGATAAAATGCAGATCTGATAACAACAAATGATGAAAATTGAACCAAACCCGCCTGTGTCGATTTATGACTTGAAATCGCTAAGCACAATCGATGGAGACCGGGAGATCTGAAACTAATCTGGGACCGATATGATGTTGTAGAGGGTTTGGATCTAATTAGAATAGAAAGGATGTAAGAAAATTGTTGAATATGATGAGAGAAATGATGACTAGAAGCTCGATTGATGATGACCTGGGATGGATTGATGGTGGTTTTGAGGAAGATGATATTTGAAGTAATAATTGTGTAAAATAAAAAAGATTGAGAGATTTGAGGGGTTTGTGGGATTAGGAAACAAATAGTGATAAGATGGATGATAGATAATAAGACATATGTGGATCAATACGATAGTGAGTATGCAGATTCGATGACGATCGGGAAGGTATCTAGGGTTTGATATATGAAAATGGATGGAAAAACAAACCATAGAGAGATATTGATGATGGCTAATGCAAGGACAAAGCTCCAAGGTAACTGGTAAACTCTTAAGATGATGCACAAGAGGGATGGAATGATAAAGGGGGCTTCAAGCTAGCTCAAAATCTCTAATATACTCAAGAGTGGCATGCAGGTCTTCAAAACAACTCCAAGATGACAACAACTCCAAAGAAGAGAGAGAAATGTAGCAAAATTCGCAAGAAAGCTCAAGATCTCAAAATTTCATCCTCAAGAGAGGAGGGGTATGGACATATTTATAGGGTCGATGGAGACCCTCATGGGTCATCGGTGATTGTGGTGGACCATTGAATTTGGTGGTGGAGATGTGATCAACTCGATGCAAAAGGGCTAAAAGGGGAATATTAAGGTTTTGAGTGGTTAATTTGGATTAGGGTTGCTTGGGTGGATAAAGTGTGGTTGGTGGATAAGAATGGATTAAATAAGGGTAGATATGAACCTAGGGATGATAAATAAGGGTATTTAGGAAAGATAAAATGATTAATATAAGGGTTTATGGATAATTAAGGGTAATTAGGGATGAAAGGGAATAAAATTTAATGATATGATTAACTATGGGGTTAAGATATAAAAGTAATAATTAGAGGGATAAAAAGAATTTTAGGAGGGAAAGGGGGATTTGAATGGGAAAAGAGGTATGTATGTGAGAAATGACGATGCGGGGAGAAAACATGGGGTGAGGGACATGTGATACCAAAAATTGGTGTCTACATTTGCCCCTTTTTGGAGTGGTTTGTGTTAAGAAAACCACAAGACAAAAACAAGAAGTGATGAAAGATGATGGTTGAGGTGCTCCCCCTCAAACTAGGGATCGACACGGAGAAGATGAATCGATCACAAGTTTTAAAGAGATAGATGAAGGGATAAAGAGTGTAAAGTATGAGAAAATAACTAAGAGGATGAAAGCAAACTCCCCAAGTGGGGAGGGATAAGGAAATAAAATAAAATATAAAAATATGGCAGTGTGATTTTGGAATCACTTTGGTAGGGAACAAAGAACAACCTCGGTGGAGATGTTAAAGAATGCCCTACGACTTGTGAGTCATTGAAAATCACTACAATATGGAGGGATTCCAATGGGAATCCACTTAGATGGATGTGTAAGATGTGGGACCAATGATCAATGACAAACATCAAAATTATGTGCAAATAAATGTTAGGATGGTAGGACAAAGATCCAACAAGATGTGGTGGTAAAAGCAGATGTGATATCATTCATATACGAGGAATCAAGAATATACGTCTGGGTGGAATAAGGATAAAAGATGGAGATAATGGCCATGATGGTGGGCTTAGGATGGGCACACAAGGATAAGTGTAGAGTTGGCTACTAGATGTGATGAAGATAAGTGATGAGATAAGACAAAAGGTAGAAAATCGAGGCTAATGGGAAAAATAAAAAGGTGTTAGAGGAACATATGAGTCAAAAAGTGGAAGAAAAGATAATTTGTGTAGGAGATTAAATGAGATGGGATAAAATTTGTAAATTACGGTTGGTTGGGTCGATGGTGATTTGGGTGAGGTCGATGGTGACTAGTTCGGTGTGCCTATATAAGTGATGTGTTCATATAACTAATCTCATTTACACCTGCAAAATTTTACGATTGAGAGCTCAGAGAGGTATAAAATCTTGAGATTTGGTAAGAATGGAAGTTATTAGGGGAGGAAGGAAGCACTAGAGGATTAAAGGAGTGCTAAGAATAAAAACCCTAGCTTAGTTTTTGAATTTTTGTTGATTTTTTTATTTTATTATATTTTTAAAATTTTGAGGGCCAAGGGTCATCGGTGGAAACTAGACCAATCATCGAAGACTAAGGGAAATTTAACGTCGACCCGAGGGGACCGATGTCGAACTTATAGAATTGGAGGTGGATTGATAGATTTTAGATGAAAATGATAATTTTTGAATGATTGGGATCTAATGGATGATTGTTTGATGAATTCTTGTACGCTTGAGATTAGTTATACTTGAGAGACAAAGTCCCAACGCTATTTGAGAGGATGAGGGAAGATGTGATAGAGGCTGAGTGGGATCACTTAGCTATGGTGGGATTGGGAGGTTTTCATCACTATCAGAGGGTGGCGAGAGATACATGATTGATTATTACTTTAATTGATAGATGGGATCCTAGGACTAACACTTTCTATTTTAGGACAAGTGAGATGATGATCATGGTGGAGGATGTGTATCATTTATTGAGACTTCCCATCTAGGGGGCACCTATAGTACTAATTACAACATAGATTAGGATGGTGATATTAACACGGCTATTTGGAGTGGATGACCCACACATTGCACTCACTTTAGGGGCCTTTCATATAGAGGCTTGATACCAGCTGACGATGCCAAGGAGTTGATTGATATGCTTGGTCATGATGGTGATTTCTGCTATGCATTTTCAGATTTAGGTGGAGCCCAATTTCCATGGGAATTTGAAGGATTTGTAGCAGACATAGTCGAGAAAAACACAATTTTCTCCTTTGGATTAGTGTTGCTAGCACAATTATATTATGAGTTGTGGATGTATATATCAGGGAGGTGGTCAGGAATGGAGGTAGGATTTTAATTACATTGCTAGGATTATGAGCATATAGTTGTAGTGAGGACACCAGGACTTCCAAGGATCATAGGAGATCATATTGAGCTTCCTATTTTTTTGAGATGGTGAGTTGATCAGGTGCATAAAGATAGAGGTGATCATGGTGAGGATTGGTATGTAGAGAGATTGGGGTGCTTGAAAGTAGAGGATGTGAGATGGAGGCCCTACCAAGATTTCCTAGCTTGTCTTGGGACAAACATACATCCGACAAGGATGAGGAGAGTGAGATGAGTGCAAGGGGGAGGTCATAGATGATAGAGGAAGTTCAGTTCTCTCGGTGATGACATAGTTTGATATGTTTAAGATAGTGGATGAATCACCCATTAGATACATACACAATGAGGTAGAGATGGACCTGCCCATCCCTATTATGGAAGACCCATTGATGGAGGATGGAGAGCCATGGGATGATTATGATGATGTATGAGTTGAAAAGGGGTATGTAGATTGGCGGAAACATCAATGGGAAGCCCAGGACAACTAAGGAGAGGGCACAAACAAGGGGAGAGATAGAGATGCCTGTTGAGGGAGAGGTAGAGATGCTTATTGAGGGAGAGGAAACAATACCTATGGGTGGAGATAGAGGACCAATGGCCGAGGTAGAAAAGTTATAGACGAAGTTTTATACGCAACTCATTAGGAGCTATTGGGGGTACGATATGAGAGATACATGGCCATATAGAAATGAGACTAATACAAGAGACATCCGAGAGGCCTATCGGGCCAAATATGGAGATTTGGGTATCATGTCTAAGGAGACACGGAGTGAGGCTTAGGGATCCATGCAAGGAGCTGGTCATATGGTGCCACCTAAGATGGTGTCACTGGATCGACCAGAACAAGGTGATGAGGCGCACTATTATGAGCGCATAGTGAGAGTGAGACTACCCGAGGTGTTGTGCTACATGACATACCTAGGCGGAGAGATGAGGTATAGGAGATCAACGCGAAAGGCGGCTTCAAGGAGTGCAACTAGTGTGATGCAAACTGAGACGTGATCACGAGACTAGGTGAGGGACCAAATGGTGTAGAGGTTCCTATGCCGAGAGGTCGGGGTGGACACTCGAGTGTTTGATCTTGATTCACCCTGTAGCGGGTGAATGCTATATAGACAATTTTAATGATTTTGAGATAGACATTTTGATGTGTAGATTGGATATAAAGCCCAGTAGAGGCCTATCACGAATGTATGAACCTCTTGATGATTTATATATATGATGATTTTGTCATGGTGTTCATGTGTTGTGTTGATCATTTTAGATGTGATGATTTAGATGCTTAGATGGATGTTGATGTTTGATCAACATATGGATATTGATTTAGATGTTAGATGTGATGTTATGGGATGTTGATATTTGATTAGATGTAGATTAGATGTGATGGATTAATCATGATTAGATATAGATTATATGATGTAGATTACATGGTGTTGATTAGATTATAGATGATTATGTTATTGATTTATGTGATGTGATGGACATAAAGAAATGATGTGATGAGCTAGATTATATATATGTGGTAGGATGTGATGAGTGGAATAGAAATGATGGATTCAAAATGTTAGTTAGGTAAAAGATAAGAGGATGAAATTGGATTAGATTAGGTGTAAAAAAGAGGCACAAATTAGAAAAAAAGTGAACAAAAGGTATGAAGTACACTTTTTCATAGTAAGGAGCACACAAGGAAAATATGCGTTTGGACTAGATTGGAGGTAAACATGAAAAGGAACAAGAAAAAGAAATGCACTTGCAGCTAATAGTAGGTGTTAACACATAACTAACGATAGTTATTCATACTTAAGATTGTAAGGGAAAAGATGGGAAGTGTGCTTATCAACCTATTTTCGACACACGACAAAAGGGGTTGTACATGCGGCTCGTACATGGGAAAATAGGTTCTCCTTAGGTGGTTTTCCTAGGTTTATGCCCTAGCTCTAAGAAATATGGTGTAAACTAATTAATGCGGGAATTTTTTTATAGGTGAGAAAGCTGATTGATGCGGGAAGATTTCTTAGGATGCTTGATTTTAAATTTTACTTTTACTTTTGATATTTTGAAGGCTAATTATTGTGGGAAGCATTTTACTGCCATGATATAAGATAGTAGCCATCCTTCAAGGAGTGGTCAACATTTAGAAATTTGGATGTTTACTTTTGATATTTTGAAGGTTGATCAATGTGGGAAGCCTTTTACTTGCCATGATATAAGATAATAGCCATCCTTCAAGGGAGTGGTCTACATTTTTTATTTTGGATTTTTGGATGTTTGATTTTTTAGATGGTAGGATATATGATAGATGTCCTTCAGGAGCATTATATGATTTAAAAAAATAAACTAAAGATGTAGATTACTTTGTTAAATTCTTATGTATGCTACAAAAAGTATATATGACAGTAAAGTACATAAATGACTCAAGAAAATAAGAAAATGAAGTAAAAACCTAAGTGCAATAGAGAGTTAGGTTACTTAGCTAATTTCATAACAATAGTACATGACTTCAAAACCAAGTTGGAAGACTGGAAGAATGATAGTACATGACTTCAAAAGCAAACCTAGAAAAGTGCAAGAGTTCAAGAGAAGCGGGGACCAGGTGCCTAAAGCTGATGCTTGGGGTGCCTCAAAGACTATGATCTGTTCCTGAGGTAATAGGGTCTATACAGAGAGCTCAAAGATTAATTTTGCGGGTCACTGGTTGATTCAAAAGCCCCACTGTTTGTCGCTAGATAGTCACACTATGATTTCTGATGTCATTGATAACCTACAATAAAGAGATCACCTGCAAAACCCTCAAAAGAACATCAAATCCTAAAAATAAAGATGCAAAATGAGGGGCCGACTCTTCTCAACTTTGTAAAATGAGTGATCTTACAACTAAGCAACTTTGCACTATATCTCAGACCCAATGTATTTCTATGTATGTGTGTGTAGAATTGTGCCCTAGGTGGCTCTTGTGCATGTCACACTTGATAGCGAGAAAAGTAGATAGATGTAATAGATGTGTGCATGGAATAAAATTAACTTCCCTCCTATGCATGTGATGTAGAAAACCAACCCTTGTCCCTTGTAATGGTGCTAGATGAATGCAAAGATGCTCTTGAGTGCTTGTGAGATGCAACCTTAGGTGATATTATAGATGTTTAGAGCTTGGTCCTTTAATTTGGTCACATAACTTTATATTTATATGCTTCTCTTGTTCAAATTTTGTAATTGATCACTAAAAGGCTGACCCCTAAGAGATAAGGATGCCCAATGGATAAAAAGGACCTAAAAAGGAGTGAGAAAAGTATAAAGAGGTCTAGGGCACCCAGAGGGGATGAGGATGCCTAGGTACTAATGTCTTAGGTAGGTCTTTGGTGTCCAGAGCCAAAAAAGGTGAAGTATGAAGGGTCAAATTGGGCAGTGAGATCTATAAGGAAAAGCGGGGACTAATAAGGAAACTAAGAGGCCAAGTATAGTGATCAATTAGTAATTTTATCCCGTAATAAGCATATGAATAGTAGTATATGATTAGGACCTAGTAATGTACCCAAAGTATGTGATTTAGTGTCTACATTTTCCCCCACTTTATGTTGGTGAGTGAAAGCTTGGTAACATAAAGTAGATAGATATGTGTACCTGATAACCATGTAGATCGATGTAGAAGAGTGTGTCAAGACAAGAAAAGTGTGCCACGATAAAAAGTGTGAAGCGTGGATGCTAAAGAAGAGAAAGTAAAAGAAAAGTGATGAATAATGACCCTAGGGTGAAAACACATGTGTAGATGTGATGTTGTACCTGTTATTAATGATGTTCTTGGAGTGTGATGGTTGTGTGTTGATGTTGACTACCGCTTCCCATAAGGATGGACTGTAAAGAGAAGAACAAACAAGTAGTCAAATATGTGTATAGATGTATAAAATGCATGTAAAAAGTGTGTAAAAATGTGTAAATAGTAGAAAAAGGAACATGTGCACCTGATCCATGATGAGAAAAAGTGATAGAAAGGATCCTGAAGATGTTGATGAAGAGTGAGTTTTTTAGGTGATCTCACGCCATGGTAGAAGTAGTATAGGGAGAAAGGTCTAGTGTTATTCTCTAACCTTTTCTGTTTCATAAAGTTCTTGAGCATGTTGAATATCAATGTTTTGGGCGATCTTACGCCATGACAGAAGTAGTGTAGGGAGAAAGGTCTAGTATTATTCTCCAACCTTTGATTACTTCCAAGTATAAAAAAAATTGCAGATGGTGTGTACATGCATGATCCAATGTGAACAAGTGCGATCAAACGTGATTTCAAAGTGCTAAAGGACTACACACCCTTTGAAAATCCTCTGTAATAATGTTGAAAATTGTAATGAAGGACTACACGCCCTTTGAAAAGCCTCTCTGAGGGTTGTACATGTAACTCGTCAAGGGAAAATTTTGAAACACAAACTCCGAAATTTTAGACTTTCGGGTTTCAGGGATCTCGGTGAGAGAAAAAAGCCTGAGATTTGAAATTTTTGAATGTCAGGTTTTGGAGTTTTGGAGGTGTAGGATTCAGGGATTCAGAAGGCTCAGTCAGCAAATATGGAAAAAGACAAGTCAATGTCCAAAATTTTGAATTTCAAAAGTCCAAAATTTCAGACTTTCGGGTTTTCAAGTTTCAGACTTTCGGAACTCTCAGGTCATTTTGAGTGATGAACAGTGTTTCAACTTCCAAAAAGGAAATGTCTGAAAGTCTGAATTTCACACTTTCGGAGGTTGTATGTGTTTTGGGCTTTCAAAACTCTCAGTTTGCAATTTTTTACAGAATGACACCTCGATCTTCAGATGGCCATAACAATCCGCCATTTTTGAAGGTGTTAGGCTTCCCACCTACCAAAATTAATGAAGTGTGATATTCCTTTCTTGCCCAACAAGGAACATTACGTGGAGGCATGGGTTTTGTCATGGAACCCATCATTTTGGTAGGTGAATTAAATGCTCTTTTGGGGTGGTTGAAGCAAGATTCGAATTCTTCTCTCCTTTCTCTCATTCTTCCTATATATTGTAAGGAGGGCATTTTTCTAAAGGTTAGACATTTTGGCTTTGCATCCTCCCTTCTTCTCTGAGTCTGCAAGTGAATTTGTGGAGTTTCAAACCTCCCATTCAAATTTTAATGCAAGTTTGTGCCTCTTGGCCATTGTAATGGACTATATCAAATTTGTGGAGTAATAATACAAGTTTGTGGATGATTTTCAACCCTTTCTTATGTTCATTGCATCTTCCTAATCTCTCATTGCAACCTTGCTGTTATCTGTGCATGGTAATTATATCACATTTTTAGTGGTTTGTGTTTAATGGAAAAGTAGGTGTTCAACATTCCTTTTGTACATCCCCTTTGTTAGATTTATGTTTATTTTCTTACATCTTCTTAACCCTATCTCCTTGGAAAGTTAGAGTAGGTTTTAGAGTAGATCCTCTGCAAATTGTATGTGTGCACCTGAACAGAGGAATATGAACCAGCCTTCATCCAGAGAGCTTTCCCAATCACAAATTCCCACACTTTGGGAAAATCTCCATGTTATGAAATCACACTGAGAGTCTCAACCCATTGAGTTGCAGACATTCATAGGTGTTGTTATTACGCATCAACAACCTTTCCATAATAGAATATAGGGTGTAAGATTAATTTATCTTCAATGATTTCTAATTGAGATGGTGAGAGGAAGGACCCAAAAATAATGAGCCTAGGTAAATTTATATGGAGTAATAGATGGGATGACCTAGGAAAAAAGCTATCATGTCACAAAGTTGTAACTCCAAAAATGGTGTTTATCTCCCTCTCCTCATCAATGGAAGAGGAAGTATTATTCCTAGGAATACTTCACATAATTTTGAAAGAAAAATGGTAGGATGGAAGAAAATATATAATATGTAAGTTTCTTGTTCATTGACCCAACAATGATTCTTTTATGGACTCACACAGTAGGAAAATGGAGGTCTAAAGGGCATATTTAGATCTTTCGGATGGTTAATAATTTTTTTATCATATACTTCACTCATAAGGAAGGTTGGGCCCATGTTTTTAGGGGTTCCTTGTTTTTTTATTAAGGCAAGCATTTTTCTTGTAAAATGGAAACAATGATTCAATATTGATAAATAAATCATAGAGGAAATACCCATATGGGTTAGGCTTCTAGGATTACCATACACGGGAAAAGTGATACGGGCATCTTGTGCACTCAACTTCTCAAGGTTAGGATGAGATAGCAAAAATGTGGAAGATGATGCGAGGATGGGGAATGGAATGTGTGTGATGGGATAATAGGAAATGGTAAATATGGTAACGATGGGATTTGATAAGTATTGAGATATAATGGGTGAGAAACACTTAATAGATCAACTTGCAAGTACAATAATTGTTCATCAAGAAAATTGAAAAATCTACCTACCTCTATGTGTAGGATGTTTTGGTCTAGGATAATTGCCACACACAATTCCTTATATATATTAGTTGGGCCAAAATTACTTTGACTGAGTTGTGAGACTCTCGGAAAATGTATGTTTGTCTCTAAATATTCCTCTCTAAAGAGGATCATGTAATAATGAGAACAATGTAAAATAAAAGCATCTAAAGATTTGCACATCGATGCATTTTTATTTATTATAACATAACTTTTACATTGCAAATAGTTGATCATTTAGAGTTTCAAACTAGATGATAATGTATGGGGGCAAGGAGTAGAGAAAATTCTAATGCATATAATCCTAAGTCTATGTCTCCCTGATATAGATCAATACCTAGTGGGTTAGTGATTGGTTAAAATATTCTTCTACAAGGTTGAGATGGTCCAGAATGGTTATATTTGGGTGTCAACTTGTGAGAAATAATGAGAACTAAGAGGAGCTAAAGGAGAATCAAAGGCTAAAAATGGGTAGCTTCAGTTCCTAATAGTTATGTTCATTGTTGTGGTTTTAATTTCTAAATTAATTTAAGATATAACAATGAATAAATAATTGGAAAGGGATTTTAAACAAGCCAAAAGGAAGAAAAAAACTTATTTGATTTATTAAATCCTTCATAGTTGATAATTCAATTAAAATAAACTACTTAAGACCATTCTTTTTGTATTTTATGATATTTAAAGTGCAAAGAAAGTGAAATGAAATCATCAACTAACTATTATTTGTATCTTTTTCAACTATTTAGAATAACGAGAAAGCTAATAAATTGAAGAAATGAACAAATAAATACAAGACTAACTAATTCCTTATTTTACTAGAAAACAAACTAAACAAAGAATAACCATGTATCATTATTTATTTTTTTAGGGGTTTTAACTACTAAAATTAACATGGAAGATCTTAGAAATATGGATATGGAATTTAGCAATTAATGACAATAAAATCCTCCCGTGTTAGATTTCATGCCTTAGGCCTTCCATGAATGGAAGCTTCTCATAAGCTATTTCCCTCCTCCCATACAAACTTTCCCCAACATAAACGATTCTATTTAAAATGAAAGTATAATAGACAATAAAATATTTGTGGATCTCTTCCCTTTTATCTCCAATCCTTTCCCAAGAAAATCCATAGGGATAGGCTAGGAAGTTATTATATGTAATAGAATCATTTGGACCAAATTCAACAAATGAAAATATCTACAACATATGAATGCAAGAAGTAATAAGATCTTTTCTAAATCAAAATGTAGCTAAATTTTAAATATTCCAATCAATAATATATTAAAGCTTACAATAAATTTAAATAAATCCCCAACTTGGTCACCGCTGATGTTGTGGTAGTTTGCTCTAGTGTTGTTGGTGGTGCTTTTGTTGTCTCCTCAACTTCAAGCTCCTTCCAATGTGCAAATTCTAGTTGATATGGGTGTTAAAAGTAGTAAATGGTATCAAAGAATCAAGAAAAAGTGAAGTAGCTAATCTAATGTGAAAGTGGTGGTGGAATGTGAGAAAAAGGAAAGTAAAGATAGACAACTAGTTGTATGCATGTTTACCTTGCCAAAATTCTACAATGTAACAACTCTTAATATTAAAAATACCAACACATGAAATAATCAAATGTGATGTATTTTTAATTCATAAAAGGAATACATCATACTATACATGTAAAACTTATAAGGGATGAATCATCTAATGTGGAAGAAATCAACTGGCTATTTTTAGCAAAGGTGAAGGAGGAAGTGAAGATGGTTTCAACAAGCCTATTGTTGGCATATTTGAAAATTAAACTTGTATAAAAATTAATTACAATTAAAATAAGTGTTCAAAACATGTGACTAACCTTTTTTCCAAAGCTGTCGATTACACAACTACCAATCTATCTTTAGTGGTGGTTGTGGAACCGCCTGAATAATAACAATTGTTGTGATACTAAGGGGAAACAATGAGTTGTGAAGCCCAAAAGCATGGTGCAAAGATTTTACCAAGTCAAAGTGAGTGTGCAAGAGAAAATGGGAGGAATCAAGACATTTTTCTTGTTTTGGAAAAAAATGCTATCATCATTGAAGTCCTATTTCATTAAGTGTTGTACATCATGTAATTTTTGGGTGAACTTAATTACATCTAGAATATTAGGATGTGGGGGTGATAAGATAAATTTCCAATTCCATAAGACAACCCTTAGCTTTTGATTTGATAAAAAAATCTAAGAGCAGACTAATTTATGTTCCATTTTGTGTTAGTTTCATTTATGCAATAATCATCCTTGCAACCATAAAGTTGAAGTCCAAATACAACAAATGGGTGTAGAAATGTTTTTATGAGTATATTTTATGTTCAAATGTAAGAAATTGGGACTTGATTCTAAGGGATACCCATAGAACAAGAAAAGTGTGTAGAAATGGAGAAAGATGACAAATTATCATAAACCCTCTCTAAAATAAGTGATCTAAAAAGCTCCTACAAGCATTGGAAAAGGTTATACATTGTATGAGAATAAATTTTCTAGAAAGAAGAAGGTTGCATCAAGCCTAAACCAAGATCAAAAATATAATAAGGAGTATTTTGAGGTGGGTAGAGATGAAGTGGTGAATTTAATAATCCATGATGTGATCAATAATTATGAAGATATTCAAGAGCTCATGAAGGGATCTTCTTTAGGTATGGGGAGGATGTTATTTATATGATTTCAAGGAAGAAGAGATTAGAGATACGGAGCTAGTTTAAGGGTAGCAGGGGAAGGAAGGTTCCTTTATGGAAATTGAAGAATTAATACCTTGTAGTTTAAACCAACTTCGGATTCCTATGAAGATATCAGATGTAGGTTCAAGGAGGATAAATATGTGGATGTGGAAAATTGAATGAAACAAAGGAAGAAAATCTAATTCAAGTTCCCGATCAACATGAGGAAGAAGTTATTATTGTATTTCTCACTTTAAATGGGGAAGAAAGAATGTGTGTGTCGTCCTTGTAAGAGGAAGCCAAGTCTTAGGATTATATTCAAGGGGTGTCGAAGGATGATGTGTTAGATCCTTCCCTATAAAATCTCTACAAACTTGAATATAAATGAGGGCCTTATTAACGTATAGGTCAACATATAATGAAAAAGTGGAGAAAGAAAGCCATGCAACTCAACAACCTAGGGTTAGGGTTGAAAGGTCCCAAAAGATAAACGAAGCCATTTTCATGGGATGACAATCCCATGAAACTAGTAAACACTCCCAAAAATGCTAAAAATAATATATGAGTAGAGAGAAAACCAAGAGAAGGGGACACAACTAGAATCACATTAGAGATAAATGACCAAAACATAGATAAATAAGCTCAACAAGAGAGGAAAAAAATCAAGAGAGTTGAAAAACATTGATGACACAAATAATGATGATGAAATGCATGCCACTAAGAGCCTAACTTGAGCCAATAAACAATATATAAATACACTAGCACCGTAACAATTAGTCTCATACCAAAATTAAGTATCTACAAGTAAAGTCACTTCGAAGAAAAAAAAATGTTTGTAGGGAAAATTTTCAACTAAGGAAGAGGAGTTTTGTAATGAGCATATATTTGAAAAATAATAGTCAATAAAACAAGGCACATTAAATAATGACCCAATTAAATGATATCACATGAGTGAAAACAAATGCATAACTTAATCAAGTAATGGTCCACCTAAATTTCTTTGTAATAAAAATACCTGATTTAGTTTCCTTGAAAAATTACCTTCCATATAATTTAAATGCTCAAAAGGAAATTAGTGGATTGGAGAGAGCATAATTTTTTTTTCTTGAGTTACCTAAGGAGAGGGCCTTAATTGTTCGCATCAAGAGCCCACACCATCCAAGGATGGTATTTTAAGCTCTCAAAGAAGCCCACAGATTAAATCACATTATCATGGCACCACATCACCAAGGTATCCAAATCGTCAATATTAGGCCACCTTACCATGGAGCCAAGATTTGAACCTTGGACCTCTCAATTACAAGGATACCCAAGAACAGTTACACCATTACCCATTGGATAAAATTGGTTTTGTTACCTCTCGTTTCATAATTCCAAGACATGCGTCGTTGCATTAAACATGGGATTCATGCCTACCCCTAACCTCCATCGCATTGAACACCAAGCCGACATGGCACCACATGAGATCTACCTCCGCCACCGAAGCAACCGACACACTAGCTTTGCCTGGCCAAGTAACAATGAGCTATAGAGGTGGCCAACCCGAGGAATTGAACACGAGACCTCCCATATATAGCCCACATTCCCCAATGTTAGGGGTAAACTCGACAGTGAGAGAGCATAATATATTAAAGTGTTTATTAATGAATAATATGGTGCTTATGTGGCCATATCGAGTGCACAACTAGTAGTTTCTCTCTCTTAGCTCTATATCATAGGATCTTATGTGCATTTTCATCTTCATAACCTAACAAACAATAATTAGATTACACTTCTCTATTGTATATATTTATGCACATATTTATTTAACGTAATAACATATAATTAAGTCTAAAACCTAACAAGTAATAATTAAACTAGACTTCTTTATTATTTATATTTGTGCACATATATGTATTCAACATAACTAATATAGATATCTGAAATACATATATCAAAATTACGTTGAGAGATATCAATCATGAGGCACCTATCTAACTATATAAGTGTAGTATAAGTATACCAAAAAAATAATTAAAAATAAATATAATATAATAAGTATATTATAATAAATGTATCTATATGAGATACACCAATAAATATCAATTTGAAGGTTCATAAGTTTGATTTTTACATAGCTCTTTAATAAATAATTTCATTAAATTCTCTAGATCAATTCCACTTGAATTGTGGCAAATAGAATCATTTAGCTACATGATTGTGTCGGTCTCAAAAATTTCATTCAAGAAAAAAATACCTAAACATTACTACATGACCAACATATTACTATTTTTTTATTGACTTCTCCAAGAAAAAGAAACAAAATTATTTAAGTGACAGTTCATAAGTCAAATTTATGAATGAATTGTCACTTGACAGTTAAATGAACGTCAAATTTAATATCGAGAATAAAAGAAAACAACACACTACATTACAACCTTGGCTACCATTGTAAAACACCTCTCAACATAATAAAATACAATTAAATATTTATGTTATATTTTAATTATAATCTTTATATGTACTACCCTTATCAAATTTCAATAAGAAACTAACTTATGAGAAGATTGAAGCACTTATTTTAGTGTACATATATCTAGTCAACCGTAATGAAGTAGCTTTAGTGCATAAATGAGTCTTTTCAAAAAAAAATTGAAGAGTCTCATAGGGACTATCATATTTGAAAATTGGAGTCCACCATATAGTTTTTACTAATTGTTTATAAGAATTTACTAGTTTTTATATGACCAAAGTGCTTCTAGTGGAGTTGCATACACCGTCCCAAATTTTTGTTTATTTCAATATTCGAGTAGAGTGGAAATGTAAGCTATTTCTATTATGTTGAGACAAACAAGATTTATTTAGAAATATTTCCATATATCATTAGGCATATGTTGGCATCTTGGAAATCACTAAATATATTAATGGTATGTCGAGAGTAAAAATATGAAGGTTTGTAGGGTTCTTTGTGCAATTCGAATATGTATTGAAAAGGCATGTTAAATGCGGATAGCTAGAGCGGTAAATATATGTATC
Organism: Taxus wallichiana var. yunnanensis; assembly: GCA_018340775.1. Lineage (NCBI taxonomy): Eukaryota > Viridiplantae > Streptophyta > Pinopsida > Cupressales > Taxaceae > Taxus > Taxus wallichiana. Next base: position 297,045,969 of record CM031238.1, read on the forward strand.
CTGCAACCAATCGATCATTATGTTAGTGAGAGGGCCACCTCCATTTGGGCATTGCCAATATTAACATAATGAGCATATTATATTACCATGAGCAAGACCAACACACTTAGGTAGGAGTGATGTTTTATTGAATGTGTATTGTTAGAGTTGTAGAAGTAATTCCAAGGTGTATGGAGCCCACAACACCAACCAAGTTCATTGTCGCTTCTTCCGACGGCATTTTTTGAATCGAATATGAAAGAGTGGATGTTGTATGGGAAGGAAACACATCACACTTTCATAGAGGCATTAGTCCTTTCCGTAAATAAACTAACCAATCATTGCTTTCACACAATATAATTCATACAAATATTTGTATTGTTAAAATTTTAATTAGCCAAAGAGTATATTCACTATATATTGACATAATTTTGTTTAATAATGATAATTATTTACAATTAGTAACATAAATTAAGAAACTAATATTATAATCATATAAATAAAATGTAAAAAAACCTCCACATGGATGAAAATAATGAAATAAATAATTACAATTTACGTTAAAAACATTTGCTCATTAATAAACAATAAAAAAGGAAAAATACACATAACCTTACCCTCAATAGTAAGTGTAATGTTGGTAGTTTTTGTATCCGTTGACCACGTTTTGGTTGCCACCCACCTATTATTTTCAGGTGTGACGACTTTTTTGTACGTGTGGGGAAATATCCTACCGACTAAATATGGAGAAATATATCTTTAGTTTTAATTAGTTTATAGTTTGGAAGATGGTTTAACAAGTCATTATTTTTATTGTTGGGTTATAATTTTTAATATTAATACTAATTATTCAAAGAGTTATATTATTGGAGGGTATTCGGTAGAACCTTCCCTAAAGGATTTAGAGGGTGAAAACGACATATTAGAAGGCTGGAATATTCTATCACACAAGAAAAACAAAGTCAAAAATGGGTCAAGTATGGCTCAATGATGCATTAGAATAATAAGGAGCACCAATTTAAGGTCCCTCAATTTTAAATCTTTTATCAACTTGTTTCTTAAAATAATTGTCTTGGGATAGTAGTGAGTTACAAGTAGTTTATAATTACTAACCTAAGATCCATTCCCATTGAGCCCATTGGACACTTTCAATAAATATCCATAGGAACACCTTGAGGTATGTCCCAAACTTCTCCTTATGGACCAAGTGGAGCACACCTAAGACACTATGAACATAATCCCACCCCATCTCCCATTTTGATAAGATACTCCCTTATTCACCCACTCTAACTCATAGCTCTAGTGTGATAAAAGTGTTTACCGTCCAACATTTCATCATCACAAAAAGTGACTAAAATAAGACTAATGAATATGATTTAAATTAACATTATTTTTTAGAATAAGTGGTGGCTATGTTTGATCATATATGACCTCTGAGGCTTGTGTGTCCCCTTCACATTCTTCTATAAAACTTGCATGTTTCTCTATTATGATTGTTGCTTGTAGATATTTCTCTTTTTCAGTCCATAGCCTATGTGTGCAACGACTATGTGAGATACCTTTCCATAGCCTAATCTATGATGTAAGATTCATTTGTCTTGATGATTTCTTATTGATATAGTGAGAGGAAGGACCCAAATAAGAATGAGCCTAGGGAAATTTAGATGGAGTAGCGAATGGGATGACTTGGGAAAAAAAGCTATCAGGTTGAAAAGTTGAAACCCCAAAAATGGTGTTTATCTCCTTCTCCTCATTAGTGTAAGAGGAAGGATTATTCCTCAAAATACTTGATATAATTGTTGAAAGAGCCATGGTAGGATGGAAAAAACTCTAATAGGTAAGTTTCTTGTTCACTAAACCAATATTGATTCTTTTAAGGACTAGAATAGTAGAAAAATGGGGCCTAAAGGGAATATTTAGATCTTTCGATGGTCAATAATTTTTCTCTCATATCCTTTACTCATAAGGAAGGTTGGGCCCATGTTTTATTAGGGGGTTGTTTGTTTCTTAGGAAGGCAAGTATTTTTCTTACAAAATGGAAACCATGATTTAATGTCCATAAAGAAAGCATAGAGGAAATACCATATGGGTCACACTTCCGGATTACTATACACGGGAAAAGTGATATGTGTATCTCGTGCACTCGATTTCTCAAGGTTAGGATAAGATATCCAAAATGTGGAAGATGATGTGATGATGGGTAATGGAATGTAGTGATGGCATAATAGGAAATGGTAAATATGGTAAAGGTGGGAGTGGATAAGGATTGCGATATAACAAAAAAGCAACACTTAATAGATAAACTTGAAAGTACATAATTGTTCATCAAGCACATTGAAAAATCTCCTTGCCTCTATGTGTGGGATTTTGTGATCCACATAATTACAAAGACACAAAAACTTGATCTATATCAGTTAGGCAAAAAATGATTTGACTAAGTTGACATGCTCTTGGAAAATGGTTATTCGTCTCTAAATATGCCTCTCTAAATAGGTTCATACATAATGTGAACAATGCAAAATAAAAGTAACCAAGGATTTACACATATGATGCATTTTTATTCATTAGACCAAAAAAATTTGGTTGCGAGATAGTTTCTCATTTAGAGTTTCAAATTGGATGATAATTAATGGGGGAATGGAATAGAGAAAAATTATAATGCACATAGTCCTAAGTCTATGTCTCCTTGGTCTCCAGTGGGTTGGTGATGGGTTCAAAGATTCTTCTACAAGGTTGAGCCGGTCGGGAATGGTCATATGTGGGTGTCAACTCGTAAGAAATAATGAGAACTAAGAGGATCTAAAGGAGACTCAAAGGATACAAATGGTTAGCTTGAGTTCCTAATAGGTATGTTCATTGTTTTGGTTTGAATTCCTAAATTACTTTAAGATCTAATAACGAATAAATAATTGGAAAGGGAATTTAAACAAGCCAAAAGGAAGAGAAACAACTTATTTGATTTATTAAATCCTCCAATCGTCGATAATTCAATTAAAATAAACTACTTAAGACCATTCTTTTTGTATTTTATGATATTTAAATTGTAAAAGAAAGTGAAATCAAATCATCAATTAACTAATGTTTTTGATCTTTTTCAACTATTAAGAATAACATGAAAGCTAATAACTTGTAGAAATGAACAAATAAATACAAGACTAACTAATTAATTATTTTACTAGAAAAGAAACTAAATAGAGAATAACCATGTATCGTTATTCCTTTTTGTAGGGGTTTTAACTACTAAAATTAACAGGAAGCTCTTGGCATATGGATATGGAATTTAGCAATTAATGACGATAAAATCTTACTATGGTAGAGTTCTTTCCTTGGGATTTATGGGAACGGAAACTTCTCATAATCTATTTCCCTCCTTTCATAAAAGCTTTCCCCAACATAACTGATTCTACTTAAAATGAAAGTATAAAAGACAATAAAATATTTGAGGATTTCTTCACTTTTATCTCCAATCCTTTCTCGAGAAAATCCATAGGGATAGGATAAGAAGTGATTATTTGTAATAGAATCATCTGGAAGAAATTCAAAAATTGAATATAGCTACACACATGAATTCAAGAAGTAACAAGATCTTTTCTAAATCAAAATGTAGCTAAATTTTCAAGATTCCAATCAATACTATATTAAAGCTTACAAGAAATTTAAAGACATCCCTAACATGGTTACTACATTGTTGTGGTAGCTTTTTCTAGTGTTGTTGGTGGTTCTTCCTTTGTCTCCTTTGCTTCAAGCTCCTTCCATGCGCAAAATCTAGTTTATATGGGTGGGAAAGGTAGTAAATGGTAGCAAGGAATCAAGAAAAAAGTGAACTGTCTAGTCTAATGTGAAAGTGGTGGATAGAATGTGAGAAAAAGAAAGTAAAGATAAAAATGGTTTCATCATATTTACCTTGCGAAAATTCTACAACATAACACCTCTTAAAATTAAAATGACCAACCCATGAAACAATCGAATATGAAGTATTTGTAAGTTTCTATAAATGAATAAGTTAGACTATATATGTTAAAGTTAGAAGGGATGAATCATCCAATGTAGAAGAAATCAACTGGCTATTTTTAACAAAGGTGAAGGACGAAGTGAAGACGATTTCAACAAGATTATTCTTGGCGAGAGTTGATAAGTACACTTGTAGAAAAATGAATTCCAATTAAAACAAGTGTGAACAAAAAAGACGGGACTACCCCCTTTTTCCAAACTGCTAGTTACACAACTACTAGTCTATCTTTAAGGGATGTTGTGGGACCACCCTTGAAGAATAGTAGTGGTTATATCACTAGGCAGTAAAATATGAGTTGCAAAGCTTGGAAACATGGTGAAAATATTTTTCCAAGTCAAAGTGTATGTGGAAGAGAAAATGGGAGGGATCTAGATATTGTTCTTATTTTGGAAAAACTTTATCATCATCAAATACCTATTTCATTAAGTTTTGCATCATGTAATTTTTGGGATCACTCAATTACATTTGGAATATTTGGATGTGAGGGTGATAACATGAATCTCCAATTCCATAAGATAATCCTTAGCTTTTGATTTGATCGAAAAATCCAAGAACAAACTAATTTATGTTCCATTTTGTGTTAGTGTTCTTTATGCAATAATCCTCCCAACAACCATAAAGTTGAAGTCCAAATACAATGAATGGGTGTAGGAAATTGTTTATGAGTATATTTATGTTCAAAAAGTAAGAAATTGGGTCTTGATTCTAAGGGCTACACAGAGAATAAGAAAAGTGTGTAGAAATGGATAAATATAACAAATTGTCATAATTCCTCTCTAAAATAAGTAATCTAAAAAGCTCCTACAAATAGTGGAAAGGGTTCTACGGTGTATGAGAATACATTTTCTAGAAAGAAGAAGGATATATCAAGCCCAAACCAAGAGGAAAAATATAATAAAGGGGATTTTGAGGTGGATAGAGATGAAGTGGTGAATATATTAATCCATGATGTTCAATCAATAATCTTGAAGAGATTCAAGATCTCGTGAAGGAATCTTCTTCGGGTATGTGGAGGATGTTATTTAGATGATCTCAAGGAAGAAGAGATTGGAGATTTTGAGCCAATTTAAGGTTTGAAGGGGAAGGCATGTCTCTTGATGGAAATTGAATAAGTAATACCTTGTAGTTTGAACCCGCTTCAAATGCCTCTAAAGAGCTCATATGTAGGGTCAAGGAGGATAAATATGTGGATGTAGAAAACACTGAAGCAAGGGAAGATAATCTAATTCAAGTTCCAAATCAACATGAGGAAGAAGTTATCATTGTAGTTCCCACTTTGAATGGGGAAGAAAGAATGTGTGTGTCGGCCTTGTAAGAGGAAGCCAAGTCTTAGGATTATATTCAAGGGGTGTCAAAGGATGGCGTGTTAGAACCTCCCCAGAAGATACCTACAAACTTGAATATAAATAAGGGCCTTATTAGTGTGCATGTCAACGCATAATGAACGAAAGTGGACCAAGAAAGGCACACGAATCAACAATATAGGGTTAGGGGTGAAAGGTCCCAAAATAGAAACGAATCCATTTTCATGGGATGAAAATCTCATGAAAGTGGTAAATGCTCCCAAAAATGCTAAAAAAATAATATATGAGGAGAGAGAAAACCAAGAGAAGGGGACAAAACCAAACTCACGTGAGACAAAAATGACCAAAACATAGATAAACAAGTTTAGCAAGATAATAAAGCAACGAGGAGAGTTAAAAAAGGTTGCTACACAAATAAGAACAATGACATAAGGAAATGCATGCCAATAAGAGCCTAACTTGAACCAATAAGCAATACGTAAATACACTAGCACAAGAGCAATTAGTCCCATACAAAAATTAAGTATCTATAAGTAAAGTCTCTTGAGAAAAAAAAAATTTGTAAGGAAAAGTTTGGACTAAGGAAGAGGAGTCAATGAATGAGCATGGATTTAAAAAAAGTAGTCAGTAAAACAAGTCGCATCAAATAATGACCCAATCAAATGATATCACATGAGTGAAAACAAATACATAACTTAATCAAATAATGGTCCACCTTAAATTTCTTTGAATTCAAAACTATTTAGTTAGTTACCTTGAAAAAATACCTTCCACATAATTTTAATGTAGCTCGAAAAGAAATTAATAAATTAGAGAGAGCATAATTTAAAAGTGTTTTTTTTAATAAATAATATGGTGTTTATGTGCCCATGCAAAACTAGTAGCTCCTCTCCCTTAACTCTATGTCCATTTCCATCTCTGATATGCATTAGACTTTACTTCTCTATTATATATATTTATGCACATATATTTATTTAACATAAGTATGAGAACATAAGAAGTAATAATTAGACTACACTTTTCTATCATATATATTTGTGCACATATATTTATTTAACGTAACAAAATACAATTAAATATTTGTGTTGCATTTAAATTGTAATCTGGTTATCTGTACTACGCAGCCGAAGCACTTATTTTAATGTACATATATCTAGTCAACCGTAATGAAGTAACTTTAGGTCATTCAGTGCATAAACGAGTCTTTTTTTTTTTTCTTTTTTTTTTTTAAAATTGTTGAAAACACTTATGGGGACGGTCATATTTGAAAATTGAAGTCCACCATATAGTTTTTACTAATTGTTTATAAAGCTTTACTAGTTTTTATATGGCCAAAGTGCTTCAAGTGGAGTTGGCATACACCGTCCCAAATATTTGTTTATTTGGAGATTTCAAGTGGAGTTGAAAATGTAAGGTATCTCTATAATGTTGAGACAAACAAGAGTTATTTAAAACAATGCATATATGAATCATAAATTAGGTGACGACATTGGCATCTTGGAAATACTAGATATATGTAAGTGTAAGGATATATATTCATTAGAAGGTGTAATGTTATGTCGAGAGTAGGTGGAGCGATTTAAACATGTATTGAAAAGATATGTTTGACCTTGGTAGCTAGGCAATAAATATATATATTCTGCAATCAATGGACTATTATGTTAGTGAGAGGGTCACCACCAGTGGGGCATTGCCATTATTAGCATAATGATCGTACTATATTACCATGAGCAAGGCCAACCAATTTAGGTGGGATTGATTTTTTATCGAATGCATATTAGTAGAGTTGTAGAAGCAATTTGATATATATTCATTAGAAGGTGTAATGTTATGTCGAGAGTAGGTGGAGCGATTTGAACATGTATTGAAAAGATATGTTTGACCTGGGTAGCTAGGCAATAAATATATATATTATGCAATCAATGGACCATTATGTTAGTGAGAGGGTCACCACCAGTGGGGCATTGCCACTATTAGCATAACGATCGTACTATATTACCATGAGCAAGGCCAACCAATTTAGGTGGGATTGATTTTTTTATCGAATGCATATTAGTAGAGTTGTAGAAGCAATTCTACGATGCATGGAGCTTACAACACCAACCATGTCTGTCGCCGCCGCCTCCAACGACATTGTCTCGAATTAAAGATGAAAGAACAGACGTTGTATGAGAAGGAAACACATCATGCTTTCATGGAAACATTAATCATTTCCATAAATGATCTAAGCAATCATTGCTTTCACACAATATAATTCATACAAATTTTTTGTATTGTTAATTTTAATTAGCCAAAGAGTATATTCACTATAGATTGACATAATTTTGTTTAAAAAGAATACTTCTTTACAAAAAATAATAAATTAATATTATAAACATATAAATAAAATGTAAAAAAGCTCCACGTGGATGAAAAATAATGAAATAAACAATAACAATTTACATTAAAAGCATTTGTTCATTAGTAAACAATAAAAAATAGAAAATACGTATAACCTTACCCACGGTTGTAAGTGTAGTATAAGTGGCTTTTGGTGTCTGTTGACCACGTTTTGGTTGCCGCCGACCTATTATTTTGAGGTGCGACGACTTTTTTTGTAAATATGGGGAAAAGATCCAATCAACTAAATATGGAGAAATATATCTTTAGTTTTAATTAGTTTATAGTTTGGAAGATTGTTTAACAAGTCATTATTTTTATTGTTGGATTATAATTTTTAATATTAATAATAATTATTTAAAGAGTTATATTATTGGTATTCAGGGAGAGCTTTCCCGAGGGGATTTAGAGGGTGAAAATGACATATTAGAAGGTTGGAATATTATGTCACACAAGAAAAACAAAGTCAAAAATGGGTCAAGAATGGTTCAACGATGCATTGGAATAATAAGGAGCACCAAATTGAAGGTCCCTCGGTCTAAAAACTCTCCCAAAATAAACATGTTTCTTTCACGATTCATTTCTATTAATTATTGAGTAATCTATTCGTGATCTATTTGGACTTTTTGTAGGACATCTAGTTCTTTTTAAACTATCGTTGATTAACATGTGTCTTGAATTGAATTGGCGTAGCGCAATTATTTCTTATAATTTAATTTTTGGAACTTCTTATTACGCCAAGAAGGCGTTCCCCTATGGTAAAGGACCTCCTGGACGTTTACGCAATCGTCTTAAAGTTGACGGTTTGTGACAAATGCCTGGACGTTTTTGCATTTTTAACAGCTTTTTTTACTGCGTTCCTTCGTTCAGAGGATTGTGCCCTTCTGTGAAGTCTCCCATGAGTAACCTTCGGAAGGTACTGTTTCATCGCCAAGAGCTTGTAACCAACCTCGCAATCAGCGGATATCATTATCGCAACCTGGAATCTCTCCACCTTCGTTGTTTGCAAAACCTCAGTGAGGTTGATTTGAATATGGTAACAACACTGAAAAGCTTTAACTTGATAAGTTGTACAAGCTTGAAAAGTGTGTCAAGAATATGTGATCTTACAAAGCTTGTAAAGTTGAAGATCAGGGGATGTTCAGAACTTAAAACATTGGCAGGTCTTTCCCATCTGAGCTTCCTGAAGACTATTAGAATTGAGACATGTGAGAAGCTGGAGTGTCTGGAGTTGGATGATTGTGAAAATTTGAAAGTAGTATATGTGTCTGACCTTCCAAAACTTACAAATTTGAGCATTCGTAACTGTCCCAAGTTCGAGAAATTGTCTCGATCTTTGTCGTCTAAGTTCTCTCGAGCAGATTACAATTGATGGATGTGGGAAGGTCAAATTATTTGCCTTGAGGTATTGTGAAAAATTGAAAAGCCTGTCACATATGAAAATTGAAATGGTTAGAATAATTGGATGTCCAAAAGTTGAATCGCTGCCAACGACGCTGACTCACCTTGAGGTGGAAGGCCAAAATGAATGGAAAGCAGTGCCAGCGATATCTGATCTTACAGAGCTTAAATCTTTGGTTATTACAGAATGTGAGGAGTTGCAGGAGTTAAGTGTTGCTGAACTGAGATTGCTGGAGACTATTACAATTTTGAGATGTGAGAAGCTGCAGAATATAGCAGGTATTGAAGAGTTATTTTCATTGAAAGCTATGGAAATTTCACTGTGCAGCAATGGAGCAATGGAGGTTCTCAAATCACTTTCTGTGGCAGACTACAACATTTATACTCCCCCAGATTTCTCAAGTTTCAGATACCTCACTCACTGTTACTTCTTCTCTGTAAATGTTGAAAACCCGGCCTCGTTAGTGTACTTCATATCAAAGTGCCCTGTTTTACATCATCTTTACTTAGAGGATTGTGTCCTACACAGAGACCTCGGCGAACTTACCATCTCTGCTCCAAATCTTCAGACTTTCAGATTACTTGATCATGGCGATTGGGACAGAGAAGATGTAGTAGTTGGAACTTTAACACTCAGTTGCCCTAATCTGTTGTATTTCACTTTAAATTTGTCTTTCCCAAACATGTGTCAAATGTAATATAATCTTGTTAGATGAATTTTCAAATAGACTTGTAAGTGCTGACCTGACAAGCAATGGAGATTTGATAGAATTAGAGATCTTTATGTGGGAAGAAGAGAGTGAAGATTTTGCAACTAGATTTGTTGATATAGTTGAGGGTTTCCAAACATTGAAACAACTCAAGCTCTTCAGTGGACATGTATTCAAAGCAATAAGTTTCCTCTTATTACCAGACTTCTACAGAGCTTCCAGGTCTTGAAATTTTGTCTTTCACTAGGCGTCTAGGCCTTGAAGCTCTGTCTTTCACTAAACATTTTCTAAAGGTAATAAGTCCTGCCATGAATATGTTTTCACTATTAGTATTATGTATAAAATAAAATATCTCTTATGGTAAATGTTTTGCCTCAGTTTTTATTTACTGGTTTTAAATTTCATCAATCATATTACAATTTTGACCATATAGTGATATGCAGAGAGATCAAAGACCAAAGTCGAGCCTTGACCATATAGGGTATATTGCGCCAGAGTATGCAACTCAAGGTCAATTGACAGATAAGGCGGATGTGTACAACTATGGTATGTTGGTTCTGGAGATTGTGAGTGGCAGAAAGGTCAGGGATCCTAAACTTCCACCCGAGATGGAGCTCCTTCTACAATGGGTAAGACTCGAAACTTCATTTAAGATCTTTCCTGGATTACTTGTTCTGAGGGGCATCTTGAAGAATCCTCTGTGTTTATGTACAGGCGTGGAGTTTACACGAGAAAAATGAGGCATTTGAGCTGGTAGACAGAAGAATTGCAAAAGGAGAATCTGAAATCAATAAGGAAGAGATAGTAAGGGTAATCCACATTGCTCATCTTTGCACGTAAAACGCTTCAGACACGAGACCATCAAGCAATCGCATGTGTATAATGCAATGTGAACACCGAATGGTATATGTTATTTGATTTAGAGGTATAGTTATTATTTTTGTAGTTGTTGTTGATAAGGGGCGTGATTGACAATTTTGATTTTCTATTAAAGCCAAAACAAATGTTGCAAAGTACATCAGAAGGGATTTTAAATAATATTTAATTGTGTAATAATTGAATACAAATGCAAGTAAGAGATGTAAGTTTGCTATCACTCACTCTCGAGAATGTAGTGAATGTGAAGTGTTGATGTCAAAGTAGATTGAAAAAATGACTAAGTGCTTTAACATATTAGCTCTCCAAGAAACATAAATGTGACTAAATATGCAAGCATATATAAACAAAGCTTAAATGGTTAGGGTACAATCCAGAGTGCTTTATTACCTCAAAGAGTTTGAGAGCATCATTGTCAGAGCTATTTTGTGCATATCCTACATTTATGACATTCCATGCGACCGCATTTCTTTGAGGCATTTTGCAAACAAAAAATGGTACATGTTATTTGTGTTATAGGGAAAGTTTTTACTTTTGTAGTTGTGTTTGTTTAAACTATGGGTGATTGATTTTGTATGTGTAGAAATATAGATGGACCACTTCATTTAAAAAGCACAAACATGATGCCTTTTATTAATGTCAGCTCCAATTTGGACTCCAATAATATCAGGTGGATGGATTCTTCGATGGTTGCATCAATGGAACCCCCCCTTTCCGTTTCTCTTCAGGCGCATTAGGGGAAAAGTGGTTTTACATATTATTCTCACGGGACATTTAGCGCATGGTTTTAGTAATTTTATGGAGGCATCACTTTATGCATGCGTTATTAAGTAGACGTAACTTTTTACGCGGAAGGCATTCCTCCTACGGGAAAGCCCTTTCCGGTCCTTTCGCCCAATATGTTAAATTTGATGGTCGTTTGAACGTTTTTAAACACGATTAAATTTCTTCTTGGTAAACCTTTTTCCTAATCTGCTCCGCAACGAGTTTAATGTCATTTATGGTAGTCGGTGGTCTCATGATAGTTGGTTGCTGGGGCACTATGGAATTTACAGAAGTCGTTATAAGCCCGAAAAAGAGGCAGACCTCCGTGAGCCTTTTGACACGGAAACGACTCCTGAGATAAAATTCAAACATTTCAGACAAATTTTCAATCAAAGCCACATAAAATTCAAACATTTCAGACGTATTTTCAATCAAAGCCATGGTAGTGGATCATTGGCAGATTATTCGTCGAAGGTTTCCATTGTCTACCAGTTCTCATGTCCTCCATCACACAAAGTGGTGCCATGCGAATTGTTTGACTAAATGCCTAAAACAAATGTGACCTCATGAACTTCATTTATCACATGGGATGAAAAAAATGGTTGTGTTTGAAAGGCCTTCACATCTTTCTGAAAAATGCAATCGGAAAGGGTACATGCGGACTCCACAATCTTTTCCAGCATCCTCCCAACTTCTGCTAGAATGGGAGATTTAGAACAGGGCACCCGTCGTGTTTGATGAAATGCCTCCTTTTCACTAACCATATTCAATAGTTTTAAAATACAATCATAAAACAATTAAGAACTTTTGTTTCCCAACCTAATGGTAAAAGAAAGCTTGTGTGAAACCTATACCAGTGATAATAGCACCAGTTACTTATCAATATTTTGATGGGCAACATTTGTCTATACAATAAATGGAGCATAAGTCACCTTCTTTTATAGTTCTATGTAATTTTCTGAGTTTCTCTTTTTATTTCGTATGCAATAACCAACTTATTGGTCTTGGTGTTTGAATAATCCTTTTGTTTCCTAATACTTCATTAGCAAATATGAAGAACTGTTCTCAGCAAGTGTCATGATCTTTTTCAATGTTTTCTTCAAAATCAAGGCTTATCTTTCAAAAACAACTAGATACAATTATGATGGTAGTGTGCTAATTTGTAAGGGCGGGTTTCATAAGCACCCAAGGCCTAATTTGTTCTCTATTGCATCTAAGAGGATTCCTCCATTTTCCATATTCTTAGAAAATATCTAACAACTTGTTAACAACAGGCTCACCTTCACTTCCCATTACCTACCAGTACCCCTTGTAGAAATATTTTTTTACCGTCTCTTTCAAGGTTTATTTGGGTACTAACCTTGTTGATGATCATATACCCTTCCTTACGAGACATTTCCCTCATTATATATTGAGCTTCATGGATTGTAGATACACTGGCTCAATGTATCGCATATAACATCAAACGTGTACATGGGATAACCTCTTCTTTGGTACTTGAGTTCTAGATCTCTAGACTACCATTTGTCTAAACTATTGTTTCTAACATGGCATTGTTGTATTAGTAAGTCTTAAAGATGTTTACATAACTTTCCTCTTGTGAGTAATTGATCTCAAGTAACAAAATCTCCTTATAGCTATGTATATGCAAAGCGTTTATTCCTTGTAAAGATTGCCCAGTGTTGAATTATCCTGAAAATGCATTGTCTTGATTAGTCTATTTCTTGCTTTGACAAAAATCATTGTTATGAGAACCTTCTACACAGTGACCCCTGATGAATTTTTATTTTAAAACTCAAGTTCACTATTGGGCTCATCTACTTATTTACAATAATCTGGGAAAGAATAGTGCCATATTTTCCGTCCACTTGCCCTTTCCTTGTGTTTAGGCCATGTTTCCCTATCGTTAGATGTACAAAATGTTATCTAAAACTTCAGAGTTCACTGTGTTCCCAAGGATGAAGAACTTGGAATAGTATTCTATTGAGTGTGAATGATATTCTGGATCACAATTTTAAAGAGACTGGGCCCTCCAAAGGAATTCATCACTCTGGTTGAGCTTGGATTGTTTTGTCATAATTGAAGTAGTAAGCCCTATTTAGGTTAAACCATCATCATGTTAACTCGTAAAATACAATACTCATTTATATTCATTTCTATCCACCCCTCAGTACTTTTCTATATTTTTTTGTAATTGTAAATATTCAAGGTTTGAACACTTTCACTCAATTGTATCTAGAGAAAAATCATACAAGCCAAACTATTTCTTATAATTTTGTCTATTCTTCATTATTTCTTTTGTTTCTTTGAATTTTTAGGCTTTAAATTCCATCTAAATAGGCATTCCTACCAATGTTGGTTGTCTAGTATATGTTGAGTTGAAGATGTAGTGGGCAGAAGGACTTCTTTGTGTCACACAATTTCTTTACTATACTTTATATATTTGAGATTATATTTACATCAAATTCAAGGATAAGAACTAGGCTGAGTTGAGCTAACACATATCTTACATACATAAAATTTCAAATGGTAGGATTGGGAGGATTGCTGATGCAAAGCTATGTTACAACCATTTGAACAATACTTTGGAGATTTTCCTGCAACTTTCCTCAACCATAACTTCTCTCATAGCAAATGAGGATACACTGCCTTCTCATCACTTTCTCTTCACCAAAATCAACGACATACCTGCAAACACTGTCGGTTCTTCTGTTGATTTGATTGGGATTCTTTTTGTGATGTCATCATTCTCAACTATTCATAGGCATGACCAGTCTGAAACAAAAAGAAGAACTCTACAATTAAAGGACATGTCAGGATTAAGTTTCATTGTCACTTTGTGGGGACAACACTTAGATGAGATAAGCAAAGAACTTGAAGACATTATTTGTATACAACATCTTCCGGTCCTTGCCTTGAAAGTTGTTCGCGTCTCCAGTTTCGATGGGACCTTAGTTGACACCGTTTCAAGTACCAAATGTTACGTCAACCCCCCAATTTCAGAAACTACTACACTTCATGGTTGGGTTGATACTGATGACTACTCCCATCTGATGCCCTCTATCACAAGCAAATTTTTGGGCCCTCTAAAATGCTTGACCTCTGTAACAATGATTTCATAGGTTGTACAAATGGGGAATACTGAGGGAAACGAATGGGTCATGGAAACTAAAGAAATCACAAATATCAACATGTACAGATTGTTCTACACGACATGTCCTCTTCAAAAAGGTGACAAAAAATGCAAGAAAAAGTACGAGAGCATGGAAATGGTTCATGATTTTGTTCGAGTTACAACGCACAAGTTTAGACCTATGAGTATAGATATACATTCGGGATCGATCTAAAGGACCCAATAAGAGAACTTGATTAGTTACTACTTTTGATGAGACATTTGAGTCAATCATGGGTGTTGCGGTAGTGACCTCCACCTATTGTCTATAGATGAAGATGTGAATAGTGCGAATTACAAGCAATTTCATCGGCAATGAACATTGCTTCACACTTTCCCGAAAAAGAAACATACCACGAAATCAACAAATTGAAATATGTCATCCTTAGTTCAAAGAAATCACAACTATTAGTATGGAAAATCTTTTTAACACAACATGTCCTCTTCAAAAAGGTGACAAACAATGCAGGAAAAAAGTGCGAGAGCATGGAAATGGTTCATGGTTTTGTTTGAGTTGCAACATACAAGTTCATAACTATGAGTATAGATATGCACTTAGGATCGATCTAAAGGACCCAACAGGGGAACTTCAATCAGTTACTGCTTTTGATAAGATAACTAAGTCAATCATGGGTGTTGCATCTAACAACCTCCACCTATTGTCTATAGAAAAAGATGCGAATAGTGAGATTACAAGAAATGTCATCGGCAACAAATACTACTTCACACTTTCCCTGAAAAAAGAGACATACTGCGGAATCAACAGATTGAAATGTGTCATCCTCAGTTCAAAGAAAGTAGATGGCAGTGCATCTCCTCCGTAACCTTCTTTACGCAAATATTTCTACCGCATCCGTCCCTTCAAACTTTACACCCTCATCCATTCCTTTCTATACTTCGAACTATCAACACTATGTTAGTTATTCCATATCTATGTTTCCCTCTTTTTCCCCGCTTTAAAAGAAAACTGTTGTATTTCCTTTGACATTAACATACCATTGTCTCCTACTACTATGTGGATTGAAAGTACTATTAAGAAAATAAATGAATATTACTTGCACTTTTGTTATGATATAAGATTTGCAAAAAAATGCCCATAAACTGCTACCACTCATGATATAAGATTTAGAAATGTATATGTACGAATTTGTAACAAGTTTTAAATGTATATAGAACTTTTAAATGAAGTGCTTCATCTATATTTCTACACTTACAAAATCAATCACACCCCTTATCAACATCAACTACAAAAGTAATAACTATACCTCTAAATCAAATAACATATATCATTCGGCGTTAACATTGCATTGTACACATGCGATTTCTAGTCATATTTTAGAATTTCTTATCATATCTTATATTAAAAAAATACAAAAAAAGAAATAAGGCTACATTCAAACGGACCAAATCTTTAAAAAAAAAAAAAAAAACTATTACCCATAAACCCAACATAAAATATAACACATGTAAAAGCACTTACCCCGCCAAAAAAAAAAAATACAGTAGTGTTTAACTTAATCAACCCGCAGTCCCACCACCCAAAAAAAAAAATGATTCTTTGACTGTATCGAAACAAAATGCACGCACCGAATTGTGCTCCACAGATTTCGCTTTGGAGTCAAGTTGTTGAGTAAATGCTGCAATCACTAAAATATCGCAAAAATACAAATAATTAAAAAAAATAAAAAATTGTCCGTTGTAAAATTATACACGACCCACACTCCCTCATCATTCATGCGATAAAATGCCTCTTCCCATTTGCATATATTAGTTTTCGTTTCACATTTTCTCACGCCACGAGTCTTACTACAGCGCGGGTCTGGTGTTCGAATCCCCATTTGGGTTTGTGACACCTGTACACACCAGTTTCTTGTTTTTTCTCTTCTTTTTTTTTGGCTTTGCAGGATAGTTTTCGACTGATTAAATTTTCTGGGTATGTGTAAATGTTTGCAGGAATCGTAAATATGGGAATGAGAAACTTTGTTTCGGCTCTAAAATCTAAGTTTAAGGAGGATAAATCGAAGAAAGCGGTGTACTTGAGAATGGATCGGACGGAAAGTATGAAAGCAGAAGCACACAGTAACCGTGCACAGAAGTTGATTGGCAAAACCCTCAAGTCTGCTGATAAACCCGGTTTAAAACCTCTTTCATAGCAGGGCTCATATGATCTGTTCATACTATTGTAAGCCAAGAGCTCATATGATATGGATCGTTAGATTTTATTATTAAGAACAAGAAAATTCTGTTTTACTCTACAGTTTTTTGTTTGCGCTCTATCTGATTTGTTATTTTTTGTATTTTAAAAGATGTACTTTTGGCTTGTAAAAAGAAGAAATTTGGTTTTAAAAAAATTTACTTGCTTTTCCCAATTAATTTTGTCATTAAAATTCATGAATGGCTCAAATTCGAAGTAATTTGAGATCTGCTATTTATAGCCCTCCTATGGAAGAATTACTGCTCTGGCATCTAAGATTGTTTTTTTATGGAGTTTCCGAAAATAGGATTCGGTTTTTGCTTTGAAATGAGGGACGCTGGGGTTTTCCTACCCACCTGAAACTTAATATTCATTTCCACCATTAATTTGGAAGAAAATTTACAGTAAAATATCTCAGGAAATCTTGTTGAAGACATTTTTAGAAAAATATCAGACCATACCAACCCTAAAATACAGAGTAAGACATTGGTCAAAAGCAAATTTCGAATTTTTTTTTCCAAGACAAAATTATACTCGCAACCAATTTAATTGAAGACGCGGTTCATTTTAGAGGGCTACCATTGCTGAACCAAAAAAATTATCAAGAAAGGGGTTGCACGGTTCATAAATTATTTTTGTGTTTTTCAACAGTATTTTCAAATCAGAATAATCTTTCAATTTCAATTATTATATGGCAGTCCAAAATGGCTCTCTTTCAACTATACACAGTCGGAAGAATCTTGCACATCTATTTACCCATAAAGTACATTTCAATGCTATTTGCTGGGTGCCGAGGTTAAATTTTACGGCTGTTTAGATGTTTTTTTATGATTTCAGTCTTAAAATATTTTTACTATTTTTGAAATAATTGTTCATGCAACTTAAAATATGATTCTCATTTGTCTATAGATTTATAATTTAAATTATATATAGTTAAATAAATATAAATTATTCTTTTATATAGTTTATAATAATAGTTTATACCCAATATCAGTCAACTCATATATAATGGTACATATAACAAATTTCGTCACTATGACCTCGCCAAGACATATTTCGTGGATATGGAGAAGGGGAGACTGCACTCTGGGAATGAACTCAGGAACTTGTGCATTAAGCTTGTTGAATGTCGTGTTCTTTTCAAGAGCAACCGACACCGATGATGCCTTTGTTGGGTTAAGATTTAATTTTTTGAAGCTTTTCAACGAGCATCATCTTCCTCATTTAGGGTTTTATAAGAAAATTTCTCCATGGATTTCCTCGAGGGCAACAATTACATCACTTGATTGCGTTGTAAATGCATTGATGGTTTACATGGATGCTTTGAGTTTCCCATCGGACCCCATGCCCATAAATCTCATTCTTTTCCAAATGATAGAAGGGGTGATGAACCCACAAAATAAAGATTAATTTAGGGAAAGAGAATGAAGAGTGAGCAACAAAGCAACTTACCTGAGCACTGTCGCATCCAAGGCCTATTTAATGGCGAGCTCTAGGCGTTTAATTTCTGAACATCCCAAATCCACCCTGGAGCTGAGCATGCACATATGGCCGAAGAGAAACGAAGAAGAAGATGTTCGAGGTGGAGTAGCGAGGTAGATAAAAAAGAGGTCGAGAAAAAGGAGAAAAACCAACAAATAGATGCAAAGAAGAAAAATAACCAATTGAGGATAAATCTAAAATATTTATATAACTTGGAAATCATAAAATTTCATTATGCCGAGAGGCATTTGCACATGCGGAATGCTCCACCACTTCTGACAACTGCCAAGGCATGGATGCGAGAGATGATTTGGTCGACGAAGCACGAACTCACATATGCCCTTCACATGGTTGTCAATGGTTCGAGAGTTAAATATTTTCCAAAATAAGAAATAAATTATTTTTTCGCATGTACCTGCTAAAGAATATTTTTCCTAATTTCATTGGTTGGCGGTTTTGGAGCAGACCAGTGATACTGACAGTTAATTCTTTTCCGAAATAAGAAATAAATCATTTTTTCACATGTACCTGCTAGAGAATATTTTTCCTGATTTCATCAGTTAGGGGTTTTCTGCACGGACCTCCCCAATATTTCACTTTCGGCGTTAACATTGCACACCTCTCGTGCGATTGCTAGTAATAATATATGTTATTTATATTTTGAAATGTAATATTAAAAAATTATTCTTACCTAAAAATTATTTGATAAGTATAGAAAGTCCTAAAATTTAATTCCGAGAGTCCAGACGTTTGCTAGCTCTCTCTCCTCCCGGTTGGGGAATTATAGTACCTCTACTCGATGAAGATGGTTGGCAAGTTGTTGCTCCTCCTTCGGCTCGACCAGTAGAGAATAATCCTCCTCTTCCTCCCTGGAGCGGTGGTATGTGTTGTTTACCCTTGTGGCATTCTTTGTTGGTTCTTTGGGCATTTTGTGGTGCTCTCGTGGCTTTTTTGTGGGACCGTGAATATTCTGGTCGCCCTTGCTCTTGTAACTCTCATATATTTTATTTAATATAATGGACCGTTCCAATAGTAAAATTTAATACCTGTTACTTTCCATGAGTTAAATAGATATTTTTACTTTATTTTCATTTGTTGAGATTTAAACAAGTGTTTTGCTCGCCACCATATGTCCGGAGGTATATTTATACTTTCAACCTTTAAGATTATTAATCAAAATATTTTCTTTTTTACTTAGAGAACTCAATCTCAAAATTGTAATATCTTAATTATATGATGGAATTTGGATCATATTTCCATTATCTCTTCCTCCTCCCTCCACCCCTTAAAGTAAGAAATTCAAAATTAATATCTCTAGATAAATTTATTTTAAAGATTCATATTACTAAAAATAAACAATAAAAAATTATTATTAATTCCAAAAGACTTGAAAATACTATTTCCATTACAAATAAACCCATCGCATCAATTTATTAAAAATAAAAACAAACTAGCTTTAACTGCATCCATATGAAGTTGGAATCTTTTAGCCGTTACACGCAAACAAAAAGAAACGTAAGAATATGATTGGTAGACCCGCCTTTTCCTTACCTAGTTAGTAGATCCCCGCTTGTATCGGGAAGGATGCATCATTAGAGTTTATGCCACGCCCACCAAGATGTTGACAAAGGACTAAAAAGTGACCGTTCATACCCCTAAACACCAATAATCAATTTAATATCTTGATTCATGATTCTAAGCGCACGGAATATGCTTGTATTGTCTTGATAATATATTTTAAAATTAGCATTTGCATATGGGTTGCAAATTAGGAGGGCGAGGATAACAATATTTAGTTTGTTGGAGTTGTATTTTGTGTTGATATTGTCTAGATGTCTATATATTGTTGCAAAGATCTTATTTTGTTATTGCCTTCATTTTAATAAGACACAATTATCACATTTCGTCATTTGGTCAAACACCGGATATTTATCTACTAAAGCTACCTTTTTAACATTTAAATGTTCCCAAGGCATATTCAATAATCTCATTTTGTGGAGCTTATTCACATCTCTCACACAAATTTGTCTTGTAACAATCTTGGAGATAAACTTGGTTGTGATCTAGAAATCAACACATACATGAAGGTTCTCAACAAATCCAATAGTTGTCTTGGCATGGGACATATTTAACAAATCAAACGCAACTACTAACTTCTCACTTTCTCTAACTTTGCATAGATCTCTTGTATCTATGGGTGTGAGTCGTCTCCTCCATAACAAGCATGTACCATTTTATGGCCTTTAATCCAATTACATTCATGCACCATTTTAATTCCCCTATCCTTCATTAATCTCTTTACTATTTAGACCTTCCCTACCTAAAGAATACCCTTATATAATTGTATAATAAATGGTTCACATATAAATTTTGCTTAAAAAACATAAATAAAAAATATCACTGAAAGAAAAACAAAAAAATACATGAAATTCCATTAAAACTAATATCTAACATATTTATATATTAAAAACAAGTTATATTTTGCACAATGTGTATGTCGTGCCCTAATTACAAGCTCTTCTTTCCTTCGAAGGTATTAAATGATCAAATACATTCACAAATATTAGGTGAGGTGGGATGCAAAACAAACGAAGAATGAGACAAGAAGACAATTTCCAGGGTTTTTCCTACACTGCTAACAATAATTTTAGAACAGGATGCATGATAGGAAGCCCTAATGTCCACGTGTCTATGTTGCGACTCGTTTTTGGAGGCACACTATAACTCTCTTATAGTGCTTGCATGCAACCATGGATGACACAAATCCTAAGAGCGATGAAGATGATGAAGTAAATCCTTTATCACCATAAAAACATATGTCTCACAAGCATTCAAATTGTTATGGGACTCGGGAGTCTCTTTCTTCTTTAAAATTGGGCCCCATTCAACGTATCTTGATGTTGCGTGAATGTGTATTGAAAGGGAGGAGTTTGTGATGAATATGCCATTATTCCTTGTGTTTCATCTCGAAACTCCTCGGTACCATGCCCGTTTAAGAGTTGTATGGATTTAAAAAAACATGGAGGACATGCGATCTATGTAATATCGTTGATTAGTGTAAGATACTAGGAATATCTAGATTAGAATGGTGGTGAGATATTTCCCTACTTTATAAATGTCGAGAAAGTCTATAACAACACCAACAACAATGCAAATATTCCACATGGATGAAATAAATGATCCTTCCACTATTTACAACGAAATTAAGAAAACCATGATTTCTAGTGTATGTCGATCATCATTTACCACATAAGCAAATGTCAAGAAAATCTGTGGATTTTTTTAGGAAAGATAGCATAAGAAAAAATTGACACTTACCTTAGAAACATAAATAAAATGGTGGTGGAAAAAATCCAACTGGAAAATAAAGTCACCGGAATTTGACACTTTCCAACAGGAGCATCTTCAAAGGTGGACATCTTCCAAAAAACTAGTAACATCACCTATAGGTGTTTGTGAAAGGTTGATAAGTGCATAGGCATATTTCATATAAAATATGTAAACTCCTTTACATAGTTTTATTTTTCATATTTAATCATATGATTTCCTTTAACCTTTTTACTGTACATAATTAATAACATTGAGAGTAGTATTTCACATGAGATAACAAGGCTACCATATGCTTTGGAAAATCTAATGTTCAAATCTCATTAACCTTAGTGTTAACTATTGAAGTTTCGATTCATATTCTTAAATTGAAAACTATAATTCACAAAATATAACATAAAGACCCATAATGCTAAAGCAACAAAAATAAGATTAACTCCCAATTATTTTTCTTACAACACTGAATACAAATTTCCTTAACATTAGTCATTCAATAGAAAACTATTGATAAGATTAGATATTTATTGCACCATTTACAAAAAAGTTAATTTTTTTAGAAGCTAAATTGTTTACCACATGCAAATTCCTAAAGATAGTAAGCCATATATATTGCTACCAAAATTTTACATGTAATAAGTTTTCATTATAAATTGTAGCAAATTCGTATGGCCCATTTTTTCATTATTATCAAGCACATGAAGCTACACATGGGTGTTGGTAATCCTACCATCATGGGTGACCCTTTTTGTACACTTTTAATTTCTTTGCATCCTGCACATATATAACATAAAACATTATAACAAATGATTTTGGATCCTATCAGTTTGTCTCGGTCTGCAAAGGAATTCCTCCATTTAAGGGATAATTTTGTGAAGAATATCTATATAATTACTGCTAGGCCATCCATATATATAATGTTTACATTTATGGATAAGAAAATAGAATATTGATTTTGTCTTGTTGATCTTATATGTATAGAAAATGCTTATTCGTATTTTATGATAGGTCCTATTTTTCTTCAACAACCATACTCTATTAAATCCCAACATGATGTTCATGTGAACATTCTACCGTGGGAAAATTTGTGCTACATTAAGTATGAATCTCTTCATTAATATTATAAAAATCTAAGATTATATTCATAAACATTTCTAGGAAGTAAATGGGCATACTTCTTCATTTTGATGGTATGGGATTTCTCATTATTTTCAAATCAATGATAACCACACACAAATGTATAAATCTACATTATCAAATTAGATTATATAGTTGAAATTTGATGTGTCCACTTCCCTTCGAAACCCTTTTGATTATTGACTTTGATAATGCCTACATACACTTATGGATATGATTATGGCTTTTTGATTTAGTACGATGTTAGATGTTAGAAATATTGACTGTTGTTGATTTGATTCATATATGATGCATGTGGATCATTCGAGACAATTCATATTGATGTTGATATACTGTTGACATGGTTATTTATATATAATTCTGACATGTGATATATTTCGACATATTGAGTAGACCTTTGTTAATTGGATTAATGTTGTGATCATTTTGACATGGATGAAATGTGGAAGATAAATGTTGCTAGAAATTGTAAATGATATCGTATTTGCCTAGATGATATTTGATTCGTATATAGATGATTTTGGATTTATAATTGTATATTTTATCATAAATGTTTTAATGCAGCCACGAGGCCGAAGGAGGTATTTATGTGTTTTGTAGGTAAAATTATTCACAACAAACATCGGGGATTAGAGACCAACCACATTGGAATTCTAGATGAATTCAACAAGGGTCACCATGGCAACATGTAATTGTGTGTGTGTTAGAATTATTTGGTTAGGGGAAAATTATGACCAAGGGGTCATGTGTTGTCTTTTATTTTAGTTTCTCTTTGTTAATGTTAGTATGTGTTTCTTTTAGTAATGTAATTTACTTGTTTTATTTATTTAGATTTTATGTATGTTTTTCCCTTTTTCTTAGTGGGTTTAAGTGTCTTATTAAAATTAATAAATCTTATCCTAACTAATTAAATATGTGACCAAAGGGAATTCATTTATTAGAGTAGATTTCTCTTGGATTTGGTATTGAAAGTTGAGTGCTTGGGGATCTAGAGTATTGTACACTCTAATGCTTCATGAAA
This sequence comes from Taxus wallichiana var. yunnanensis, assembly GCA_018340775.1. Taxonomy (NCBI): domain Eukaryota; kingdom Viridiplantae; phylum Streptophyta; class Pinopsida; order Cupressales; family Taxaceae; genus Taxus; species Taxus wallichiana. Next base: position 297,069,725 of record CM031238.1, read on the forward strand.
ATTCGAATTTGGCCTTAGAGGCCAAATTTGGAAACTTGTGGGACAAGTCAAATTTGTCCCACACCTCTTAAATTGCTATGCCAACCCTACCTATGGGTTGGGGGGTCAAAATTAGACCCCATTAGGTGTTTTGGGAAGATAAAAAGGTAAAATGTTTATTGCACTTTCTTTCAAGTAATTAATTTTTTCCTTAGGGGTGTGGGCTTAGTTTGTGTGTGTCAGTAACTTATCATTCCTTCAACCATTTATTAATGGTGCTTTGGAATATGAGGTTAACTAGGGTGATGTGGAGTGGAGAGGAAATGAGGTGGCATCCTACTTAGAGCCACATCATCCTCCTCTCTCCCTTTTCTATTTATTGAAATTCTTTTGCTTGTTTGGGGGTTACTTCATTATTTTGTGCTCTTGCATTTTTGGAGAGTTAGAGGATTGTTGGGAGTGCTTGTGGATTGTTGGAGCTTGTGGATGCTTGCTTGGTTTTGAGGAGCTTAGATATTTACTCTTGGAACAAGCTCTACTATGGAAAGGTAAGAGCTTTACCTTGCTTATGTTATGCTTTATTTTGTGTTGAGTATTGTTTTCTTTGGAATGCTTGTTGGGTGTGGGTAGATTTCCTAAGTTTGGAGTAGGAGGAGACTATGGGGAGATTTCATGTAGGGAGGCATAAGAGTTTACCTTTTGTTGGAGGGAGTTTGGGTTGGGTGCCCCACCTTGTACTAGGAATGCTTGCATTTCTTTCTTGTTTCTTTTATGAGGGAGGCATAAGAGATTGAGGGAGGAATAAGAGTATGTGGGAGGTATAAGGGGTACTTGAGGGAGGCATAAGAGTATGTAGGGGATTTGAGATATGCATTGGAGGCTTTAAGGTGGGCATCCATTCCCATTGGGAGGCATAAGTGGCCTCCCCATAGGTCTTGCTCCTTTGGCTTTCATTTTAAGCCTTGTTTTTGTTGTTTTGTTCTTATTTCTTGTGTTGTTGTTGATTTGAATGTGGTTGAAATGGTTGTGAAATATTTGTTTGTGTTGTGGAAGCTTGTTGTTGCCATGTGTTGGAATTATCTCCCATTGTAATGTGGTTGGGGCTCGGGGCCAATGAGAAGGATGACTTCTTCTCGTCATTGGAATTCTTGGTTGGGTGGAGAGCATTGCCTCTCCCCCTTTTTGTTGTGATCAAATGAAGCATGGTGGAGCTCTCTTGTTGGTGATGTGAAGCTTGGAGCTTTTGTTGGAGTCCTTAAGAAATCCCTTCTTGTGAGAAGCCTTATATTTTGTTCACACTTAGGGTGGAGAAACTTGTAACCTTGTATTTATTTTAGCTTACATTATTGTATTATTTCCCACTTTAAGTGGAGGACATTGTAATAATTTTATGAAGTAATGTATTGTATATTGAAAAAGAGAAAGAAAGATATGTGTTGTAAGCTAGTCTTGTGAAATAGAAAAGAAAGTTTATTATCTTGTTTGAAAGTTGTATTGTAGGAAAGGAAAGTTTGCCTTCATTGTTGTATTTGTATTATTGAAGATGAGAAAAAAAGAAATATTAAAGTTCATTATATTACTCAAAGGCATGTAGTGAAATAAGTTGCATTTGTTCATTTTCATATAGTGGATGAAATAAATTTTAAACCTATTCAATGGTATGGAAAGAACTTAAATTTTTAATTACTTGGTCAACAAAATAGCTAAATCCCTAAAGCTAGTGGAATAAAGAAATTGTATGGTTACTACAAACCCTTAGTCTTAATTTGCCTTAGAAATCCTAAGTATTAAAATTTCTATATGCCTAAATGGGTACCATTTGTCAATTAAATAGTAATAGTAGAAGAGAAAGGAAATTTATTTGTACTCTATAAACTACTATCAAACTATGCTAGACATTTTAAGTATGACACTAAGATTGGCCACTACTCAAAAAAAGAAGAATAATATCTTGAAGGGATAATAGTATCAAAATTAAAATATTATTAGTGTTAAATATCAATAATAGTAAAAATATTATTTATATTAAATTATTATTATTATTTAAATTAATTACACCGAAGGCATTCCCCCTATGGTAGAGGACCTCCGAATGTTTCTGCAACGATGTTAAATTTGACGGCCATCTAAAGGTTTTTTTACACATGATTAAATTTGACGGTCGTTTTCCTGTTTTCTCTTTGTTTTTAGTTGAGTTTTGCTTGAATTCATAGGGTTTGTGCAGTATTTATTTACTTAATATATACGGCTTGTAATTTTTGCAAGTAACCTAAGGCGAATAGTTCCTGTCACTCACCCATGCAATTGTTAGGGTTTGTGCAGGATTAGGGTTGAGTTGGGTGTGTAACAACGTATTCATAGGGTTAGCTCTTCTCTTGGTCTTCCACACTGAGCCCTCTCAATCTTGCTACGATGGGGAAGAAAGTCACAATATGCATAAGAGGAGGGACAGATGGGTTTCTGGTCGGTGAAGCGCTTTCTTGAGAAGCACTACACAGTGCGCGTTCTAGGTTTGAATCTCCGCTGCTAATTCCAAAGGCAGAGATGTGGAGATGGGGAAAGCTATGGTTTTTCTTTTGGGTGTCTACCATGCGGGAGGATATTAGGGGGAATTCATTAATGGCAGAGATTTGCCGGCCGGGAAGATGGGAAAAAAGTCGTGGTGCCATCTTTGGCGAGTTTAGAGGAATCATGGGAGGATTTGTTTGTGCAACAGAGGTAGAAGTTTGTGAAATTGGATTTCCGTCTACAAAATGCATTTTCTCAAAATTATTTGAGGCCTTTTTCATGAATATGATTGGAGGACACGAATTTTTTGACAAAATGCTTCCTTGAAATTTACACATGAGACTGTTTGCTCATGAACATCATGGTTTTCCACCAATGTTTGTCCTCTTTTTCATGCTCTGGATCGGGGATCCCATTTTCGGGTGAGCAATCTGTGCACAGTTTGTCTAAACTGCTTTCCTTTGCTTTTACGAAGAGTCATGTCAAGACATTTAATAGGCGTGATAGCTTAAGTAGTCTAATAATTTTCCAAAGAAGCATTCATTATGGCAGATCATTTGTTTGAATGCACTAATCATGTCTGTAATATCGAGTGCAAGTGACAAGGTCTTTTTTCACCAAATAAGAAATTTCATGTTGTTTGATGAGTTCACTTTGTTGAGAGTTTGTCTTGTTTTCATGTTTTGTGAACAATTTATGCAAAGTCTTTGTCAAGGGCTCCCACAAGTGTTTGGCACTTGTAAACAAAATGAAGAATGTCGGGGGGCCTAACTATCGTATCATGGAAAATACACTTTTCTTTAGTGATGCGATAAGCGGGAGCAATTCATATTCTATTGAAATCAATGTAGCCAATAATTGATTTAAATATTTTTAAGTAACCAATATTTGATTTAAATATTTTTAAGTAGCCAATATTTGATTTAAATATTTTTAAGTAACGTACTCCAGCATATGGAGTGATTTTTGCATTAGACTTGCTTCTCTTTGCAACGTTCTCATCACATAAAAAGTCAGACAGGGTGAAGGGATTTTTTTGTCGTGAATATGTAGTGATCAAGGTGGCATTCATTAATGGCATTTTATAGTTGTAACCTTGGAGATTCTTTGTTTCTGATGCTCTTTTCTAATGCTTGAGAAGACTGTAACTAGGTTGTTATTTGAAAGTGTTGTTAGTTCTAAACAAGATCTGTCATTGCTATCATTTCCTGGATCTGTTAGTAATCATTTATGGCATGTGTTGCAGTTCACTCAAAGCGGAGTATGTTAAGTGTTTTTCAAATTGTGTAAAACTGTGATATGCATTGACAATTTTTCCTGTGTTCGATAACCGTGATTATATTCTTGGTTGTGGAATATGAGAAGGAGATGGAGTAAATTATGTGTACTTTCATTTGGCAAGGTGTAAATGAGCAAAAGAACTTCCATTTGGTGGCATGAAATAGAATTTACGTCCCTATTAATCCAGAAAACTGACATTACAAATGTAGAATAAAAATTATGCTCTTAGTGTGCAACTTCTATGGTGCATCTACAAGGAAGGAGAAAGAGAACGAATTCAGATTTACTGCAGGAAGTATTTAGATCACAATGTCCCATAAAACCATGAAGTATTGTTCAGTATGAAGATATTTTGGAGATTGAGATCATATTTCATTTGGTTATAATTGGGATCACTCTCGGAATGTCTCAGAACAAGTGCACAATCGGCCCTCTTATTGGGGTTCTAGCTTTTCACCAGTTTTTCGAAGGAATGGGACTCGACGACATAGTGGCTCTGGTGAGTTCCTATTCTATTTTTTTAATTATTCATAATAAGATCCATTTATGTCACTTTTTAGGAAATAATCTCTATCATGATTCATGGCCATTCATGTCATCATTTATTTTTAAGGCATGAGTAACTTGAATACCATGCATGTCAGTATTCACAGTCTTCCAAAGCTCGGCCGAGTGTTTAATTTGGAAGGCACATGACTGATATTAAATGTTATTTTAGCTATACCAATCAATAGTAGACTTCTCCTTCAGCTTTTTGAAAATCCCAGGCATAACCATGGCTGACCACAACTACTCGATGATCATCTTTCAAATCAATGAATGAAACATTTAAGAATTTTGTTAAAAACTTGTATGTTGCACAAGTTAAGAAGATGCTTCAAAGAATGTGAAATTGGATTTACATCTGCAAAATGCATTTTCTCAAAATTATCTGAGGCCTTTTTCATGAATATGATTGGAGGATGCGAACTATTTGACAAAATGCTTCCCTGAAATTTACACCTAAGACTGTTTGCTCACAAACATCATGGTTTTCCGTCAATGCTTGTCCTCTTTTGCATGCTCTGGATTGGGGATCCCATTTTGGAATTTGGCTTAACACCTGTCCATACACATTTTTCAAATAGTTCACATCTTCTGTGTGCTTATATTTGTTGCATATTCATCACACATATGCTCCACTAAGTACATTTGTGTCTTGAACGTGTGCTTCTACATTTTTAGCTTATTCATCACAAATAGTTCAGGAAATTGGTATTATCATTATCAGGAAATCATTGTAGAAGTTATCCCCATTTAATTTTAAATGATTCATCACCTAGAAGTGGTTCAATCAAGTCAGATAATGTATTCCACTATCCTCAAGTCACATTCATATACTTTCATCCTATCTATCCATTCAACTTCCTGCAAACATAATAAAATTTGCATTTACAATTGCATACCATATGAAAGCAACCCTGAGAGATCTCAACCACATGTTCACACTTTGGACATAGCTTCCATGGTTCCACCTCTTATACATCATCATTTTTAGTGATTTTTTCCTCGTCATTTCATAGAAATTAGGATATAGACTGTACACTATCACACTCGCAATTATCCAAAATATTTTGAAAGCCTCGGTCCATTTAGATGTTAGGAAACTTTCGTAATATTATAAATAAAGAGATACCAATATTACACGCTTCATATGGGCATTCTATTAATCATGTAATTCTCTAATCGGTATAAATTAAAGCAAGGGCATTTGGATGGCCTCCACACCAGCTAGACCAATGACATCCATTGATCATTAAATAGAGTCTAGGTTAGAAGTGATGAATATGTAGCACAAGTATTGGCCTTAACTGCACCATTGAGGGCCTAATTCCAGTGCACACTGTGTGAACACATGATTTCTACATCCATTTCTCATTTCCACGAGTAGTTGATTAAGAGTACTCTCTCTTTATACTATCCCTATATTCTACTTTTGTACTATCTTCATGAAACATTTGGTATGAATTCATCTGTGCATTTTCAGTTATTTTTTGATATTCTTCATCTTCTCATCCTATCATTACAAATGCATTTTCATGTGCTCTAAGTGTTGGAACAACTTCTAGAGCAGAGGATTTTAGAAATGGCCATACATTGTTTATTTGTGTAAAAATGCTTATAATTACCCTTGATTTCAGTCAGTCCAATCACACCTGATCTATCGTATAAACTCAAAGAAGAGAGGGAAGCATGAATATAAACAGTCAATTCCACAAACACGTGAATTTATCTTCCATTTTATAGAAAATATCTCTTTAAACTAGAACTATTTTCTTTAAAGTGTGTTTTACTCATTAATGCACAAATTAATGAATGCAAAAGTTTTTTTGTCTTGAGGAAATTAACAGATATTGTAGAGTGACTTACTCAATTGGCCACAACCTTGTCTATGTTTATCTATTTCCTCTGCTGGCATATTGAAATATGCTACCTTCCTAACCAGTTTCTTATAAAGAAGTTTCAAATTATATGCTTTACAAAGAAATATGAACACCACAAATGAAGATGTTTCTTGTCATAGAGACAACATGGATGTGTCCTAATTAACATTCTCATTGAAAAGATGGACATACTTGTGAAAATATGAATAACCTCCAACTTGAAGAGAGTGATTGATGTTGTTATAAACCTACAAACCCCTGAAAGTACTAAGAATAGTAGGAAAATAGGAAGTCCAAATGTCTACCCAGGGAAGAAAATCAATCAGTAACATGATTGCTGCATTTTGCAACTGATATATTGAATATTATAATAAGTGCAATGACTATACAACTATAAGAGTGTTCCCTCCAAGAAGAAAAAATGCAAGCCCACAGAAAATAGTTCTCCATTTTTCCATGATAGATGAAGGATAGAGATCATAAAATGATTCAACATGATGAAGGATGATGAAGCTGCTACCGTTTGTTAGGGCATTCAATACTGTATTTGTGAGCATGAATCTTCAAAAGATGTCTGAAACAATGGATCAATTTGAATCACAGTTTATGAACATAGAAGTGTAGTCACAATTTGTTATCATTTTTGTGGTTGGAAGCACTTCTCTTTCCACTACAAAGAATCAAGACAAGTCAACAGTTTATGGTGACATCCTTAACCCATATGTTTTCCCCTTTAACTGCAATGTTAGTGGATACCAAGTAAGTTTTTTATGCCTATTTATTAGAAGAATTAATACCTTAATTTAAATTTTCAATTGATGGTAAATTCTCATTTATTTTATTCCTTTGTTTTATTTTTATGGCCTCATTCCTGTCCCATTTGCCATTAATTTTAATCTAATATGTTGTGATTTGTTTGTTGTTCCAACTTAAAAATTTGCGGGATATATTGATTATGATGCGAAACTTATATTTGCAACAAGTTCAACGAATGGGCTACCCCTGATAGAGTCTTCTAAAACATTGAAGCTTGGTTTGATTGTAGTATAAAAGTTAATTGTGCCTAAGTAACGAGAAGGCAACCCTATGTGAAAACAAGTTATCTGAAAAGGTTAGATGATGATTGAAAAATATGGAATCCAATATTGAATGTTGGATGGGATTACTTGCATAAAGAGGACTGTCCAAAACCAACAAATAAAGAGGAATGTTGGAAGAATCACGCGTTGAAATCTTGTGAGTCTGCATGGATATTCGCTTTCTCCACATAGAAACCTGTTGTTTTATGATTACATGGTAAACAAAAGTCTGTGGGACATCCCACATGGTGACTAAAATGATTATGTTATGAAGAAAAATGGATCTTAGTAACCATAAAATAAGATCGGTAGCTCTTGATATACATGCATATTTTGTTTTAATGATCACATGAAGATTGAGAACCTGTTGCATTTTTATATAATAATAAAAATTAAAATTTATTATGACATTTGTGACATTTCATTTGGGCATTATATAGATTATCAATGGCTTTTGTGGTTATTTTGTTCTTTACATGCATATTATGTGGTTAATTCTTATTTATCAAGCTAAATTTATATTTTTCCTTTTTACTATTGCTCACTTCTTTATGTAAACCAAAAACAACACATTTTTAATGTCTTCTTCATTATATCTGCATACAAATACCTATAGTTTTCAAATGCCGAGAAAGAACCATGCAATGTATAGTTGTTTGCATCTAAAGATTTGTAAATTATATCACTTTTTTGCATATTGAATTGTTTTAAAGGATAGACCTTATGTTTGCGCTTTTTAAATGAAGTGGTTCATCTATATTTCTACACAACCAAAATCAATCACACCCCTTATCAACATCAACTAAAAAAATTAATAACTATCCCTCTAAAACAAATAACTTATACCATTTGACGTTCACATTGCATTGTACACATGCGATTGCTAGTTAATAATATTAGTATTATTTTATATGTATATAAAAGAAGTGGCTGCGGATTTTGCATATACTGTACGTTAAAAGAATGGGCAGGAATTAATACCGGGAAGGTTTAATGGTAATAGTTTTTTTTTGTATTTGGGATTGGGGATTAATATTACAGCAAAGGGGTGGGGTTTATTATATTAAAAGGCCATAGTCTTAGGTTGGGGGAGGGTCCCCCAACCGCTAACATTACTCTCCACCATGCCATAGCCTTTAAGGCTTTCAAACTTCAATTTCTTATTTAAAATTTCTTATTATTGGGGAGGGTCCCCCAACCCTTACCATACTCTCCACCATGTCATAGCCTTTAAGGCTTTCAAACTTCAATTTCTTATTTAAAATTTCTTATTATTTATAATAAGAAATTGAAGTTTAAAGCCTTAAAGGCTACGACATGGTGGAGAGTAAGGGGTCAGGGGACCCTCACCCCAACCTAAGACCGTGGCCTTTTAATATAATAAACCCCACCCACACCGTAATATTAATCCCCAATCCCAAATACAAAAATAAACTATTACCATTAAACCTTCTCAGGTATTAATTCCCGCCCATTCTTTTAACGTATCAGTATATGCAAAATCCGTGGCCACTTCTTATATATATATATATATATATATATATATATATATATATATCAACTTTTTTTTTATTTATTTCGGGATCTTTATAAATTAAAATTGTTGTTAAAATATATAGAAAAAGAAAAGAAAAGAAAACTCATATATACATTCAGTATACAAATAAATATAAAAGAAAATCTTCTACCCAAGTGATTTTATAAATCGGTTTTTTTTTACCATTTCTCTATAATGGGGCAAAACCCACAAGTCCATTTGGGCAAACCAAAGGAAACTAAGCTAAATAAAATTATACAAATGTTTTGAAACCCTAGGAGAGGGTATAAGAAAAATGAGAAAATAAATGAAACTTGTAAGCTCCTCCAAAAGCTTGGAATGGCCTCCAATGGCTTCCCTTCCTCCTCCAATAACCTGCAAAACAAAATAGAAACAATGAGACAAATGAAATGAGAAAGAGGACTTCATAAGGATGTTTTAGGGTTGGTTACCCTATTTCCACATCAAGGGACCAAATTGAATCCATCCAAGGGATGAGATTCATCCCTACAAAAAGTAGGTGGAGAGTGGGTGAATAGAAATTGCCCTTTTAATTTAAATGTTTTAATTTCAAAATATGGGTTGACTTTTAAGGGGTTACTTTATGGGGTAGGGAAGTGTTCATTATCCTAACCCAACTTTTAATATGGGACCTTGCTAGTTGTTTCAACATTGTAGAAATTAAATAACCTTGGTATTTAATTTCATTGGCCACTTTTACCCTTGACACCCCATGGGGGAATATTCAACTTTAGTAGGAATTAATTTATTATTTAAATAATCCTTAGGAGATTAAACTTGCTTAGTCAAAACAATGTACTAAAGCATACTGTAGATTTTAAATATTGTGTTATCATGGAAAATTAATTATTAAAGTCATCACCTTAGAGACATTAATGTAACTGTCATTTTTGAAAACTTTTGTGGCCACTCTTTTCAAAAAAAAAAAAAAAAAAATATTTCATAATTTTTCTAACTAACCCTAGGTTATTCTTGGGTCTCGTGTGGGTGTTTTAGCCAGCATTACACTTGGTATTAGAGCCATGGGTTCAAAGCTTAGACCCTTGGGCACACAGGAAAACGTGAGACACGAACATTGAACCTAGTACAATATTAAACCTAGCACGATACTAAACCTAGAAAACTTGTCCAAAGATTATATATTTATATTACATGTCGAGGAGCAATGTGTCTCGCTCTATTTGGCCACATACTATATACTTGGGCCATTTATGTGCCCCTTATATAGATATAGGCACTCACCTATCTCCATCAAGGAGGGGCCTATCTTTGTCTTCTATATTAAAAATTAAAAGTCGATCCTTTATTAATATTATATTAAGAGAGTGATATGGGGTCAAACTGGCCTATGTATGATATAGAGATGACCCTACATATACAGATCCCATGAGACCATATATATATATATATAGGTGTTGGATTCTTAATAGTGGAAGTGATCAATGCCATATATTCCTAGGCCCCTTCACCCCCTCTACGCACCCTCTCTATAGATGTGGCCCCACATCAATATAGAGAAAGGGAGGGGTCAACCCAACAATCATGTCCACAAGAACCCGGATGGGATCTATAAGTGTGAAATGCCATATCAAGATAGGGGAGGGTTCCATATGTAGATAGAGGGGAAGAACAATATAGGCCGGCTTGACAGTCATGTTCACGAAATAAAAAAAGATGGATTAAGGATCTACTTAAAGGAGATTGATTGGGTCAAATAAGCATATGAACTAGAATTTTCCATCATTGAATTGAGAGTCTACTTGGGAAATTTATTAGGTTAGTTTGACAACCATATGATCTAAACTTCTTCATTAATGATTTTTGGCCCCACATACAAATTGAAGCATGAAATATTTTTGGGGACACCCTTAGTGTGGCCCACCACAAAAACACACATGTCCACTAAATAAGTTTATAATAAACTTATATATATATATATATATATATATATATATATATATATATATATATATATATTATATATATAAATTATAACTTTAGTATAAATTATAACTTTACAGTTTAGTTGTAAAGTTCAATAAATGAAGTTATTGATTTAATTAATTGAGAGTGAATTGGTTAAACTGAAAATCTAACTCACCCGCCCTTTAAATAGGGTTATTTCTCATTAGTAAATTACATATATTGAGATTATTGTTGTGCACTAAAAATGTATATGTTTTAGTATCTTATATATAGTTTATTAGTATTTTTGTAGTTACGTGACTTGTTTTTTATTGTGAAGGAGGAAGTGGTGTTTCTACTATAATGATTATATTGAACAAATGTACGAACTCACTATGGTCCAATATCTAACCTAAAATCAACAGACCACTACTCACCATTGACAAATTTCATATAAATTTGACTTTACAAGTTATACCAATTGTAGCTCCCTCGGAATGGTCATGTCAAATATGGGGTCTCAATTGATGCTTCTTTTTAGTTTTCACTCCCTACGAGATGGTCAAATAAAATCTATAGCCACACGAGTGCATATGCCAACTTTCTTGTAATGGTGTGAAAGACATGCCACCCACAATATTCTCATACTTTTCCCTCGACACCAAAAAGTTATACATGTTCATCCTCATGTATGGCTATAATCTTCCAATCAACATATCTCCCTATAGAGGCTAAGTTAAAAGCATGCTTTCATGAATGAGAAAACATAAATGAAAATGATATGGCTTATAAGATTGATTATTTTACTTTATCATGCCTCGATATTGTCGCAATACATCCTATGAAAATTGCACTAGATGTCCAAGCCCATTATTTTTTCTTACGTCTATAACAATTAGTGTCCTAAAGTTTACAATTACTCTTAGGAAAATCCTACCAACGTGATTACATTATCTAAATATGCCCATCTCATCAGCTTATATCCTCATTGATTATAATGGGGAATCATTTTATTTTATAGCTTTACAAATTTTAAAACCTCTATACATTACAATCATATACATATAAGATTATATATCAACCGATGAAGTGTAGTTGTAAGTTTTGATAATAGTTTTGCGTCGGTATATGCATTACTTTTATTCATATTACAAGAGACACAATAATTTTAAATGTATTTCCACAAAATTTTACTCAACTAATATTAATATAAACGGAACTATTTTTAGGATATCCTTAGCAAGAATTTAGTATTTTGTTTTGTTGATCTAGGTACCAAAATTGTTTGTTATGTTAAACAAGTGTTATATTTACACATTAGTGTTCATGCAAGGATTTTTTTATTTAATTTCATAGTATACAATTGTTCTTTTGTAACTAGGAAGGAGAGAAATGAGTAGAAATTAAAAGAGTTCAATTCTATGTTATACTTTTTAATGTTCAATATATTTAATTGTAATGCTTAAAATGTTTGATTTTTTGAATGAAAGGAAAAAATCTAAAATTTTATTAAATGGTGGGAAATGAGATTATGTACATCGAATATATACCACTTATCATGTTTCATAAATAATGTAAGAACATCACTTACATGAAAAAAATCTCTTTGAAATGCATTACTTTTTTAGTATACTTTGTTTGATCAGTCTTTCTAAAGAATTTGAATCTCTCTCTCTCTCTCTCTCTCTCTCTCTCTCTCTCTCTCTCTCTCTCTCTCTCTCTCTCTCTCTCACACACACACACACACACACACACACACACACACACACACACACACACACACACACACACACACACACACACACACACACACACACACACACACACACACACACACACACACACACACACACACACACACACACACACACACAGAGAGAGAATCTAATTTATTTAAGTTTTAAAAAACCAAATATACACTCAAGTTATTCTTATCAATTGAAATGTGACTATTTCGTATAATTTGACTAACCTTTCAAATTTGATCCGATCTTGAAAAAAGACTAGCCCTTCAAAATTATTTTTTTAGTAGGACACATGTAGGCATAACAAAATAAATGGAAAATCACTCTTTTGTAGACTTTTATAAGAACATTTCGTCTTAAATATTTTTAAATTATTATCTATAAGGTGATAAATATAAAGTAACAATTGGAGGGAAATAATAACAAAAGCTAGGATGAATGTAGGCATAACAAAAACATAACTGTTATAAACTCGACCTCGTGCCAAGTGAAAAATTGCTTGATGGATCTTTCCCTATTTTCCCCATCGCTTATGCAAACCCTAGAGGCAACACTTTGACGCCCGTCTTTGGCGTCTACTATGGTGGTCAAATCGTGTGCGAGACTTTCTCTAAGGGTGTTGGTCCGGACGACAACGACGGTATCTCGTGCTCATGTTACTTTGGTAAGACCCCTCCGACCTCTTTGGATCCTCTCCCCGTGGTGGAGATGGCTACACGAGGAATGCTTTCCCCTTTGCGGGGAAGAAATCTTATGCTACAACTTCAGCTTCCTCTTTCTCCAAGCCCTCTTTGCTACTAAATCAACTCCCCGGCCTCCCTTGGGATTCGATGTTGGAGGCTAAAGAGTTTTTTTCCTCCAAGGGTATGATTTGTCATTTTAATAGCCTTTGACTTGGTCTTCCGCTCCTCCACTCGTGGATCTCTATGAATTGATGTCCTCTTGTTTCAAGTAGGATTGACATTTAACCCTATACAAGGGGTTTTTTATTGTTTGGTGATGTAGGGTTCATTTTAAGAGGTCTCTGAGAAATTGAGGTGGAATATCCTCGCGAATATCACTGGAACCACTTTTGCGAGATAGGTGAATTTCTTGTGGTTTGTGAATCAAATTTTCGACCAATAGAATATTTCGTGTCGCAAGATAGTAAAGTCCCTTTCACACGATAGTAAAGTCCCTATCACATGATAGTAAAGTCCCTGCCGCACGACAAAAAATTCCATGTCGCACGATAACAAAATTTTCACATTGTCATACGACAAGAAAGTCCTTGCGCACAACAACAAAATTTGTTGTTGTGTGACAACAAAGTCCTCATGTCACATGAAAGCAAAAAAATTATCGTGCGACCTTTCCTTTTATGGTGTCGTGTGTCTTTGGCCTTTATTGTCGTGTATCCCTAACCTTTACCTGTCGTGCGGCCCTTATCTTTCCCGTATCTCTAACCTTTACTATCATGTGTCTTTATTCTTATACTTTGGATGGTACCTTACTAATAAAGGTATACTACTAGGCGAATTACCTATATTTATATAGGACTAGTTTTAAATAGTAGGCGAAAGCCGACCCTTAAAAAAATTATATTGGAAAATTTAGGCAAAAGGTACACTTTCATACTCTAAAATATTCTCCTTTTCAAATTTTCCAAATTTGGAATATTCGCCAAATTACGAATATTCACCACTAAAATATTCCCGTGGTGATGATAGGGATACCATCCTCTCAAAGATTTGGGAACTGCAAAATCATCACTTGCTGATGAAACCATGGTTCCCGAATTTCAATCCACTCACCGCCTCTTTCAATGTTAAACCAATTTGGATTTGTTTACCTCATCTCCCACTGCAGTTTTGGGGAGAGGAAAGTTTAACTGCTATTGGCAATGCTTTGGTAAGTTTTTATCCATTGATTCCAATACAAAATTCTACACTCACACTACTTTTGCACGGATATTGGTGGATCTGGATACCTCTCTTGATCTACCTGCTTCTATTGACCTCAAAGTGCTAGATCGAGTTTGGTCACAACCCCTGGATTATGAAGGCTTTCCCTTCAGATGCAGAAAATGTTTTAACCTAGGTCATCTTGCTTTAGATTGCCAAGTTGTAAAGCATAAATTTAAAAAAGAGAAGGTTTCTTGGTGGAAGGATTCCTACCAAAACCTTTTGTTTATTGATGAGGAACTCCGAATCATGATGTTGACTCGACACATGCTAATGAAGAAAGGGATTCTAAGGCCCAATCATCGGTTGTCCCTTCGATGAAGGTGATTGAGATGGTTATGGTTGATCATGTGTTGACGCGTTGCCTTAGGGTGTTGTTATCGATTGCTAAAAATACCGCCAAGACCGAGGAACTCAATGATGGCTTTTGGCTTCCTCTGTGTTTCATCTTCCAACTCACCCAAGTGAAAATGTGGATCCTTCTAGGAGTGATGACTGGACAGTCGTTAGAAGAAAAAAGAATGCTCATTCTTTGCCTACAATGCAACTACGATCCCATGTTAGGGTCATGCTACTTAGGTAAATCGGTTGCAATGCAAAGAATGGGTGTCATGCGATCTCTTTGTCTTTCTTTTCTCCTCTTTTTCTTCTATTGTGCCTTTTTGGCCTTCTCTTATGTAACACTTCATTGTTTTATCCAACGCTTTAGGTCTTGTTGTACAAGGATGAGGGTCCTTTCGAAACCCTCAACTTTTACTATTTTTCAAAAAAATATAGACATAACAAAATAAATGTAAAGTCATTTTTTTGAAGGATTATCGAAGAAGATTTCGTCTTAAATCTTCTTAAATTACTATCTATTAGGATGACAAATATAAATTAACGAATGGAAGGAAATGCTAAACACAAGTGAGGGTGTATATAGGCATAACAAAATAAATGAAAAATCACTCCCATATAAAATTATTATGGAGGAAAATGCTAAAATCCCACTTTAAGTTGAATTTTCTAATAACATGTAGAATTATGTAGTATCAAGATACTACACACATTGATTATGGAAATGGCAACGAAGTTTTTTTTTTTTTAAAGCTCAAAAGAATGAGAATTATAATATAAAGAAAATAAAGTTGAAAAGTTTGAAGTCATAGAAATAATTTTAAATCAATTTATAATTATGTCAATACGTATTTAAAATGTAGAATATAATAATATGAGAATATTTATTTTAAATTTGGTATCTATTTTATTTTTAAATTTAATATGTATTTAATTATTATTTTGAAATCAAATAACAAATAATTATATTGAAAATTCAATTTTATTGTTTAATTTTTACCAATTCTATAATATATTCATTTAATTAATTAATTTATTTTTTGTTGAAAGGCTAGATTTAATCTAGTCTTCTTTAGCTTAGATGCAAGGTTTGAGGGGTATCCATTCTGTCAAAGTCGTTTGAGGCATGTTCCCATCCTCATTCCTTATTAAGACATTTTGATCCTTTAGGAGTATCCATTCTATCAAAGGTACCCGAGGCACGATTCTAGCATCATCCCTTATTAAGACACTGAGGCTTTTAGGGGTATCCATTTTGTTAAAGTCATCTCGAGGCACAATCCCAACCTCATCTTTTATTAAGACACTTTGGGCCTTTGCACTCAACAAGAATTGATCCCTGACAAACTTTTTGAGAGCCTAACAACTTCACCAATGAACCAACAAATGATTGACAAATTTTCTTCTTAACATCACTCACTCTTACAATATCCACACCTAATTTTATTTAAAAATCCATTTAAAAACAAATCTGTTAAAATTAAAACCATACAAGAGAATCTAAATGTTTTATAATTGCTCTATATTTATCCAAAGAGAATCGCCAAAAGAATTAGTCTCCACTTGGAAAATTTGTGTCCAAAAGATTCCATATGCGCTAGCTGCCTGCTAAACGTACCCACTCAAATATTCCATAAATCTCTATTTAACGGGGACAGTTTGAGTGGGGCTTACGTGTGCACATTTGAGTGGGTCCCTTTTCTTTCTTTTTAAGCTACTTTTAGTCGTCCTTATTAAATTGACATTTCATATGCACGATTGTCTTCTTTAAGCTTAAAGCAATTTCTAATAGTGAAGAAATTGACGGCTGTCAAATCATTTTTCTTGGGTCAAAAATGACTAGCACACATGCATGGTTAGGAGGTGTAAGGAAATTGTTGGTAGGGAATTTTCTATTTGATATTTTTCGACTTAAATTTTTGGAAGATATTTTCCGATGTATGATCTTACTAGCACAAAACAACTTTATCGGCTTCTTATAAACAAACAATTGTAACATGAGTGGCAAGAGACGCCAAAAAGATATCAATTATTAATTTATTGTTTTTGGTTGTTAATTGGACACTCTACCAAAGAAGGATGTGAAGCAAAACCAAAAATTTCTAACCATAAATGAGACAAAAGGCATGAGCATATATATAAATTTGCATAATAAGATTTATGGTTTTACTTTTATGTTCTTAATATAACCTTTTCGTAAGATGTAGTACAAACTGTTTATGTTCAATAACTTCAATAGTGTAGTGTGTCGTATGCAAGCGTTATCTTATTTATTACGGTTATATAACCCTCGAAGGAAACTCTTTACAATTTAACTAACTTTTAGAATGTGATAAAACAAACCATGAACACTCTAAACAATGTCAAAAACACGAAAAGAGATTTTAGAGACTAGTGCCATGGAGCCTCCCCATTGAAAAACATCTTGATTTTGATTAGTTTGTTTCCCAAACAAACAAAGAATAAATGATTTTATGCTCTAGCCAACCGTGAACTATAAAAAAAAACTTTTTAAGAAGCACATCTTGATTATTTGGAACATGACTTTTAAAATAACTAAATGTACACAAATATGCACTAGATTTATGACCAAACATTTTGGTTCCAACAACATGACTTTTAAACACACTAAATATACACAAATATGCACTAGATCTATGATTTAATGTATTTTGTGCAACTTTGAATTTCGAGGCTTATAATGAAGAGAAAAAGCATTTAATTATATGGTAATTGTTTTCCCATAAGAATATGATGTTATCTCATCCATTGTTGTTTATCTCAAATCTAGTGAAATATGGCAAAACATACCATCACCAACTATCTCATATACAAAATACATCATCTTAAGCACGATGAAACACCATAACAAGCATGTCCATCACACGTAATTCCATCATCACAATGAACCTTTTTGGCATGTTGATGCAACACTAAGAGTGCCACGTCACATGCTCCTTCCACAAACACATTAATGGTGGCACATATGTCCTTTAGCATTGACATGCAATTTAATATTTTTTGAACCTTGTTTAAGTCATGCTCAAATCCATTCAATGCATTTCTTTGTTAGGAAATAACATGATAGCCAAATGCCATTCGACCAATTAACTGACGACGAGGAACCATTTGACATGCCATCGCACTTGTTGACATGATGCAATGAGATATCTCGATAGGGTTATATTTCTTCCATGTTATTTCTTCATATCGATTTTTTCATATCATCCAATGCATTTATTATAGAGGATAATCAATTGTAATATGGGAAAAGTGAAGCAATATTGTTGTTTTAAAGATATTTTTATGAAAAAACAACCCAATGTGATTTTACATGAAAAAGGATCCTCGCTTATAGTTTTTCGCATGGAAAAATAGAGCCCTACTCAGTAGATGTAACATGGAAAAATATATTCCTACTATCTCGCAAACATCAACTTGAGTGGAGTTTTAATTCTTAGCAATTATTGGTCAAATATGTTTGCAAACATAAACATCTAGATATTTGTAAAAATATTCGACCCATAATTAATGACCTACCTACAAACAATCACATGACATCCAAAATGTTTAGTTTCCTACAAAATTATAATTGTAAATAGAATGTGTTAACCTATTTGGTTGCACAATATTTGTATGATGTAGTTACAATTATATTTGGTATCTTGGCTTGTGCAAATATAGGGAAAATGTTCTCCTCAAATATATGGGTAAACATATACTTTGTAAGTAAAATGTTTGATGAAATGTATCGAACAAAATCACAAGAAACGTGCCCTCAACATGATGTTTCAATACAACCAATGTGAGTGGCTTTGAATACAAAGTTATAAGCAAATGAATAAAGTCACTTAGCTTTAAAACATTCTTAGGTCAATGTTTTTCAATAATAACATAAACACACTTTTATTTTGTATAAGTTCAAAGTCATTTGCTACTCCATGTCGAGACAAACATTTTCTCTGTTCAACACAGTTTTCAAAGAGTTTATAAGTACAGTTCCCACAAGATCGTGCACTTACCTTCAGCCATTCTGAAATTGACCATTCATTACATATAGTTCTGATATGGTTACAAATCGAGATGTGTCACCTACAGTGGCACTTTGAGAAGCATCATGGAAGAAAAGAAAAACATACCTCTCTCCCTAGAACTCTTCTCTTGGTGTCAGATTTCCCAAAAAAATCGCTCTTGGCATGAGATCACCTAAAAAACTTGCTCTTAGCATGAGATCACCCAAAATGCACTCTTGGCGTGAGATCACCCAAAAAACTCACCCTTCAATAACAAGACACTCAAATTCAACAATATCTCCAAAGAAACAAGATAACTTTCTATCCTTTTCTCTCTTATACATCAGATGCACACTTTCCTTTTACTTTTACACACTTTTACTTACTTATACATGTATGTTACCTTGATTTTTCACATTCAAGAATTTGACTACTCTTTTTCTCTCTTTGCAGGTCCATCCTTATATGCTACAAGAAGTAGCTCACATCAGCAAACACAAGCTCTAATAACACACTACTATGCATACGATTCACCCCTAGGGTCTACCTCCCCTTCCTAGTTTCCACGTTTTGCATTACAATCACTTCACGCTTCACTTGTCCACTTAGCACGCTATCGGCTACACTCTTCTATGGATTACAAGGTATGCATCTTCTATCTACTTTATGTTATTAAGTATTCACTCAACAATATAAAGTGGGGGTAAATGTAAACACAAAATCTATGCACTTGGGTACATTTCTAGGTCCTAAAGCATACTAATATATACATGATTCCTAAGCAAGAAAACTAGTGGTTAACAACTTCTTTTGGGCCTTTTACTTTATCTCTTGCACTTTTATTGGCCTTACATATCTTACAACTTTATCAAAAATTTATTGATTTATCTTTTATGGCCTCGAAACTAGCGCCCAATTAGGACAAAAACACCCAAGTGCTCTTGTCCCTACTGGGTGTTCCTGACCTTTTTATCTTCTTCTTAATCTTTTGGGTCTCTTTTACTTCTTGGTCACTTTTTAGAACTTTGGGTCAACCTTTCAATTGTCAATTACAAAATTCAAACAAGGGAATCATATATATACTTAGTTATTGCTCTCAAATAAGGGGCCAAGAACATAAGCATTATCTATCATCACCTAAGCTTGCATTCAAAGGCACAAGAGCATTACAAAGCATACATCTAGCACATCCATACAAGGGACAAGGGATGCATCATTTTGCATACACAACATAGGAGGGGAATTTCATTTTATTCCATCTCACACATTTGCATACTTGGAGCAATCTAGATCTAGCATGCTATCATAGTGCAACTTGCACAAGGGCAACCTAGGGCATCATTACACACACATTCACAAATAACTACATGGATTATGAGATGTAGTGCAACAATCAGTCATAAGTTCACTCTTCAGGTGACTTTCAAGGTCATTCGACTCCCGTTCTAAATCTTCTTTATTAGGTTTGATGTGGTCTTTGGGCATGTGTGGGTAGATATCTATTTTGTAGGTTACAGTGTACAACCGGTGGCATTCTAATAAAACCAAAGTGACAAAAAGAGATCCACAATGAAGCTCCTCCAACCTTAAAATATCAAAACCCAAGCATCTAAGCAATACTAGCAGCACCCATAATGGTCACTAACACCCAAGTGCTCTTGTCCTCCTGTGGGTGTTTCGTCCAACACATTTATGAGTCCTAAAACCCTCAAAGTGAGCCTTGACGACGTTATTTATAGTCTATTACAAAGAGTTACTTAGTCCGGATCACTCCCAGATTATACGAAATCAGCTATGCCATCTTCCCTCTTTCATTTGCTTAGGTTTTTATATCTTTGAATGATTATTACTTGTCCATTATTGTAAATTATCATATGTATATCATTCATTTCAATATGTTACTCTAAAATCAAGGTTTGATTAAATCGGTTGTCATTTGTATTATCTAGGTTTTTATGTAGTTTTAAATGATGAAATAGTGTCCTAAAATCAAATTTGGACCTTGTGAGGTGTAGTGTTGAATACATTTTATGATATTGTATGAAAAACTCAAGAGCTAACCACCTTTTTATTTATATCTTACCTACTGGACCTCATTTTAGCACCAAGAAATTAATTGATTATTTTTTTGTGCACAATAGTAAATAACTTCTCAACTAGGAAAAAGTGGGTTTAATTATTTCTCCCACTCATTTTAGAACCCTAGTTGGATGTATGGATAAGGTATGGTACTCTAGGACGTATAACTTTAATCGCGATGTATATAGCCTAGTGTTAACTCATATAGGACTTGTATGTCTCAGGACCACTTATTGGGATTCAAGGCATGAGTTCAAATAATTCTATTTTTCGAAAGTTTCAACTTAACCTATGAATATTCACAATGATCTAAACCTAGCTAAGTGATTGTTTTTTTCATAAAAAAATAAAAAAGGAGAAGGTAAGGCGGAAAAAAATGCTAGACTTTCTACTTCTCACTAAACATTGTCAACACCTTTTGTTATATCCAAACCACACAATCCCAAAACAAAAAAGAGCAAGTATCTCAATTATTTATAAGCTCCAGAATATAAATCAAAGGAAATTACACAAAATAAAAATAACTCTACATAATCTAAACAAATAAACAATTAATTAGTCTACAAAGCATATATCATAAAATAATTAGCATAACATTTGTCCAAGCTAATTAAGTTTTAAACACAAACAAAATAATATCCATTAGTTAACATCACTTAAACACTTAGACATGCAAGATTTCCAAGCACATCAACACATCCAAGCAAAAGAAATACTAACCAAAGTGAAATTAAGACCAACCAAACTCAATCTCATTGCCCCACAAAAGATCTAGCTAAAACTTAAAGTGGAAACACTACTTGATAAGAAAAGAGAAATTTCTATGTAGGAATCAAGACATGAATAAAAATTAAAGACACAAGGAAACTCAAAAACCAATTACAAGCTCCAAAATCCTTCCTTGCATTAATTCATTAATGTCAAGATATGTTTTACAATGTAATTAAGTGATTTTATAGAGCCATAGACATAAACTCATACTCTATACCTATTTTTGGATACTTTCTCTTAAAAGAGACTAAACTAGGACTAAGCTATAATTAATTACAACTAACTAAATCTTGAAAAAATGAGAATAGGATCTCATATTTATAAAAATTCCTAATTATAATATTTTATGCTTGAAATTACCAACCAAATTGAATCATCGAGCTAATTGGACCTCGCATGTGTAAAGAGGAAAAAATAGATTCTACAAAAAGTAAAATTAGCCACTTATGTTTGCATGTAACTCGTATTTTCTTCACCTGCACACAAACTTACAATTTGAGCTTGTTGCTAAACATAGTCCAAAATTTGCCTCCACCACCCATGTTTTTATGATCAAAGGTTTATATAGATCTTCACTTGTCTCAACTACTGCATGAGGTCACGTAACATCCCATCTAAAATTAGCTTTATCCCTTTGGCCTTTTCCATTTTAACCATGATAGCTAGGATGAAATTGTGTATCCCAACTTATTCTTTAGAAAAGGGCTCTATATCTATTGATCAAACACCGACATATAAATGGTGAGAGAAATCCATCAAATTGTTCCACCATAATAACCTAACCAATCGAATCCAATAGTTGCATCAAACCCACATTTATGAAGAGTGATATGATATTGACATGAAACATATCTAGATGCTTGCAGTGGTTGCTAATTGGCTAGATGCCTATCTCAACTTTGGTTTAGCCTTGATTATATTATTGTTAAGAGTTATCACATCATCAAAAAAATTAGTGAAAAATTAGGTAACAAGTTATACTTAACTATATTTTCTATGACTTTAATTTTGGCATTCAAATTTGCATAACCTCTTGTTTCATGTTGCTCAACTTTGATCTCACAGGTCTCTGCCTTGTTCTTGACATTATAAATATAGCTAAAGTTGCTTTTTTTTTTAAGGCATGATGTACATAAATCCTTAGAGTTAGAGAAAGTACTAGCTATAATTGGGAAGGAATTTCTCCCCATACTTGTGTGATAAGTTTAAAATCTCCCTCGGCTCCTGGGAACTTGTTTTTATCAGGATGCAATAACAAGGCTAGTTTTCTATATTGTTTCTTAATGAGAGTGGGATCAAAGGAGGAGGTTACATGTAAGATGGCATACCACTCAATGAGGCCTGAAGAGGTTACCTATAAGATGGCATACCAATCCTAACTATGAGTTCTGAGATAGTTTCCTTTAGAGCCATAGAGCAAGGAGTTGGAAGTAAGTGAAAACAACAAGGATGGATGAGTGGTTTGGGAGAAAAGAGTGAGAGTGATATCAATGGGGATGAGTGTGGAGTGTCTAAGAGAACCTAGATCAAGATCAAGCAAAAATAAGTGTAACAAAGTAGGCAAGGACTGCAGGTCAAGACTTAAGTAAGATCCTCAAGAGTTCAAAAGAGTGAGTTAGGTATATGAAGTAAAGAAGAGGAAAAGAACCTTGTGTATACAAGAATGATGATGGCATGAAGTTCAATGTAGTTAAGAAAGAGTCAAAACTTGGAAAGGAGTATAGAGTATAGGAAGAGTGAGAGTCTAAGAACAAAACAAATCCCATACATGATAAAGAATATGAGAAGTGGATTGAATGATGGCAAAAGGGATAGAAATTGATTAAAAGGTGTATGTGGAGTTTATATACTGAAAAGAATCCAAAACCACAGTTTTGACATGAAACCCTAGCTAAAACCTAAAAATGAGGGTTTGATGATTAAGAGAGATAGAAGGAGAATTGAGAAAAATCCCATGGTGAAAAGCAAGAATGAGATAAAGGGTGTCTGAAAATGTAATTATTTTTGGTTGATTGTTTGTAGGTTCTTCTAAACTTGGAGATTTACAGTGTAGGAGGGCTAATTGGCTAAGAAGGCAAAATTGCAAAAAGTGGCATAACTTTTCATTGGAGTTGAGTTAGTACTTGAAATTTTACATGCACCTTAATGAGGATAATGGGTTCCTAAAATACTAACCATTTAGGTATGAAAGCATTTGGTTTGTAAAATGTGTCACAATTTTTCTTTTTAGGGCTACAAGGACTAGTGAGGGTCAAAAAGGAAAATGATGAAAGATGGATTTGTGAAACTGATTTGATTGTTTGAGAAAGTGTAAATAGGTTTATTAAACATGTTTAAAGAGTTTTTCATTCATGGTTCAGTGTTTTATTTCTTTTTGGCATATTGAGCTAGTATTTGCAAAGTGTGAACTATTGAGAGAAGTGAATGATAAAGTTGTTTTTTTCACCTCTAAGAATTATTTTGGTGATCTAAGCATGTATGAAGGGTTCCTACATCAACATGATTTCCTAATCCAATTTGAGAATTTAAACTAAAAATTACATGATTTAGCAAGGTTCTTGTTAAGAAGAAGTAAGCCATTTTTGCAAGTTAGTGCTTCAAGAGCAAAAAGAGAAAAGGTGAACTCTAAAGAGTTATAGAAGAGTCGAGTATGAGATTTTGGGAGAACCTTAGGGATGGAAAATTTGAACTAATGAAGCTTGTAAGACTTTTTGGGTATCCTTAGATCCTTCTATCCATGCTTGTTGCAAAAAACATTGTCTTAAGGGGCATAGTTGACAGTTTTGGTAAGATGAACAATAGTGGTGTTTGGAGCCTTATGAATCAAGTTAGTGATGGTCCTAATGATTGTATGAGGTGTTTTAATAGGGGAGAAGACTAAGAAGCATTGAATAATGCAGTAGGTGCATGATAAGATAGGAACCAATATAAAGAGACCAAAAGCATGAAGACACGCAAGTAAGGTAAATACACATATACACATTGATAAATTAAATGAATAATTACTCAGATTAGATAAATATTTATATACATGTTATATAAATATTTATTTCCAAATTTTCATGCATATTATACATTGAAAATGCTAGTATACAACACCAATAAATGAAAAATATCCATAATGTCTTATATTGTCAAGTGCACATCATATTAGTTTCATACAAAAATAATCTCATAAATGTAAGGTCTCATAAAAAATATTGAGTTCCAAATAGTATTAACGTGCACAATAAATATAAAAATGCACAAATAGGTCATATCATATCAAGTGAATGCAATATCTAGGCATGTATACAATGCCATGCACATAGACGTACAAAAAAATTTCATAAGACACACACACACACACACACACACACACACACACATCAAAATATATCCCTCTCTTGGCCTTTCTCGAAGAAGGACCTCCCTTAGACATAGATGGAGATCTATGAGATGACTTGAGATCCTCCATGGCCTGACTACGAGTCCTCTTCCACTCAAAACTCGCATGTAGTTGAACCTGTAAATGCAAACAATTTTTTTTGTCAAAACTTAATATATAAGTTGTATAAGACCATGCTAATGAAACTATTTACATTTACATGCACTTACCGCAATCTCTTAGTCACGCTGAATCTGGATCTCACTCTCGATGAGCCATCGGGCGCCACTGATCACGATCGGGAGTATCAAAATGATGAGATTGAGGAATTTGTGCCCTCAAAGTAAAACTTGAAGGTGTTAAACCCTACATACACATAAGATCACAAAATCAAACATCAAAATTAGCTTATAGAACTATATTAACAATAAATTTAAGATAATATATGAAAATTAAAAATAAATCAATACATGTACTAAAACTAAGTACATGTATGTGTAATGACAATATTTTAACTAATTTTATCAATATACAACTTTTTTTTTACCGCACAGTTGTGAATCATATGAACAAGGTTGCTACCTATCGTAGGTAACTCCTACGTATACACAATGTAGTCACATTGATTATCTACATGATGCTACAATGAAGGAAATTATTAAAATAATTTAACATAATATGAATTACACGAGCTATTTAACGAAAATACATGTAGTTTGAATACCTTAGTGAGTTACTGCACAGATGAAATTGCAACGGCAACACCTTTCTCTACTCCTCGCAGAGATGGTGGTGTGTCTAGTGAGGTCATCAAATTTATCAAACATATATCACGTCAAGTTAGTTGAGCATATATAATATATATACAAGAACATACATATATATAGACATATATTTGAGTTCAAAAGTTATATATATTTTCATATGTGAAAATTTTACACAATTAACATTCTAAATTACCTCTGTGAATGTATGCATAGGCATGGTGCTCGCAACCTGTGGTTGGGATGATAACGCCCCTCCTGTGCGCTGTAATAGCAATGCATACATGTACAAATACAATTATTTTAAAAATTTAACATATATAAGTAAATCAAGTACTCGATATTTTTATAACATACATAGAAAATAACAAATACCTAAGAATGTGTCACCGATGTTTGGAATCCAAATGCATCACTCAAAAGGGTGTCTGACATAGTGACATTATCATGTGTACCACCATCGAAAATTCCACCAACACCAATATGCATGAAAGTATCATCCTCCTTGGGCCCCAAGCATATGCTACCACATGACGTGCAAAGATGTGGCCTCATGCTAGTACTTCCTAGAGGAATACTCTGTGTACCTCCATGAACATCTCAGATCGTAAATCTCCCTCATATGTCGATAAAGACCAAGCACGTGCAATGTATCAATCTCTACTATCTCCTTCACTACTGGAGGGATAGTATCGGATGAGGGGGATTTTTATGGGGACTTAACCCTTATAAATGGGTGCACATTGTGCACCCAGCCTATCCTGTGCGAGATCCTTTTCCTCGATATAGAAAATCACAGAAATCAAAATAGTTCAGGATCTCGTTGAGGATAAAATCACAATAGAGTTTCCTTAAAAAGTATAGTGGAACCTTGTTGTTATTGTAAGGTGGAAAATCAAACACCATCCACCATCGGTCCCAAAAATTATTTTTTATCAAATCACTATTGCACCAGTGGATTGGAAACTATTTGCATGACAACTAACATGAAAATTTGTTCGGGGGTCTCATGAATAAGGCACATATGAGGTCTTTTGTAATTTATTTTTTCTTTACATCCGCATATGACATTTTTTTGGCATAATATTCCCTACAATGCTCTCTATAAGATGTCCAATGATCAATTTGAATTGTTTCCACGTCAACTTGAGCCACTCTTACCTCTAAAGTGTTTGCAAGACACGCACAACGGGATTTGTAGAATGGGAATCCCTCATTTTTTAATTAATTCCTCAATTTCAATCTTATTTTCCACTATATGGGCTGTTAAATCCTCCTGACTACCCAAGGATGTTCAACAATTGTAGGAGGGCTAGGAGGGTTCATAGGAATTGCAGGGTTTGGTTGTGGTTGAGGTGGAATTGTAACAATAAAAAAACATGTATTCAATTCAAATTCTACTATATAATTACCAAATTTTAATGCAATTTAGAGAAAATAATTTTTCCTACCTCTTCTTCATGACGCCATTATCGATTCCAATCTTTGCGGTGATTTGCAGATGATCGTGGGAGCTAGATCCAGAAGAATAGAAAACCTGACTACAGGGGTTTGCTGTAAAAATTGTGTTTGGGGGAAAAATAAATGAGGGAGGGCTCGAGTATTTTTTTGTTTATAGTTTAACAAAACACGTATGCATTATAATGCTTATGCATTATAACACATACGTGTTTTAGGTTCATGAATTCCCAAGCCTAATAAAACATAACGCGTACACTATTATTGAAAAACATGTACGTGTTTTGCTCATTTTTCGGTTTTATGTCCACTTTTTGGCCCCCCAAATTGGTGCACTTACCTTGGGACATGTCAATAACCATGGGGATTGTAAACAATAAGGTTGTGTTTGATGAGTCCGTTAAGTGTTGAAGTAGAAGGCTCTGTAAATATTTATATTTTCATGTTGTTGATTGTGGAGTGTAACAAATCTAAGAATTCGGTTGTGGTATACATGTGGGTGAAGTTAAAGTAACCTCTATGATATTTATGGTATAGATTTGGTTTATTATGTGAATAGTATACTCTCAAGTCATGTTGTTGGGGTTAATAATAATAAGACTTAATAGTTTAATTTGTAATTTGGCCTTTTACTCTACAAGTGGGAAAAAAATTCATGGTGATTATGTATATTAGGAATTTTAGAATGATCCAAAGAATAGATATGTTGATGGAAATAAAATTTAAAAAGTTTAAAACCATAGGGATTAGGTATATAGTCATACATTGGTAGGATCGATAGATAAAGAGGCTTCACCAAAATGTAATGTCAAGGGTAGGTTAATTTAATTAAGATGTTGAAATAAATGTGTGTAAGGTAATTTAGAATAGTACATACAAAAACATAGTAAATATAGTAGTTCTAAAATATGAGGAATATTTTTACTCTTAAAAACCTTTTATAAATTATAACAAATGTTTGAGTTAGGTTTTCGTAACATATTCACCTACTGGACTTAGGCTATGAGATGGTGGTATGAAACTAGGAAAGGATATTGTGCAAAGTGTCACAAGGATGTTTTTTAAATTTGGGAGTCTTAAACAAATTGGAGGATAGGTTCACCTATCTAGGAAAGGTTCACCCAATGACTACACCATAAGGTTTTCAAATTCATCCTCTTCTATTGTAACATATATCATAATTCTAATCCCTTATGCGACCATGTCTCTTGATTTATGATTTGTGTCCAAATCATACGATCACACTTTCGTACCTACAAGTATCATGTTTTGTGTTGAAAAACTTTATATCCTCTTGTGACATAAAAATAGGTTAGTCCACAATTGAGTCAATCTTCCTTAACACCCTCATGATGGTGAGTGTTATCTAAATAGAACTACTCCGTAGAGGACTTAAACCCATGTAGTTATCCCTTATGGTGGGTCTTTGAAAACATGTGCAAACGATGCGCGCATGCGCACACGCACACACACACACATACTCACACACACAATTTAATCCCTAATTAGGTCATCAACATTTGGAAATGAAATTTCAATTCAAACTTAGTGTGTGATATTGATCTATGGTACTAAAGGATAATGTATTCAAATTTTTATAGCTTGTTTAAGTACTCTAAAGAAATATGCTTTACTAATTGGACTCAAAGTACATAGAGTGTGCTTGTATATGGGGTATATAAATGTCTCGTAATATGTTAGGGTACATGTGTTTATATAGGTGACTGATATAGGATCAATTGACTCTAAGAAAGCTAAGGTAACTCATGCATTTGAAAATTTGAACATTATAAGTATAATGAACAAGTTTTTCGACCTCATAAAAAACCATTGGCATAATTTATCCTTAAATGGTGAACTTGTCTAGGGTCAGGATGGAACTTGATCAAATACATGATGCAGATTGTTTAGAGTCTAAAGATGTGTTTTATATGATGTGTATTGGCTCTAAAGGTGATAAGCTTGAGATTAAGTCATGAACTAGTGGACTCGAGAGTGTGAGGATTGAGAAAATACCTTTGGATTTAGTCAAATTATTATTATCGAGTGCCTTATGACCAAAATTTGAGTACTACAACTACATGTGATCAACATATAGTGGTCATACCTAGTAGGATGACATTGTATTCATGAAAATATATCATCACCATATAAAATACTTCTTGGACCAATATTATCTTCAGCGAACCACCATAAATGGGTCATAAACTGATGGGTTAGAATTACAAAATCACCTATAAGGAGAGAAAGGAGAATGTAGTCACAAATACATGTTACCACAAATATGAGGAACATGCAATGGTATGTGATTTATCAATACCCCTTCCCAAATAGATGAATGAAATATTACAGAATGACATAAGGACACTCACATATAGGATCTCATATAATAATTTTCATCCGATCATGCCTCCTTATTTAACTACTCTTGGAATGGAAAATACGTAATTTAGAAAAAGACATGTGGTTTCAAATCCAACATCATGGATGTAAAATAAGATTCAATTCAAACTACCTACATGGATTTCAATATGTCATTCAAGTTTTTAAAAAACATATGATCTAAATTGTCATAATTTCTTTTAGCAAGGTAATGTTGTAAATAACATTAAAAATGACCTTTGGAAAAATGCGAAGATAAGTTGTGTAGATTCGAATGGTGATTCTGGGGGCATTGTCACTCTTTGGGATAAAATTTGGGTCAAAGGTTCAATTCTCCTTTCTAGTGTTAATCATCTTTTCATCCTATTCACCTTAGTTAAAGATGCTAACAAGTTTTGGATTCTATCTAATATATATACTCCAAATAACCGCTTGGGTAGAAAAATACTTTGGGAAGATCTAATTGATTTCAGGAAGATTTGTGGAGACTACAAATGGATAATCATGGGAGACTTCAACACTCCCTTGAATCCCAGTGAAAAGAAGGGGGAACTCAAGAATATAGTATAAACATGGAGAACATTTCGTATATATTATTGTTGACAACAACCTCCTTGATCTCGAGTTGGAAGGACTCGAATATACATAGTGTAATAGAAGAATGGGTGTTGATATAATTAAAGTAAGACTTGATAGAGCCATCATTATCGCATATTGAATCTCACAAAAGAATTTAAGCTTTCTTTTCTCCCTAGAGTAGGATCGGATCATAATCATATATTCCTTAATCTGCTGGAAAAAGAGGTAAGAAATCAAACTCCATTTAAATTCAAAAAAATGTGGATGTCTCATCCAGATCTTCATGATAGAATAAAATAATGGTGGGGAATAAGGGTAAGAGGATCTACTATGTTTATAGTTGTGCAAAAGCTAAAATATGTAAAGAGAAAATAAAAATATGGAACAAGGAGGTGTTCGTAAATATCTTTGAAAAAGAATAAGATTAAAGAAAAACTTGAAGTTGTTGAGAAGAGAGTTGAGGATAAATTATGGAGGTGGAAGACTACTATCTAGATAAATAACTTCTTGTGGAACTTCACAAAGGCAAATGATAGGGAGGAGTCTTATCGAGGCAAAAATCTCGGCTCTCTAGTTAAAATAAGGTGACAAGAATAAAAAAATTCCACATGACGAGAATCCAACATAGGAGTTGTAATAGGATATCCGAGATCATTACAAAGGATGGCAAAATAAGAAGGACATAAAATTTATTAAAAAGAAATTATTGCTTTTATAAGGATATTTTGAGTAGACTCTCCACTCAAGATGAGGAGAGTATGGATAGATTTATCTCGGATATACCTTAGAATGTTTCTAAGACAAAAATTTCAAGAATCTCATAGATAAAATCATTATGGAAGATCTCCAAAAAGTTGTTTTCTCTATGGAGGGAGATAAATCTCCTGGCCCGAATGGATTCTCAGCTAACTTTTGTCAAAAATTTTGGAAAATCTACAAAGAGGATCTGCTTAGTGCTATCAATTTTTTTTTTAAATAATAGGACATCTCATCAAAGAGATAAATAACACATTCATTGTGTTAATTCCAAAAAAAGGGGCAAAAGAGTTCAAATATTTTAGGCCTATTAGTATTTTGAATGTACTCTACAAAATCTTCACTAAAACCATCGCTACTAGAATACAAATGCTTCTTCCTCAACTCATTTCCTTCCAGCAAGGTGCTTTTGTGAGATAAATATTTATCCAGGATGACATTATATTGGTTCATGAGACCATTCACTCTATGGATAAAAGTAAGAAAGAAGGTATGATTGTGAAGTTGAACATGAAAAAATATTTTGATTGTATTTCTTAGAAGTTTTTAGAAAAAGTCCTCAACAAGTTTGTCTTTAATGATCACTTTAAAGAATTACTATGTAACTACATTTCTACTCCTATGTTCTTCGTCATCATCAATGGATCTCCAAATCGGTTTCTTCAAAGAGTTAAAGAGAGGCATAAGGTAAGGTGATCTCCTCTCACCTCTTCTTTTTTTTGCTTATGGCGGAAAGCCTTAGCAAGAGGACTGTCATTGCTAAAATTCAAGTTGGCCATATCAAAGGTTTTAACCCTTCTTATCGTGATTTAAAAGTATACAATCATAACTTCACGTATGACACTATTTTCTTATTGATGGCCTCAGTTGTGGAAGCTAGAAGAATTAAAAATATTCTAAAATATTATGAAGAAGTTTCAGGTCAGCTTATCAATTTTGATAAAAGCTATGTTATTTTCCTTAACACTCATGAATATAGAAAAATCAAGATTGCTAAAATTCTTGGATGTAATATTAAGAAGTTGCCTTCTTCTTATCTTGGGATGCCCCTTTTCTCTAGTAAAGTCCCTATGGAGGTTTGGAACTCCCTCATTGAATGATTCCAGAGGAAAATTGTTGGTTGGAAAGTTATAGTTCTCTCACAAGTTGGGAAATTTTTACTAATCAAGAGAATGCTACAAAATCTCCCTATTTATATTATGTCTCTCTTTAAAATTCCTAGCTTGATTATTGAAAAATTGAAATAATCGAAAAAGATTCTTATGGGCTAGTGTTGAAGAAAATAATAAAATCCCTCTTGTGGCTTGGGATGAGTTTTATCTTCATAAAAATGTGGAGGGCTTGGTATCAAAAATATAAGATTGATGAACAAAGCCATGATCACAAAGATGGGTTAGAGGTTGCTAAAATAAGATCTCCCTTGGGTTTCTATCATAAGGCACAAATATCTTGATAATTCTAAAACCATGGATTGGTTATAGAGTAATGACATTCCTGTGGGGTATGCTTTTTGGAATGCCCTCGTTGGTTGCAGAAATCTTATCACAAGAGGCGAGGTGGAAGCTAGGAAATTGAAAGGATATTCAGTTTTGGAATGATAAATGGCTCTCCAATACTCCCTATGTGATTTTGAAGATGGTTCTAGGGTGTTTGAACATTTCCAACTTCAGATTGGTGAGAAAGTCAGCAACTACATCAACAATATTAATTAGATCTAGTTACAAGAGCACAATAATGCTTCTCTCAACTCTTAGCACTTTGATAGGATTCAAACAATGATTCAAAATAAGAATATCCCTTGCATAAATAATATTTATGAATTCATCTGGGATAGTACTTTTGATGGAAATTACTCTGTCAAGTCTAGTTATATGATCCTTTCCTCCACACAAATTCCTTCTTTTAAATGGAGTAAAATATGGATTATAGAGTTAACGCACAAGGTTAATATTTTCTTTTGGGTTGTAATTCAAAATAAATCTCTAAATTTTTACAATTATATTAAGAAAGGCCAACACGTTCCCAATAGATGTATACTCAGTAAGAAGGATGAGGAGATAACTAACCACCTCTTTTTCATCATCGCCCGCTTGTTTCTCAAATATGGGGCTTTCTTTTTGGATTCATGGAGATAAAGTGGATTCTACCATCCACTATTGTTCAAGCTTGGGAACAATGGCATTTTCCCTCCAGGAATTTGGTGATCAAAAAAATATGGATCATTTCCTTTCCCGTAGGTCATTTGGACTATCTGGAAAACTAAAAATGTTGCCATCTTTGAGAACAAAAAGCTTTCTGTTATAATAATTACAAATGGTCTTATAAATGATATAAGGAAAAATTTAATCAGCTTTAGGCCTCCCAAAAGGACCAACCAACATAATGAAGATATCGACTTCTTCAAAAGTGGAATATCCACATTTTTTCTAATTCTAGTCATTAGCCTAAGATGGTTCCTAGAGAATATATCAAGTGGCATCCTCCAAAGCCTAGGTGGTTGAAACTAAACTATGATGGGGCCTCTAAAGGAAACTTGGGTAAGTTGGGGGAGGGGGTTGTATTAGAAATGAGCAAGGTATTGTCATCAAGCTATACACTAGCCCTATGAGTATCATTCAAATCATCACGTTGAAGCCCTTTCTTCCCTTTGGGGGATCAGGATTGCAAGAGACATGGAAGTTAGTGATATTATAATTGAAGGAGATTATTTAAATATCACCAAATGTTTGAAAGACAATAGTCACATCATTTGGTCCATTAAAATCATTATTGAGGAAGCTCAAAATATTATCAACACGTTTCAAAACTATGAAATCCAACATACTTACCATGAAGGAAATCAACTTTCTGACGCCATGGAAAATAAAAGAGTCATTATTAATGATTTCAAAATATGGAATGATGATGAGACACCACCAGAAAATGTTATTAATATCAATAATAAAGACAAAGTGGAGTTCACTTGGTGAAGTTTGAGTGGCACATGTGGAAGTATAATCACACTCTTTATATTCTTGGATCATTCATCATCCATTCCATTAAGGCTTATTTCTACTTGTTGGTTTTGGAGAACAAGATCAAGGGTGAACGACGCAGATCAAACCCATGAATATTGATCAATGGAGAAACAATGCAGAGCTTTGTGGAATCTTAAGTAGTGGTGAATTCACTTTGTTCTTGGAGAGGATTAAGGGACATGACTTAACTTTGTCTCAAGAATTGGTTAAGAATTGGAACAATATAATGGTCATTTACATGGGCAAGGTCTTTGAAATCAATGAAGAAATTATAGCCAAAGTGAAAGGATTCAATAAAAAGGGGCTAAACTTCTATAAGAACATGATCAACATTGAAGCAGAAGAGCGGAAATTTTTAAATGAAGGAGAATCCTCAGTCCGAAAGAAAGGAGGGTTTGTTCGTGAATCTCTGCCTCCTCCTTTCAATAATGTGGCACTACTGATTATGAAATTCATTACTATGGAAGGCAGGTACTCCATTGTTCCTTTTTACCACATTGTCTCATTAATTTTTCCCTTCTTCATTCTCCATTCCCTTGAAAATTTGGTGGATTTAGTTAAAAGAGGAAAATGAGTTCATCCTCTCCACCATGCGTTGATTTTTTTAAGTACTTCAATACACCATTCTTCACCCTCCTCCCTCAAGCCTCTCCACCACTCCCAACACCTCCACTCCCAAATCCTCCACTCCCATGCCCATCTTCTCCTCCTCCACTGTCACCTCCTCCCTGCTTCTCCATATTCCTCCTTCGTAGCACTCTCTCGGCCTCTCCTTCTTCCCTCCCCTTCTTCACCTCTTACTCTTTCTATTCCATCCCCCTTCCTCTCTCCCACATATCACATCTTCTCTTCCCGATCCTTGTTCAAGTAAATGCCTGTGAGACTCCTCTTTCCATAGACCCATCATGAGTAAGAGGGACAAATTTTCTCTCAAGGATATGCCCCCTACATCCTCCACGTTTGGAGGTGAAGGGGAAGCTATTATTGGTCTAATGACAATGGGAAACAAAGGAAAATCCATCTCTTCTAAAGAACTAAAGCACAACCCTATTTTAAATCTCAATTGGATAAAATCAAAGATATGAAAACCAATATAGAAGAAAGTAAGTTGGAAAATGATTTTGATGGAAAAAATACTCGCTAGACTTGCTCAAATGAGTCAACAATATGGAGAAAGAGGTGGAAGGAATCAAGAACAAAAAATGTGACATTTTAAGCATGCACAAGAGCACCTTGGACTTCCTTTCCTTTTCATTTCTCAATTTGAAATTCTCAGCAAGGACAAAAAAACAAGGGTACTAATTTTAGAGATAATAAAAAGGGCCTGGAGAATGTTAGAAAGATCTTTCAGAAGCTTATGAAATAGCACAGTGGATGTTACAGCTCAAATGGTTGTTTGTTGATTCACTACTGATTTAGTGTTAATTTTGGTTGATTGTGTGTTGACTTCGGGATGTTTTTTTGTTATTTTGTCCTTTAGGTATCTCAGCTATGAAGATGTTGACTCAACGATGACTTTTTTTTAACTTCAAGTTGATTTCTTGTTGTATGTCATTTGGTTTCTACTCCCAAACTTATTTTTCTTCTATTATTTCATTGTATATCCGAGTGTTGGGCTCAATGTACACCGGGTAGGTGTTGTCAGCCCCAAAATTCCCCTCTTTTGAAGTCAAGTTTCAAAAAAAATGTGAGTATGTACTTGGGAATATTGAATCATGTCGAGCCTGACATTGTTTGCAATTTTCCTATTCATGGAGAACAATTTGAAATTCAGCGTATGGTGAAGTTCCTTTCCTTCTTTTTATTTTCTTCCCGTAGTCGGGAATGACAGCGTATTTTCCCCATTAATTTTTTCCCCAGAGTCCACGGGTAATACGTGAATATCTTTGATTGGATGCGGTTTGGCCATATTTCAAGGTTCAACGGAAGCCTCCACGTGTCCAAATGACGTAACTCCGGGGCAGGGGTCCAAGGGACAGTCCTCAAATAAGTGTAGGCTTTCCACATGTCCTAGGTACAAAATGAAGATAGAACAAGCTAAAATCAGCTAAGTATGGAAGGTTCAATGGACAATGACATGTGCCTCATCAGCGCAGCTTCAAGAGTCAAAGCCGGAGGTATTTCTCAAACTTTTTCCGGTCCTCCACGTGTCCTAGGTCCAAAAAGAGATAGAGCCAATAGTTAAAATTGACCAAGTATGGGCGGGTTGGTGGAAGCCACCATGTGCCTTAACAATGCCATTTTGGAAGTGAAATCAAAGGGTTAGTCTCCAAGTAGCGCCAGCTTGCCATGTGGTTAAAGTCAATATGAAGATGGAGTTGGCCGTTGAAAAGTCTAAGACCGGCGGAAGGAGACATGCGTCAGCTCGGCATAGCTTCAAGGGGCATTTCCAAAGTAGAAACTCAAATGAGCGCTAGCCCTCCACATGTCTAGGGGTCAACATAAGTCAAGAAAAAAATTGGCCCGAATCGGCTAAGTATAAAGGAACCGGCAGAGCTCTCCACATGTTAACCTAGTGCTTTCAAAGGAAAAGAATGCAAGAGGTGTTCGCAGCCCGCTCCAATCAATTTCTCCCATGTGGGTGGCCCAAATTTGAAGTTGTAAAATCAAATTGAATGGCCCATGTTTTAATTGGTAAAATAATGTAACGGCCGTATATTTAAAAACTAGTTTTTCTCGCCATTAACGTTTTCTTTACGTTTTCAAGAATTCGA
The DNA here is from genome assembly GCA_018340775.1 of Taxus wallichiana var. yunnanensis. Taxonomy (NCBI): domain Eukaryota; kingdom Viridiplantae; phylum Streptophyta; class Pinopsida; order Cupressales; family Taxaceae; genus Taxus; species Taxus wallichiana. The sequence continues at coordinate 297,106,385 of CM031238.1, forward strand.
AAAGGCGTGGATGATTGGAATAAGTTGTAACTATTTCTTGCTTTCTCGAGGAATTTATAACCATCTCTTGTGAGCTATATCATGAGCTTTTAAAGCCATTGTATGGGTTGGAATTTTTATTATTCTGGAATTGTAATTTCGAATTGGAAGAAATCAATACAAAGGTTTTTCCCCTTTTCTTCTCGCTTTCTCTTTCCTTCTGGTTCTGATCTGTGAATCATCTAATCCTTACATGCTTAGAAAATTTTTGTTCTAGTTTGTACAATCTCCAAAACTTTGAGTCTACGAATTGTGTCTGTTATAAACGTGGATGGTTCTATTCTGTATCTCATTTGCACAATACATATAAGGGTTTTCTCTGCCATCTCTTTTTCTTGAAAGTATTATCTTCTTTTGCCTCCCTCCTCTCTTCAAATTCTTCTATCCTCATGTATTGATAACTTTCTCGGCTTAAAAACATTTCAAGTATATCGGGAAACCACCATTGAATGAAAGACTCGAATTTGTACATAGGTTTTTCCCCTGCTTTCAACAAGGAGCCTCTCTAATTAAAGAGGAGGGACTTGCTTGTCCCTTGACTATGGTTTCATTCCAAGTGAAAATCTGAAACCCAACAGCTTTGGTGACTCCACTGGGGATTTGTTAAAAAAATTTCCTTTCTAAAAGAACAACTAATTTGATCATTTCTTTGATCCGCGACTCTAAGATATACTCGTGGTAGAAGGGCTCTTGGAATTGAAGATCCCCAATTTCAACTCTTAGATCAACAAGGTTTTCAACTTCCTCCAAGAAGAAGAAATAAACGAGCTCATTCCACATGCACACCTCTTGTTAAAGACAGAGCTTCTGGTAGTAGCATTCCTCAAGCACAACTTAGCCCTAATCTTCGTGCCCTAATTATTATTGGTGTCTCAGTTCCACTTCAAGCAATCTTTCCAAGGATGGTAGCACCTTGACCTTGGGGACAAAGATTTATGTGTCTGGCTCTTCCTCAACCATTGCATGAGTTACCTAGGGGTAATAGGAAGAATTTTCCCAAATTTAGAGGTGATGGAAAAGTGCACCCTGATGAACACATTGCAACCTTCATTGTTACATGTGGGGTCCTTGGAGTTGAACATGAGGATGTCTCTGTGAGGCTGTTGTAGATTGGTTTTATCATCTTCCCGCTGCACTATAATTAATTGGACTACTATGAGAACTCAATTTGAGCAGTGTTTCAAACCTGTTGAGGATGTGCATGCTTTCCTAGCTTAGATTTCTCAAATCAAGAAGGAGCCACATGAGCCTATGAGAGAATTTTTGGCCAAGTTCAACAAGTTGGTTAACAAGATTCCACTAGATACTAGACTTGTTGATCATATTTAGAAGTGTTTCTTCTTGAATGCTCAATTATCGAGTAAGCTATGCCTTGAGGAGAGAAAATCTTGCAACTTTGGATGTTGATCAAAGATTGGTTGTCAATGTGGAATATGAATTGATCATGTCTAGCAAGCTAAAAAGGGAGTCTTTCAAATCCAAAGTATCTTCTTCTTCTCCTTCTCCTAGAGGTAATACTGGATCGGTTGGTGCAAAAGTCAAGCTAATGACCTCATTGCCATTAAGAAACAATTTTCTCATCATGCTCTATATCAAGATGTTCCAAGGAAGAAATTTTAACCTAGGAACCGCTTGCCCTCTTCTCAAACCAGGTTAGCCATTAAAGGTCCACCCCTCAAGGTGCCGATTAATGTTACTTGTGAAGTTCTTAAGCACTGATGATGACGAAGAAAATGGGCTCTATGATGAACAACAGAAGGGAAGATGATGAATAATTGGAGGAGCCTCGGTGGTTCTCAAGTTCATTTCCTCACTACTAAAGGTATGGAAGATGTGGATGATTATGATGATGTAGTGGCTAAGATGAACAAAGTGAGTCATATGTTGTTATGACCCGTGAGTAGACCAACAAAAGGAAAAAGTGGTGCAACCTACAAAAATATCCAAGGAGTACCCCATCATCATCTCGGTGATTGCAAGAATAGGATCTCCTATTCCTACTACTTCCACTCAAAAGGTAGGCTCTGCTAGTCCTTCTCCCTCTACTTCTACTTCTGGGAATTCTTTCCCAAAAATGATAAAGTCGATAGATCAAAATCTCCTCCTACTCGAGTAGTGATTCCCTATCCACATATGGATCCTTTGACATTATAGACCATCTTAAAAAGACCAAGATTCAGATTTCTATCAAACCCATCTTAAAGCCTTTGCCAAAATGGTTAAATTTGTAAATTCCAAATCTAAAGTCTCATCCAAGATCTTTTCGTGTCCTTTTTCCCACTCCCTCTCCCTCACCTCAATCAAGCCTTGTGGTTGCGCAGTCACTTCCCCTAATGAGAAAATTGAACCATTCTATGTGACCCTTCTCATAGCTGGCCACAAACTCGGTAATTGTGTCATAGATTCAGGAGCATAAGATAATGTAATGCCTACAAAGGTAGCTCATGCTTTGGGTCTGACCCTAACACATGCCTTTGGTTCCTGTTATTCCATGGAGAGTAAGAAAGCACCTTTGGTGGGAAGAATCAAAGATGCACAAGTAGCTTTTGTTGTTTTTCCAGAGAAAAGAATCCTAGCACAATTTTGGTAGCTGATATTCCTCCTTCAAATGGGATGTTGTTGAGTAGAAATTTCTGCAAGGAGGTAGGAGGGGAAATTCAAATTGATTGGTCATATGCCTTGATCTCTGTCAATGGGAAGATGAAGAAGCTACTGCATGAGAAACAAGCAGAGTATATTGTGAAAAATACAGATGATCCTAAAGCACAAATATTGTAGGTAGATATAGGGCATCGGAACTACATGATAATGTCACAAGAGGAGACAAGTCTTCCAAAGGGAGTGTTATTTGATCCTAATGGTGTGTGGAATTTGGAGTTTGATGGGAGTTTTTCTTCACTAGTTCGGAGCTGGTGTAGTGCTCATTTCTCCTAGGGGTAAGGTTCATCCTTTATCCTTCAAATTTGATTTTGAAAATACCAACAATACGCCAAGTATGAGGCCCTTATTCTTGGGTAGAGCATGGTGAAGAAGATGGGAGTGAATAACCTTCTTGCTCATGGAGATGTCGAGTTGATTATAAAACAAGTTAGAGACCTTTATCAAGTAAAGATAAAAATGTTGAAACATTGTAGGAATCGGTTTGGGATTCCACCAAGTTGTGCCAAGGAGAGGAACACTAGGGCCAACTCTCTAGTTGTTTCTAGGTCCTTGTTGATTCCTCACCCTGATTTCCCTCGGGAGAAATTCACCATTGAGCTGATCCATAGACCCAATGTGCTTGACAATGTAAATAATTGGCAAGTTTTTAATGATGACCAACATTTGCTTTCTTTCTTGGAGCTCAGAGACAACTTTGATCAGTTGTACTTTGAAGGAAGTGACAATATTCCTAGAGAGTGTGTGTCATCAAATGAAGATGGTGTCAAAGAAGAGATGGATCAAGATGGATGCATCAAACTGAAAGGAAACAAAATTCCTAAAGGGTTGGTGAGTTTGGAGGATCTTTTTGATAAACATGATAGATATATGAAGTCTAAAGTTTCCCAAGGAGCCCGACAATTTGCTAAGATTGAGAAAGTGAATATTGGGAGTCTTGATGATCCCAAAATGGTCAACATTGGAAAATGTTGCACTCATGAAGAGAAAAAGAAGGTGGTGAATCATTGAAGAGGTATGTTGATGTTTTGGCTTATTCTTATGATGATCTTAAGGATTTTCAGCCTAAAGAAATGCAACATTTCATTTCTCTTAAGCCTAGGATCAAACCCTTCCAACAAAAGCAAAGGCAATATAATCCAAAGATAGTTGATACAATTTTACAAGAAATACAAAAGCTTCAAGGCTAGGATCATCTTCCACATCCACCATTTAACGTGGATTGCTAATATAGTGCCTATCGGAAGAAGAATGGTGAGATCCGGATCTGTGTGGACTTCATAAATCTAAATCAGGGTTCTTTGAAGGACAACTACCCTCTCCCCATGATGGATCAAGTATTGCAAGCTGTCATCACGAGCTCGGAGATGTTATCTATGTTAGATGGATTCTTGGGTACAATCAAGTAGAGGTGAATACTGCAAATCAACATAAGACTGCTTTATCTCGTTGGGGCACCTTTGCAAACAAGAGGGTGCCATTTGGTCTCATTAATGTTGGTGCTACTTTCCAGAGAGCCATGGACTTGCCTTTTGGCGCTTTGAAAGGGAAATGCATTGTTGCATATTTGGATGACTTGACAAAGTGTTTTCTAAAGCAAGAAAAGATCACTTCCAACACCTTGAAACAATATTATAGAAGTGTGGAGAGCATGGGATTTATTTAAACCCTAAGAATTCTATGTTTTGTGTCACAAAAGGAAAGTTTTGGGACACATTGTTTCAAAGGAGGGGATCAAGATTGATCTGGAAAGAGTTCAGTGCCATCTAGCAAATTTCTCTTCCATCAAGTAAGAAGGGTGTCCATTCTTTCTTTGATAAGATCAATTTCCTAAGGAGATTCATCCCTGATTTTTAGAACTTACTATGAGCATTGCTCACATGATGCAAGGGAAGAAAAATTTTGGTTGGTCCTCTGAAGGGAAGAAATCATTTGAGGACATTAAACAGGCTATTGCAAAGAATCCAATCTTGGTGTGCCCTGACTTTAGCAGAGATTTCATTATCTATTGTTATGCCACTAAAAATGCCCTAGCTGTTGTGTTAGCCTAGAAGAATGCTAAAGATCATGAGATCCCAATTGCATTCATGAGTTATGTCTTGAAAAATCATGAGTTGAAGTACACCATGATGGAGAAACATGCTTTTACGCGCTTTTAAAGTTGTCAAGTAGTTTATGTTTTACATCCTTAATTCTCATTCTATGGTGCTAGTGCCTGATACAACAATCAAATCCATTCTTACTCAACAAGAATTTGGAACCAAGAGAGGTAATTGGGTAGCAAATGTGCAAGATTATGATCTTGATATCAGGCCAATAAAGCTAGTTCGGGGTAAGGGCCTGTGAACTCATTCTTTGAGGAGCTGCCAAGGAGTTGTCTAAAGATGAAGTTGATGTCCCCGTTGTTTTGTTCCTCACTTGAAAGATGTATGGTATGTTGACATTGCTCACTTTCTAACCTATGGAGAGTGTCCATCTCACTTGAGTGCCAAAGATATGAGATCCATCAAACCGAGGTATGCACAATATGTTCTATAGGAAAATACTTTGTTCAAACGAGGCATAAATGGATGGTTTTGAAGTGTGTAGACAAGGAACAACGAAGAAGTTGTTATATTCTTTTCATGACCATGCTTGTGGAGGTCATTTCTCCTCTCTTGTAACAACTCATAAAATACTTTGTGCTGGTTATTATTGAAACACTGTGTTTTAGAGATGCATCAAAATGGGTTGGTAAATGTGAAGCATGCCAAACTTTTGTTGGAAGACCTAAGTTGACTACTTTGCCTCTCAAGCTGTAGTGATTGAAGAGCCATTTCAACAATGGGGTTTAGACTTCCGGAGCACTCAATCCATCTTCCAGGTGTTGGACATACTCATGTGTTGACTGCCACAAATTACTTCACTAAGTGGGTGGAAGCCATTCCAGTCAAGAGCACTACCTCCGAGGTAGTTTGCAACTTCATTAAAGAGAAGATATTGATCAGGTTTGGGATCCCAAATAAAATTGTGACTGATAATGCTTCCAAATTTTCTTCTGTTGAGATGATGGACTTATACTATGGGTATAGGATCTCCCTTGCTCATTCTTCAAACTACTACCCCCAAGGGAATGGACAGTAGAAACAACAAACAAGAACTTGGTAAACATAGTTAGAAAGCTTGTAAATGATTCTTAGAGGAATTGACATAAGAAGCTATATGATGCACTTTGGGATGATATAATTACACCCAAGAGAGCAATTGGAATGTCCCCTTTCCAAGTGGTGTATGGTGTAGAAGCTCAACTACCAGTCACGGTGGAATTTCCAGCCTTGCATATAATGAAAACCATTGAAGATTCAAGTTTTAGTAGCTCTTTGGATAAGATAATTTTGTACCTTCAGAAGCTCAATGAAGACAGATTGCAAGTGGTGGATAGGATAACAACTCATTAGTTGAAATTGAAGGCTTTTTTGACAAGAAAACCAAACCCAGAGTGTTCTAATTGGGAGACATTGTGCTGCTTTGGGATAAAAGACATGAGCCACGAGGAAGCCATGGTAAGTTTGATTCTCTTTGGCTTGGTACTTTTAGAATTAGACATTTTGTTAGAGAGAACTCTTTTTATCTAGATTACATGGATGGTTCTCCTCTCCCACTTCCTTATAGTGGGTAGTATCTGAAGTTGTTCAAGTCCTAGGTGATTAGGTGGTCCTTCTATATATTATGTATAGTGTTTTGGTTTTGGGTCATTCCTTTGTGTTTCGTTTCTATTCTTCCCTTTTGTTTGTTTTGTTTCTTTTCCCGTCTTGTGTGTGTTGCCTTGTATTGGTTTTTCTTTTGAATCATTTTCCCAATGGATAAAGCACTGGTCCTCTTTCCCTCGGAGTTATTTGTAGTTCTTGATCTTGCCTTGTGTCTTTGTTCCAAGACAAGTCATCCCCAAAAAGAGCCAACTATTGTTGGCCCCGAAATTCCCCTCTTTTGAAGTCAAGTTTCACAAAAAAATTGAGTATGTACCTGGGAATATTGAATTACGTCGAGCCTGACATTGTTTGTATTTTTCCTATTCATGGAGAACAATTTGAAAGTCGGGCATGTGGTGAATTTCCTTTCCTTATTTTTATTTTCTTCTCGCAGTCGGGAATGACAAGCGTATTTTCCTGTTAATTTTTTCCCCAGAGTCCACAAGTAATACATGTATATCTTTGATTGGATACAGTTTGGCCATATTTCAAGGTTCAATGGAAGCCTCCACATGTCCAAACGGTGTAACTCCGAAGGCAGGGTCTAAGGGATAGTCCTCAAATAAGTGCAGGCTTTCCATGTTTCCTAGGTACAAAATGAAGATAGAAAAGCTAAAATCAGCTAAGTATGGAAGGTTCAAATGGATGGAGACACGTGCCTCATCGGCGTAGCTTCAAGAGTCAAAGTCAGGGGTGGTTCTCAAACTTGCATCGGTCCTCCACATGTTTGAGGTCCAAAAAGGGACAGAGTCAATAGTTAAAATTGACCAAGTATGGGCGGGTTAGCGGAAGCCGCCATGTGCCTTAACGACGCCATTTTGGAAGTGAAATCAAAGGGTCAGTCTCCAAGTAGCGCCAACTCGCCACATGGTTAAAGTTAAAATGAAGACAAAGTTGGCCATTAAAAAGACTAAGAGCGGTGGAAGGAGACATGCGTCAGCTCGGTGCAACTTCAGGGGCCGTTTCCAAAGTAGAAACTCAAATGAGCACCAGCCCTCCACGTGTCTAGGGGTCAACATAAGTCAAGCAGAAAATTGGCCCGAATCGGCTAAGTATAAAGGAACCGGTGAAGCTCTCCACATGTCAACCTAGTGTTGCTTCAAAGGAAAAGAATGTAAGAGGTGTTCGTAGGACCACTCCAATCGATTTCTCCCATGTGGGTGGCCCAAATTTGAAGTTGTAAAAGCAAATTGAATGGCCCATGTTTTAACTGGTAAAATAATGTAACGACTATATATTTAAAAACTAGTTTTTCTCTGTTAACGTTTTCTTTGTGTTTTCAAGAATTTGAAGGCGTGGATGATTAGAATAAGTTGTAACTATTTCTTTCTTGCTCGAGAAATTTGTAACCGTCTCTTGCGAGCTATATCATGAGCTTTCAAAGCCATTGTATGGGTTGGAATTTTGATTATTCTGGAAATTTAATTTCAAATTGGAAGAAATCAATACAAAGATTTTTCCCTTTTTCTTCTTCTTTCTCTTTCCTTCTAGTTCTAATTTGTGAATTATCTAATCCTTGCCTACTTGGAAACTTTGTGTTCTAGTTTGTACAATCTCCATAACTTTGAGTCTGCCCATAATTGTGTCTCATTATAAACGTGGATGGTTCTATTCTCGTATCTCATTTGCACAATACATATAAGGGTTTTCTCTGCATCTCTTTTCCTTGAAAGTATTGTCTTCTTCTGCCTCCCTCATCTCTTCAAAGTCTTCTATCCTCATGTATTGATAACTTTCCGTGCTTAAAACACATTTCAGGATATCAAGAAACCACCATTCAATGAAAGATTGTGCATTTGTACATAGGTTTTTGCCCCGCTTTCAATAAGGGAACCTCTCCCATTAAAGAGGAGGGACTTGCTTGTCCCCTAACCGTGGTTTCTTTCCAAGTGCAAATTTTAAATCCAATAGTAGGATCCCAATCATAGAACCTTTACCCTTAATAAAAAAAATGTTTTAGCAAGGAAATAAACAAGACATCAAAAAAATCAAAGAATGTGATACATGTTTATATCATAAGTGAAAAGTGGTCGAAACTCCGTTTCAGTACATCCACCATAGATTCCTACAAATACATAGATGTATTTAAATGGTTCTAATTAAGGAAATTCCAAAATTTGTGGGAAAATAAATCATATTGGTGGTGGTGGATCACCTCTCCAAATACACCTATTTCTTTTCCTAGGCCCATCCCTATTTTTCTTGAACCATTACCTAAACACTCCTTAACCAAAGTTTTTGCCCTCTAAATTCCTCTGTTTTTAGCGTATTTGATCATGACTCAACTTTTTCCAGCCATTTCGGAAGAAAAAAATTAATTTACAAAAATATGAACACAATTGAAAAATTATCTTGGAGTATCACTTGCAAACATATTATTAAATTAAAATAGTCAACAAATGCTTGGGATAATATATATATATAATGTTTCAATTCTTATCAACAACATCATTGTGTCAAGTGGTTATTATTATCCAAATGATCTCTCATCCTTATTCGTATCACTTGTTCGGTTGAATACTTCAACAATTTTGGATTAGAGGAAAAAATATAAAAATTTTAGGAGAAACGGTATTAGGAGAGCTTGGAAGGGGCGGAGACCGAAAATTTCTCGAGAACCAAAAAAGAAAAAAATCCTCGGAAAAATACCCACAAAAAGGGAAAAATCCTGGAAAAGCCACACAACAAAGGAAGAAGGTCCTGGAAAATCTATGTAACAAAATAAAAAGAGTCCCCGAGAAAAATCCTTGCAACAAAGGAAAAGTCCCGTAAAATTTACGCACAACAAATGAAAAAAGTTTTTCCACACGACCCAAAAATGACCCAAATTTCATTTTTAAGCTCTTAAATCCATCCAAAAGGAAAAATTGGAGTATGTAAAAGCATGGGAAGGTAGAAATAGGTGAAATATCATTATTGGAGCATCTAAAAATGGGGAAAACCATTCTAACCATGAAAATATTTTTTTTTCTTTTTCCCAAACATAGGATGTTATTTTTAGCATAGTTTGTCAAAATGAAGCATGAAGAGTTAAAAATAGATGAAAGAATGCAAGGGAAGTTTTTTTCATCATCCATAAGGTTTAATAATAGAATAAAGCATGCAAAGTAAAGGAAACATTGTTTTTCTATTTTGGGAGTGCGTTTTTATTTTAAGGCGCAGAATTAGATAAAAGCAAAGTATGGAGACTTTTTTAAAGAAAAGGAAAGCAACTAAATCATAATTCCCTCCCTTCACTCAAAGAGAGTTAGTTTTTAGCACGGAGAAAAACCATACATGTTTTTCTCCTATTTTTACAAGTTAGACTTGTAAGTATGGGTTTTTCCTTCTTTCATTTATCTCGATTGTCGATAAAACTTTAAAATGGATTATAAATATTATTTTGGCCTCCCCATTCATGTTTTAAGAGTAATTCAATATTTTGAGTGAGAAAGTAAGGGTCATGAGTGATTCTTTGTGCTTATTCCACCTCTTGGAGCAATAAAGGAGTTGTTTTTACCTTTCTACAGTTTGTGTTTAGTGCATATTTTGTTTTAAAAGATTTTATCTTCATGATACATGTTTATCCTTGGTTTAACAGTTTAATATTCATTCCTTCATGTAGTTTTGTGTCAATTTGCAAGTCCTAGATCATGTTTGAAAGGTTGTATGCAGGATTTTTGTGGAATCCATTTGTTGCCCCTTCTTTATCTTGTCACAACTGTAGACACAAAATCACGCACTTGAGTACATTTTAAAGTACTAAAAACATAATAGCATTCATATGATTCCTAAGCAAGAAAACTTGTAGTTGACAACTATCTTTGGCCTCTTTTATTTGTTTCTTGTTTCCTATTTGGTCTTATACACCCTATAGCCTAGTCAGAACTTTACTTCTTTATCTTTTATGGCTTTAGACACACAGCCCCCAACAAGGACAACAACGCCTAGGTGCTCCTATCCCCTCTAGGTTCCTTTGACCCTTTTCTACCTTGCTCACTTATTTTGGGTCTCTTTTATCTTTTGGACATATTTTTCTCTTATGGGTCAGCCTTCCAATTGTCAATTACAAAATTCAAACAAGGGAATCATATAAATACATAGTTATGTGTTCAAAATAAAGGACCAAGTAATAAGCATTACTATCATCACCTAAGCTTGCATTCAAAAGGAACCTAAAGAACTCAAAAACATCCATATAGAATTCATTCAAGGGATAAGGGCTGGATACTTTTGCATACACAACATAGGAAGGATAAGTTCATTTTCTTCCATCCACACATTTTACTACATTGCTACATTCTATCTACAACCCGCTATCAAGTGCAACTTGCAAAAGGGCATCCTAGGGCACAATTTCTACACACACACAAAGAACTACATGGAGTATGAGATTTAGTGCAATGCTCGGTTATAAATTCACTCTCGGGGTTACGGTAGGGGTCAGTTTGACTCCCCATTTGACATTTTTATTTTTAGGATTGATGTGGTTTATGAGCTTCTGCAGGTGAGCATCTCTTTTGCAGGTTATAGGTACCTTCAACGATCATAATGTGACTATCAGTGATCAACAGAGATAAATTGTGACACTCTTATGACTCAATAGAAACTAGATTCAAATATTTTTCGTAGTCATGGGCACCTAGATCCACTCATCACCTCCCAAACACCCCTATCCTTCCATGGGTGCACCTACTGACCTTTTTCTGTGAGTTGCAAAATTTATAAATATTAATTATGACATTGTTTGCAACCTTTTCATCACTTCTCCCTTCCTAGATCAATTCCACATTACATGAATATTAGCTAAGTCATCCTTTTTCTATCTCTTGCTTAGGGTTTCATATTTACATATTAGTTTGCTTGTGTCATTTTTGTATTTTATCATTTATACATTAGTTACTCTACAATATTTATATTTAATTCAAATTAAATTAAATCAACAAATCACTCGAACCCTTCTATGAAACACTTTTTCTTTTATATAGTCACTTGTAGTTAGTGTATGGTGTGCATAGCTCTTGTGGTCCATCTGTGTGATTCTAATAAGTCTGAGATCCTCAAAACTTTCTAGTGTATCACCATCATTTTTCTATTTTTCTTCTTTCCTTCTCCCTTTTCCTTGTTAGTTTTGGTAGAATAGAGTAGTCTTAGAAATAGAAAATAGTTTAGGTGTTGCACTAGGGGAACCAACCCTCTCAGAGACTCACTCCAACATATAGGTCACCCACAACCTAAGATTGTTTCCATTTTGTCAATTGAAAGGAGATTTATCACACCATTCTCCAAAGGGTGCATTTCAAAGTGACAACAGTTTTTAGCACACCTAGTGGGACATTGAACAAAGATTTTTTCAACAATTTGATTTTGTCCTTACAAAATACCAATGTTTCAGAACTTTCATCTAGCATCTGGTGGCTCCATAAGTTCAAAGCATAAATTAATAGTAGATTAGTGCATATTTCATGCCAAAGGTTATAACTAGATCATCTATAAAATTTATTCCATTTGATTTCATTGAGTTACCTTTGAATTTAGCTAAGAAGTAGATTTTTGAACTCCAAACCATACCCTAAATCTCCTCCCACTCCACAAAAACCAAGTTCATTTCTCAAATTTTCCATACCCAGTCTCAATCTAAATATGGCTCTCCCAAGAAATCAAATTTTTATTTCCTTCAATGATGGCAGCCCATTATTGCTTTCTCAACATGATGATATCTCAGTTTCCGCTCTTAAGAGCATCCCATTTTTTATTGGGGAAAATCAGGTTACACCCATAGAACATGTTAAATATGTGGCCAATATATGCTTTATTTATCATATTACTCAAGACAATGTTGCAGTAAATTATTAGCAACCTCTTTTCAAAGGCAAAGTGTTGCAGTGGTACAAAGGACTGGCACTAAATTCCATCACTACATGGGATTAGCTAGGAGATTTTTTTGATGAAATTTTGAGGAAAAATCAGATCATCTTTCATTAGTGGAACAATTGACCACCATCAAGAGAGCACCACAAGATTTCATGACTGATTTTAACTATAGATTCCAAAAGACTTGGGACAAAATTCCACAATTGGTAAGGCCTACTCCTTAGTATGATTTTTGTATTATCTAAGGGCTTTGAATTTTGATATTTCAGTGATGATACAATCAATGGGTGGAAGGAAACTTCTTGACGCTTATGACATAGAAATTAGAGTTAAAAATAGTCTTATACAAGGGGAAAATATCTCCAAGGCCTCCCATGCCCATCTTTCCGAAATTCCTCCTCCCACTTCCTTCCAAATACTTGTAATAGCTCTAATTCCAACACCTAATTCTCAGCCTTTGAGCCAAATCAGTGCAGCCCCAAGCCAATCAAATTATTTACAAGAGATAAAATACATATTAAAATATTTTGGGAATGAGATAGTTGTTATCAAAAGGTAGCAAAATCAGATTTTTAAACCTTACTATCCTCCCAATCAGTAGAATAGACCTCTTTTCCAACCAAATTTACAAAGCCAAAATCAATTTGCTAATGCCAAACCTATCCAAACAATCAATCCCAATGCTTCTATTACATCCAAAACAATTATACCTATCCAAAACAATCTGATCCAATATTATGAGTGGTGTTATCCATGTAATCAAGCCCATAATCAGAATTATTTCTTTAATGGTATTCAAATCAAGCACTTATGGTACAAACAATTGTTATGTCCCAAATTTCATTAGTTGAGACTCCACCATAGTAGGAGGATTCAAAAAGTCGAGTTGAAGGTGATGTTTGATTCCTAAATTGGTAAGAAGATGATTTTTATGGAATAAATCAGCTTGACAATCAAAAAAATTAGATTTCTACTTTTGTGGCAGAAAACACAAGGTCAAAGAAAAGAGCATTAAAATGTGAGCAACCTACTTGTAAAAGTGATTCTCATCCTTCTCTAGCATTACAATTTGTTTTTCCAATTTTAAATCAGCAAAATGATCAAATAAATTAGTTTACAAAAGCTCAAAATCAGCAAGAGACTCCAATCTCCATGCCACCAATGCAAGAAGGTGTTGTTGTTAGCAAAGTATAGTAGAAGGTTAGTAATCCATCATTTAATATCCTTGAGTATATGAAGCAAACCAAAGTTAATATGTCAATATGGGATTTTTTTTTCTTCCAGACAAAAAGATCTCTTGTAGGAGGTTTTGTCTAACCTCGGTCTCTCTAGATAACCATTTAAAGAACCATCTAAGGTTTTTCTCATCAATACACTTGATCCAAAAGAAGCTCAAGAAAACAAGAGTGTTAAGCCACCTCCCTTTTATGTTTCATTGATCATAGGTCAAAATCTAGTTCACAATTGCATGATTGATTCTAGAGCCTCTAGCTTAGTTATGCCCAAGAAAATTGTTAAAAACTTGGTCTAGATTATGAGCCTCTTTCTAAGGGATTAGTTTAGCTTGATGGAACACCTGTAGAGACCCTTGGAGTCATTAGAGGACTGATCTTAACCTTGCACACATGCCCCAACTTATCCATTCCTCAAGATGTTTTTATCATTGATCTTCCTCCTCTCTTTTCTTTGTGTCTTTCTAGAGATTTTATAGCCAAAATTGGAGGCTACTTATCATCAGACTAGTCTCACATGTTATTTAGAACAAGATATGGCACCAAAGTTACCATAAGGTCTGAACCCATCTCAGCAAATCACATAGAACCTTATGTTCCTAGTGTCATTAACTCAAATTGTATAATCATAGACGAAGAAGAAGACTGACTAGTTGACCAAGATCCAACCACACTTCTTGAGGGAATTCCTAATTTATTGCTTGATGAATGGGCTACTCAAACTCATGTTACTGATCCACATATCTATATTGAAGAAGTGGGTCTCAAAACATATTGTTTGCATGAGGAAAATGTTATTATTCCTAACCTTTTCAAAATAGATCAACAAGATGAAGGTTTATGGAAATTATACTTTGATGGATCAAGAAGAAAGAATGGAGCAAGTGGAGGGATCATGTTGATTTCCCAACAAAGGAAAATTATTTCTCATCTCTTGAGATTTCAGTTTACTTGCACTAACAACACAACTGAATATGAAGCTCTTGTGCATGGTCTTCAATGGGAAAGGAGGAAAAGAGTGAAGCAATTGCAAGTTTTTGGTGATAGTGAGTTGGTGGTTAACCAAATAAGAGGACAACATGTAACTAAGAACAAATTTTTGAGATCCTACAAAAACAGGGTATGGGATTTAATAGAATATTTTGATGCTTTCAATGTTCAATCTATTCCTAGAGTGAAGAATAAACATGCAAATATGTTGGCCACCATTGGTGCTCAGGTTGATATTCTAGATCATATCAAGAAAGATAAAAAAATCAGTAGTATATCAAGATAGTGGTAAGGCCTTCTATCCTAGAAAACAATATTAATTGGCAAGTTTTTGAATCAGATCAACAAATTGTCAATTTCTTGATAAGAGGAAGCTAAGTTTTTAGTCAAAAATCAAGAAAGATTACAAATAGTATGATGATCAAATTATTCAGTTGAAATCTAACAAAATTCCTCAAGGATTGGTTACTCTTGAATCCATCTTTAACACGAGATGATCAAGTCAGAAGTGAGAAGTCCAATATGATGATCAAACAAGATGATTACAAACAAATCAACATTGACAATGACAAAGCACTCAAATTAGGCAAGGTATGCAATGACGAAGAAAAGATTTATTTTGTTCAACTTGCTCAAGAATTTGATGATTTTTTTGCATGGATCTATGGTGACTTAAAGGTTTTAATCTGAATTTAGCTCAACATACAATAGAATTGGATTTAAAAATAAAACCATCGACAAAAACATAGACTATCAATCCTAAAATTGAACCATTGATGAAGCAAGAATTGGATAAGTTGATCAAAGATAACATTATTTTCCCCATCAAGCACTCATCATGGGTGGCCAATTTGGTTCCCGTGAGGAAAAAGAATGAAGAGATACAATTATGTGTGGATTTCAGAGATTTAAATAGAGCTTCTTTAAAATATCATTACCCACTATTGTCAATGGAGAAAATTTTACAAAGGGTAAGTGGTTTAGAGTGTTTCTCATTGCTTGATGGCTATTTTGGTTACAATCATATTTTGGTACAGGAATTAGATAATTTTAAAACAACGTTTTGGTGCTCGAAATTGTCTCGCCCCATTTTTACCCTTGAATATTTATTGATTCACGGCCACTTTGTCATTTTATACTTCCCTGTATTGTGTTTGGACGATCTTTGTTACCATTTTAATCTGCTCCTGGGTCGAAGATCATGTGTGGATCAATATTTATCTCATGGTTCCTTTGTTCCTCTGAAAATTACTTTGTATTTTGAGTCTCCCGTGCTTTGTTCCTTCAAAACTCACGTGTTCCCGTTTTCTCCATTCTCCATAGTCAAAATTTGTTGTTTTTTTTCCCTAGGTAATCGAGGATAAATGAGTTGATGTGTCCCTAAGGATCATGTTTGAGCCTTGCAATAGTCTAAATTCTCTGTCCTTGAAGAAAACCTCATTTTCTAGCTTGAATGGACGTTTCTCTGTGTTTTATGGTTTGACGGGCATTTCTCCCGGTCAAATTTACATCATTCAGTCGACAGGAAATGTGGCACCTCTTGGTTGGATGCGGATCAGCTTAATACTTTGGAAATTCTATAAAAATCCTCAACTTTAAAATGTGTCCATGTGGAGGAATGATGCTCGTTTGAGAATCAACTTTTTGGTTTGGCTTTAAAGTAGCGCCGGGAGGACACGTGGAGGGCTGGTAGGAAAGAGACATGTGGAGGCTTCCGCTGGGTTTCCCATACTTAGAAAAATTTCAAAAGGTTTTCGGGAAGTCCAGGACATATGGAGGAATGACACTCATTTGAAGATTTGCTTTTGGGCTTTGCCTTGGAGTAGCGTCGGGAGGACACGTGGAGGCTTCATTGCTTTCCCATACTTAGACAAATTTTTATGCAGTTGGAGTAGTTTGGCGAAACAGGACACGTGGCGAGCTCGCACTCATTTAGGGTCTTTGCTTTGGGTGCCATCTTGAAGTTGTGCATGGAGACACATGGAGGAACTGCGCATGTTTAGGGACCGGCCCTTGAGTTTCATTTTAAAGAAGTGCCAGGATGACACGCGGATGCCTTCACTTGCTTTGCATTTTACTTAGACTTTTCAACGACCAAAAGAGACTACCTCGGAGCTTGACAAGTGGCACCTTCTGCTGAGCTTCAAGCCTTCAAACAAATTTTTCCGGAGCAGGACACATGGTGAGCCCGCGCTCATTCAAGGTATCAAATTTTTGGGACCGCCTCAAGGTGCACTGTGGTGACACGTGGCAATTTGAAAAGTCATAGGGGGTAGGGAGGCGGACCATCGGAGGTAATTCAAAATTTTCACCTCTTTGCTTCATAAAGGTTAAAATAGCAAAAATGGCCCACGAGCCCGATGGGAAATAGTCAATGTTTTTCCCGGTCAACGGCGGAGGTGTGGACCCGGGAGGAAAAATTGGAAAATTTTCCTTTTGAGAAAAAAAAATTAAAAGTAAAAGGGGAAGTGTAGTTCCGCTGGGACCCCATGTTGGGAAACATGTCAAAAGTATTTCTCAAGGGCGGAGCTGTAGGGAAAACTTGGAAAATTTTCCTTTTTCAAAAGAGAGTCAAATGGTAGAATTTCTCTATGTTTCTTTTGGGGCCCACCTCAGGACACGTGTCAGGCCCATTTTCAAAAGCGGAGGTGCGGGGAAAAATGGGAAATTTTTCCATTTTTTTCAAAAGGGTCAGAAAAGGTCAAAGGAAGCCCCCGAGCCCATTTTTGGATCTTCCACGTGGATGGCCCACATTAAAAATCAAAGATCAACGACTACTTTGAGTGTCTAAATCTGATTTTCCCCCATTTTTCTATAAAACTCCTAGGAGTGCGAGTCTTCATGATTTCTTGCTATTTTCTACATGCCAAGCAAGGAGCGAGTTAATTTTGATATCTAGAGTTTGGTGGGAGAGATCTTGAGACGTATTTTTCCATTAAAACAGTTTGACTCTCAAACCCAATCTGGTTTTCCGTTTTTCTTCTCCCGACACACAAGCAAGGGGTTTGATTGATATGGGGTGAAGTGGTTGGCGAATGGATGGAGGCGTGTTTTCCCGAGAAAGATTTGAATGCGGGAAGAAATCGAAGAGATTTTCCCTCGAGCACCTGGAGACTTTTACAAATTTGATTCTGTGAATCACGAAAGAATCATGGCAAGCACTAGTGCATTTAAATTTTTGTCTTTTGGGAGGAAGGGGCTCTGTTGGAAATGTTATAAATGGCACGAATTTTTCGTGTAAATGGTTGGGAGTTTTTGGAAAATCAGGATTGATTTTCTCCAATAGAAAAATCTTGATAGAGCCCATCCATTTTGAGAAGCCATCTAGAGAAGCATGTATATCTCTCTTTGTGTCAAATTTGATCATGTCAAGGTGGTTGCAAGTGTACAACCATTGACAAGCTTTGAGATTGTTCTGGAAACTTTCCCTTGCTGATAAATTTGATCAAACTTTGAGTTATTCTGTGTCAATCTTGAGTAAAGTGTATTTATTTCATTTTTGAATGCATATGAGTAGTTTTTCTTGTTTCTATTGCAATCTTGTACCAAAATAGGGTCCAATCACATAGGTCTCAATCCTTGTGATAGTTTAGTGGAATCTGCAATTTCATTTCTCAAAAGAGCCTTCATCTGGGAGTGGGATAAATAGTTTAAAATCACTTTTCTTTCATTTTGTTGATAGAGATTCTCTGTAAGCCTCGTGGTGTACCTCAGGCATGACTTGGTTTAAAATCTTGGTGCTTTATTGGGTCCTTTAACTCTATCCTTCATGACAGAATCCCACAGGTTGTGTGAAATAGTGTTGATCTGGGCCTCCATTAAAGCACATATTCTAGTTGAGGAAACAATTTAACTTTTTGTGGCATTTTTTTGATTGAATCTTTCCATTTTGCATAAGCTCTCAAGGATCTGTGAGTCAAGTCCATCCTGTCTCCCCTCCCACCAAAAAATCTATTTAAAACAACTAATCCTACCCATACTACCCCTGTTTTTGCTCTGTATACCCACCCAAGACCAAAATCCTTTTACTAAAGTATGCAGAATAGATCAGGGTCTCAAATGTCTTTAGTAACCTTTGCCTTGTTGTGAAGATATCTCCATGATCTAGAAGTGACAACTCGTGAGAGTCAGATCTGGTGTGTTGATCATATTTTCCCAAGGTCTCCTTTACAAAAACTTATGCAAAAGAAAGGTACTTGTATCTCCTTTCAAATGACAAAGGTTACACAATAGGTTCTCTTACCTTGGTTGAAAGGAACAACCTAAAATAGTTAGGATAAGATCATATCCTTTTGAGGTGTTATACATCTCTCCACAAATCCAAGTAATAAAGGGACAACTATATTTCTCCCCGGCTACAAAACGACATACATTTATGATCTATCTACCTCTAAGCTCCATGTTGAATCTGTGTTGCTTCTTGGCTTGAAAAGGAGAACAAATTTGGGTACCAACACTGTGGCACCATTATGGTGCCGTTTCTCGGGGACATTGGGATACGAGTTCATACTCGGACCATACTTGGCCCCTAAACATTTCTTATATGCTCTAAAGTGCTAGAAATCCATTTTAAAAATCATCTTGTGTTCAGGTTTGTAAGAGGTTTCAAAGTCACAAGTGCTCAAGTGTTGTATGCAACTTCTCCAGTTTCCACAAGTTTTGCAATGGTATTTATTGATAAATTTTGGTAAAGAAAGGTCATTTTTTCATTTCTAGTTTCTAGTGCTGATAGACACTTGACAAAACATTTTTAGTGCATTTGCACAACTAAGGTGAAAATCCTTAGTGGCGACTCCCTGTTGATTTGATTCTGATAAGGACCAGTGTCTTAAACCTCTGTCAAGTAAGATTTGTTACTAATATTTGTAAAGTTGGAAGGAAGAATATCTTTCTTTGCTAGGGATCTTGCTAGGACATTGTTTCCTAAGTTAGGAAAAGCAAAGTCAAAAGGAAGAAAATCCTGGAGAGTTGTGGGAGAACAATAGACAAGAAGAGGGATCTCCATTGATGAAAGTGAACGGCCTATCATTGAAGACTACCATTCAAGTGACTCTGAATCAGGTAGCCTCTTTGTGGAACTGAATTCTCCAACTGGAGAAGGGCCTTCATTTGATTTTGAAATATTTGCTTCACATTTTGCACCTATCTTTTCTGAAGTAGATAGGGATTTCCAAGAAGCAAGGCCTTTGGGGGTATCCATTTTGAAAATTATACTCCTATGTTCCAAGAACCTTCTGCCCCCATCAGTTTGTCACCCCTCCAGGATCACCTCCTCAAATCAATATGGCTCAACCCAGGCCTCCATTTGTTGTAAACACCTTTGGACCTATAAATTTTGTGGGAATGGTTGGTTACCCAAATGCAGTGCCTCAAGATGTAAGGAACAGAATGCCAAAGTTCCAGGGAAATAATGCTATTACTGGTGACCAACATCTAAAGCTCTTCCTCAATATGATGGAAGATTTTGAGATTGAGCATGAAGATGTATACATCAAATTGTTTGTTCACACTCTAGAGGAGGATGCTAGGGACTGGTATAAAGCATTGCCAGATAATTCTATTGATTCTTGGGCTGAGATGAGAAATGCATTCAGATTATAATATGGTGATAGGAATGACCCTAGGTTTCTTCTATCAGAATTTGAAAACATCAAGAAGAATCCCAATGAGTTAGTACATGACTTCAATACAAGGTTCAATAAGACCTTGAGGATATTTCCTATCAGGATAAGGCCATGTGATGAGTCATGTTTGATCAAATATACTGATGCATTTGATAAAAAGGTTGCTTACTACTTGAGGAAAAAACCCTACAAACTTAAGGCAAGCATTCACCATGGCCCTAAAAATAGAGAACAATATCAAGGCAATTAGAAAACCTCCAAGAGGGAAGGTGTAAAGCTGATTAACCTAGAAAAACCCAAACAAGCAAGGGTGCTGATTTGGAAGAGGTTGTGAAAACTTTGGCAGGGGCTGTCAAGGAGATATCCTACAAATTAGCCCGAGCTGAGAAAGGAGTTGGGTAGAGCTCACAAGGACAACACAAGAAATAAGGCCAAGATAGATTTACAAATCATCAAAGAGCTGATGACAGAGGAAAAGGACCTATTGGATTTGGGAATAGGTAGCCTCAAGGTAGAGAAAGTAGAATGGTACCTGATCCTTTGGCTGCTAGAGTTTCTTGTGGTGGAAGAGAATAAAAGTCATTGATTGGTGTGACATATGTTTCATGCCCCATGCTCCTTGTGAAGAAGATCAACAAGAAGAAAATGTAGCTGATGATAAGAGTGATGATGATGTTTGCATGATGGGATGCTCCACTAGCTCACAACAAAGGGAAACCTCAACTAAGGTGATAAGTGCCAAAACTGCTGCCACTTTTTGGGACTGCATTCATAGAGTACATATTCTCCCTCCCTCTCATACTTTAGAAGTAGATAATGTACAATCTTTTGAATTTCCCAATAATGACTTTGAATATTTAAGGGCTTTAATGATAAAAAAGTATGATGGAGGAATCCCATTTGAGGAGGACAGAAATTATTAATGAATGTTGTTGTGGCTCAAGAGAAGGAATATAACACAAGAAGTAAGGTTGTCAAAGGGGCAAGGGCCTCAAGCCAAGCCAAAAGCTCCCTTACTTTCTAACATTCCTAAAGAGCTCTAGGAAAGATCCATCTGCCAAAAGCCCTGCATTTCCAAGAAAAATCATACCCCTCCTTATGCTCAAGCTATCAAGAATCTATGCCACCCAATGAGTGTATTAGCCTTTCTTCCAATACTTCCTTGCCCAAGAATGTCCCATATGATATTGCCCAAGTTTTGAGTCAAATCAAAGTCTTTGTCCCAATTGTTGAGTTGTTTAGGATCCCTGAGCACAAAAGGAGAGCATTTGAATACTTGGGATTGAGTGAAGAGAGGACTGCCTTGGGGAGAAATGTGAACATTGTGGAGAATCCTCTAGCCATTGAAGAGTCTGAGACACCATCAACATCAGAAGAGCTAGTTGAACCACCTGAGGTTTATTTGGGGACATCTTTGGTAGACTCTCAGCTGAATGTGGATCCATTCTTCACCACTTTGATCATCAAGGATAGGTTGCTCCATAACTATATGTTTGACTCGGGGCATCATGTAATGTCATGCCTTTGGAAGTCATGAATGAGCTGAATATTAAAGTAACAACAACATATGGGAAGTGCACTACCATGGACTCTAGAGAGGTGCTAGTAGTGGGATGTGTGAAGGGTTTGGTGGTGCAGCTTGCAGCCTACCCAGGTAAAAATTTAAAACTTGATGTTGTCATAGTTGATTTCCCAGCCAAGTGGGGTATGTTGTTGTCAAGAAAATGGGCTACAAGTGTTGGTGGTAGTGTCCAAATGGACATGTCTTATGCCACCATCCCAATTGAGGGCAGCCTTGTCAGGTTATATGGGGAGAAGAAAATGTTGCACCTTATTGAGGATCCCAACAATGCGTCCTATGAAGTATTATATACAAATGTTGATGCTGACAACTTTGTGGGATTTGTTGATGGAAAAGAGCACAAGATTGAGGAGTCTAAGTGTCTTGAGCAGGAAGGCTCTCCTTGGACTTTATTGTTTGATGGAGCTTGCTCCAAATTTGGAAATGGTGTCGGTGCTATCCTAATTTCTCCAAGCCAAGGAAAGGTTTGTTTTTTCCTTTAAGCTTAACTTTGAGTGTACTAACAACATTGTTGAGTATGAGGCATTGTTGTTAGGTTTAAGAATTTCTTGGAAGTATGGTGTCAGGGACATCATTGTCAAAGGAGACTCAGAGTTAGTTGTCAAGCAAGTCATAAAATTGTATGCCACAAAAAATCAGTGACTGAAAAATAGTACAAGCATGTAGTTTGGGACTTCATTGAGATGTTTGACTCCTTCAACATTGTGCATCATGATAGGAGGTTCAATGACTTGGAAGACAAGCTTGTAGTGTTGGGGTCTCGGTTTGATAGTTCTGCAACATCCCCTTATTGTGAATATGAGGTGGAGGTAGTGACAAGACCCTCTATCCTGAAAATATAAAACATTGGTAGGTTTTTGATGATGAGGCTCAAGTCAAAAGGTTCTTGCAAAATGATGGAGAGTTTGCTGATCAAAACATTGATTGGGAGCCAATGGTTTGTACAATAGAGGGGAAGGAAACCTTATTTGGCAAAGGCATCATCCAACTAAAGACCAACACCATTCCTAGAGGGCTGGTTGCTCTTGAATCAAATTTTGATAATGTTGACTGCATTATTAATAGGCATATGGCAGCCTCGAGGGATGTTGAGGAGCATGACCTTGGCATGAAGGAGAAACCAAGGAAGATTTGGTTGGGCAACAATCTCAGCAAAGATGAAAAGTAGTCATACATCCAGTTGTTAAAGAAATACCAAGATTGCATGGCTTGGACCTATTCTGAGCTCAAAGCATACAGAGAAGACCTGTTCCAGCATGAGATTCCCTTGGAGCCCAATGTAAAACCCTTCAGGAAGAAGCAGAGGCCAATTAATCCTCTCATTATCTCTCAAAATGCAAGAGGAGCTGAAGAAGCTAAGGGATGGAGGAATTATCCAGCCCACAAGGTATTCTTCTTGGGTTTCCAACCTAGTGCCAGTAAGAAAGAAGAATGGTGACATCAGGTTGTGTGTGGACTTCAGGAATCTAAACAAGGCCTCAATGAAGGACAACTATCCTTTACCTAACATGGAGCACATGTTGCAGTTGGTGACTAGTTCTGAGTTGCTTTCTACTTTAGATGGCTTCTCTGGTTATAATCAAGTCATGGTGAAAGAATCAGAAAGGATCAAGACAACCTTCACTACTCCATGGGGAACGTATGTATATGTTAGGATGCCCTTTGGTCTGATGAATGCTGGAGCCACTTTTCAGAGAGAAATGGATGTTGCTTTTGTTGGTTACATCAATGACTTTATTGTTGTTTACCAAGATGATGTAACAGTGTTTTCAAGAAGGAGAAGTGACCATTTGCTACACTTAGAGAAGATGTTGATCAGATGTAGGGAATATGGCATCTCACTCAATCCAAAGAAATGCCATTTTGGAGTGCAGAAGGAAAAATTGCTTGGTCACATTGTGTCACAGGAAGGAGTGATGATTGATCCAGAAAGAGTGGAGGCCATCAGCAAAGTTCCAATTCCAAGAACCAAAAAGGAATTCAATCCTTCTTTGGGCAAATAAACTTCATTAGAAGGTTTATATCAAACTTTGTTGAGTTGACTATCCCAATCACTTCCATGTTAAAGAAGGATCAGATCATCAAATGGGAAGAGGCTGCCATCCAAGCTTTCAATGGAATCAAAGAGGCATTGAAGCATGCCCCTGTTTTAGCAGCCCCAGATTACAAGAAACCTTTCTAGCTGTTTTCTTTCACTTCAGAAAACACTATTGCTTCTGTCCTGCTATAAAAGGATGATGAAGGGGCTGAGAGGCCCATTTCCTTTTTCAGTAAGGCTTTGCAAGGAGTAGAACTGAAATACACCATCATGGAAAAGCAGGCATTTTCCTTGGTCAAAGCAACAAAGGTTTTCAGGCCTTATATTTTAAGTTCAAAAGTTGTTGCTTATGTTCCCCATACCATGGTAAAAGACATCCTATCAGAGATGGAAGTCTCAAGTAAAAGATGTAGATGGGTGAACAAATTGCAAGAGTATGATATGGACATCCAAACCATGAAGTTGGTGAGAGGTTTGGGGTTAGCTAAGCTCATGGCTGAGAGAAACTTGCAGACCATTGAGGTAAATGAGATTGAGGAAGAAAGGGCAGTTGTTTTTGAAAGATTGATGAGTTTTGAGTGGTACAAGGATGTGATGTTCTATCTCAGACACTTAAACTACCTACGAGCATTTGAATAAGAACTAGAAAAGAGCTCTTAAGTTGGCTTCCCAGAAATATGTCATTACTAATTTTGGGTTGGCATGGAAGAACCCAGAGGAGTCCTCTTAAGATGCATCATTGAAGATGAAGCCCCCAAAATAATTGCTTGATCTCCATGGAGGAGTTTGTGGGGGAATTTTGCTGCAAGAGTCACAACACATAAGATCCTAAGGGCTGGTTATTGGTGGCCAACTCTTTTCAAGGATGCAACCATGTTGGTTAGAAGATGTGAGAGTTGTTAGCATTTCTCTGGAAGGTTGAAGGCTTCAAGCTCCCTACCTTTGCATTCTATATCAATTGAAGCCCCATTTAAGCAATGGGGAATGGACTTCATTGGTGAGATTTCAGACCCTTCAAGTGTTGGCCATAAGTGGATTCTTGTAGCCACTGATTACTTTACCAAGTGGGTGGAAGAAATCCCCACCAAGAAGGCTACACACCAAGTTGTCATGGATTTTGTGCTAAACAATATTATTTGCAGGTTTGGAGTACCAATCAAAATCATAGCTGATAATGCCATGAGTTTCAAGGCTAGACCTCTAGTGGAAATGTGTAAAGGATATGGGATCAATTTGACATATGCCTCTAATTATAATCCCCAAGGAAATGGACAAGATGAGTCCAACAATAAGAATTTGCTAAATATTATCAGAAGAACCTTGGAGTTGAACAAGAGAAAATGGGGTGAATAGCTGAAGTTTGTTATGCTGGTGATAGGATCACTGTCAAAAGAGCCACTTAGAAAGAGTCCATTTGAGTTGGTATATGGGACTCAAGCCCTGCTGCCCCTGCATATGCAATTATCTTCATATCAGTTCATTCAACAATTAGAAGATCAAGAAGTGAGTCCTCATGATGCCCATCAACCAGATTGTTGAGCTTGATGAAGAGAGGAGGGCATCTCACCAGAGGCATATAAGGTTCAGAGAAAAGCTAAAGAAACTATTTGACAAGAAGGTCACTCCTAGAGCCTTCAATATTGGAGATCTTGTGCTATTATGGGATAGCAGGCATGAGGATAAGGGCAAGCATGGCAAGTTTGATTCATTGTGGATGGGCCCTTACTCCATTGACATCAAAATTGTGAACACACCTTCTTCTTGAAGGATCTAGATGGTGAATTGCTCGAACTTCTTGTTAATGGCAAGCATCTGAAGCATTTCTTGGATTGATTCCTCTGAATCAAGGTAAACACCTCTTGTATAGTGTATAGTTTGTTGTTTGTTCCTTTTTTTGTTTTTGCTTTGTCTGGTCCGTGGTGACCTATTTTTGCTGGCTTCTTTGTTTGTTTTTGGAGATGGCTTCGTTTCTCTACTCTGTGAGATGACTCTGTCACCCAATGGATATTT
Organism: Taxus wallichiana var. yunnanensis; assembly: GCA_018340775.1. Taxonomy (NCBI): domain Eukaryota; kingdom Viridiplantae; phylum Streptophyta; class Pinopsida; order Cupressales; family Taxaceae; genus Taxus; species Taxus wallichiana. The sequence goes on from CM031238.1 coordinate 297,132,139, forward strand.
TGGCACTTGGTCTACTTTTTTTCTTGTGGCACTCACGCAGGGAGTGCCCATCCTCGAGTCGAGCCAATGTTGGTGCTTAGAATTGTCTTGCCCCATTTGTGCCCTTGAAGATTTATTGATTCACGGCCTCTGTCATTTTATCCTTCCCCGTATTGTGTTTGGCCAATCTTTGTTGCCATTTTAATCTTCTCCTGGGTCAAAGATCATGTGTGGGTCTGTATTTATCTCATGGTTCCTTTGTTCCTCTGAAAAAGCTCTATATTTTGAGTCTCCCATGCTCTGTTCCTTCAAAACTCATGTTTTCCCATTTCTCCATTTTCCACAGTCAAGATTTGTTGTTCTTGTCATTTTTTCCCTAAATACTCGAGGAGAAATGAGTTGATGTGTCCCTAAGGATCATGTTTGAGCCTTGCAACAGTCTAAATTCTCTTTCCTTGAAGAAAACCTCATTTTTTGCTCGAATGGATGTTTCTCTGTGTTTACGGTTTGACGGGTTTTTCTCCCTATCAAATTTATATCATTCATTCGACAGGGAAACATGTGGCACCTCTTGGTTGGATGCGGATCAACTTAATACTTCAGAAATTCTATAAAAATCCTCAACTTTAAAATGTGTCCACGTGGAGGAACGACACTCATTTGAGAATCAACTTTTTTGGTTTGGCTTTGAAGTAGCGCCAAGAGGACACGTGGAGGGCTAGCAGGAAAGATACATGTGGAGGCTTCCGTTGGGTTTCCCATTCTTAGAAAATTTCAAAGGGTTTTCGGGAAGTCCAGGACATGTGGAGGAATGGCTCATTTGAAGATCTACTTTTGGGCTTTTCCTTGGAGTAGCACCGGGAGGACACGTGGAGGCTTCCACTGCTTTCCCATACTTAGACAAATTTTTATGCAGTTGGAGCAGTTTGGTGGAACATGACACATGGTGAGCTCACGCTCATTCAGGGTCTCTGCTTTGGGCACCATCTTGAAGTTGCGCCATGGAGACACGTGGAGGAACCACGCATGTTCGGGGACCCTTGAGTTTCATTTTAAAGAAGTGCTAGGCTGACATGTGGAGGCCTCTGCTTGCTTTGTATTTTACTTAGACTTTTCAACGGCCAAAAGGAGACTACCTCGGAGCTTGACAAAGTGGCGCCTTCCACTGAGCTTCAAGCCTTCAAACAAATTTTGTTGGAGCAGGACATGTGGCGAGCCCACGCTCATTCAAAGTATCAAATTTTTGGGGCCGCCTCAAGGTGCGCCATGGTGACACGTGGCAATTTGAAAAGTCATAGGGGTGGGGAGGCAACCATCGGAGGCAATTCAAAATTTTCCTCTTTTCTTCATAAAGGTTAAAATAGCAAAAATGGCCCATGAGCCCAATGGGAAATAGTCAATGTTTTTCCCCAGTCAATGGCGGAGGTGCGAGACCCATGGAGGAAAAATTGGAAAATTTTCCTTTTGAGAAAAAAGAGTTAAAAGTAAAAGGGGAAGCATAGTTCCGTTGGGACCCACATTGGGACACATGTCAAAAGTATTTCTCAAGGGCGGAGAGCTGCGGGGAAAACTTGGAAAATTTTCCTTTTTCCAAAAGAGATTCAAATGGTAGAATTTCTCTACATTTCTTTTGGGGCCCACCTCAGGACACGTGTCAGGCCCATTTTCAGAAGCGGAGGTGTGGGGCAAAAATGGGAAATTTTTCCATTTTTTAAAAGGGTCAAAAAAGGTCAAAGGAAGCCCTCGAGCCTATTTTTGGATCTTCCACGTGGACGACCCACATTCAAAATCAAAGATCAATGGCTGTTGAGTGTCTAAATCTGATTTTCCCCCATTTTTCTATAAAACTCCTGGAGTGCAAGTCTTCATGATTTCTTGCTATTTTCTACATGCCAAATAGAGGAGCGAGTTAATTTTGATATCTAGAGTTTGGTGGGAGAGATCTGGAGACGTCTTTCACCATTAAAATGGTCTGACTCTCAAGCCCGATCTGGTTTTCATTTTTCTTCTCTTGAGCACACAAGGGGCCAGATTTGATTGATATGGGGTGGAAGTGGTTGGTGAATGGATGGAGGCATGTTTTTCCCAAAAAGAGTTGAATGTAGGAAGAAATCAAAGAGATTTTCCCTCGAGCACCTGGAGACTTTTGCAGATCTGATTCTACAAATCACGAAAGAATCATGGCAAGCACTGGTGCATTTAAAGTTTTTGTCTTTTGGGAGGAAGGGGCTCTTGTTGGAAATGTTATAAATGGCATGAATTTTTGTGCAAATGGTTGGGAGTTTTTGGAAAGATCAGGATTGATTTTCTCCAGTAGAAAAATCTTGACAGAGCCCATCCATTTTGAGAAGCCATCTAGAGAAGCATGTATATCTCTCTTTGTGTCAAATTTGATCGTGTCAAGGTGGTTGTAAGTGTACAGACCATTGACAAGCTTTGAGATTGTTCTGAAACTTTCCCTTGCTGATAAATTTGATCAAACTTTGAGTTATTCTGTGTCAATCTTGAGTAAAGTGTATTTATTTCATTTTTGAATGCATACGAGTAGTTTTTCTTGTTTCTATTGCAATCTTGTACCAAAATATAGTCCAATCACATAGGTCTCAGTCCTTGTGATAGTTTAGTGGCATCTGCAATTTCATTTCTCAAAAGAGCCTTCATCTGGGAGTGGGATAAATGGTTTAAAATCACTTTTCTTTCATTTTGTTGATAGAGATTCTCTGTAAGCCTCTGGGTGTACCTCAGGCATGACTTGGTTTAAATATTGGTGCTTTATTGGGTCCTTTAACTCGAGCCTTCATGACAAAATCCCACAGGTTGTGTGAAAGAGTGCTAATCTGGGCCTCCATTGAAGCACATATTCTAGTTGAGGAAACAATTTAACTTTTTGTGGCATTTTGTTGATTGAATATTTCCATTTTGCATAAGCTCTCAAGGATCTGGTGAGTCAAGTCCATCCTGTCTCCCCTCCCACCAAAAAAATCTATTTAAAACAACTAATCCTACCCATACTACCCCTGTTTTTGCTCTGTATACCCACCCAAGACCAAAATCCTTTTACTAAAGTATGCAGAACAGATCAGGGTCTCAAATGTCTTTAGTAACCTTTGCCTTGTTGTGAAGATATCTCCATGATTTGGAAGTGACAACTCGTGAGAGTCAGATCTGGTGTGTTGATCATATTTTCCCCAAGGCTTCTTTTTACAAAAAAACTTATGCAAAAAAAAGGTACTTGTATCTCCTTTCAAATGACAAAGGTTACACAATAGGTTCTCTTTTTCTTTGGTTGAAAGGAACAACCTAAAATAGTTAGGATAAGATCGTATCCTTTTGAGGTGCTATCCATCTCTCCACAAATCCAAGTAATAAAGGGACAACTAGATTTCTCCCTAGGCTACAAAACGACATAAATTTATGATCTATCTACCTCTAAGCTCCCTGTTGAATCTGTGTTGCTGCTTGGTTTGAAAAGGAGAACAAATTTGGGTACCAACACAACGTTTACTACAAAATGGAGCACATATGCGTATAGAAAAATGTCATTTGGACTTGTCAAATGTAGGAGCCTCATTTCACCATGTAATTGACTTGGCATTTAAAGGGTTAATCAATAATTTTGTTCTCGTTTATTTGGATGATATAATTGTTTTCTCAAAGCATGTTACAGATCATATCATACATCTCAAACACATTTTTGAGAGATGCAGACAATATGGTGTTTCATTAAATCCAAAGAAGTGTGTGTTTTTCAATCCATGAGGGTAAGTTTTTGGTCATATTGTTTCCAAGGAAGGTCTCACAATTAATCGAAATGAGTGAGCGTAATCTTATCATTTTATTTACCAAATCACAAGAAGGCATTGCAAATTTTCTAGGTAGAATTAATTTTATTAGAAGATTCATTCCAAATTTCACAAATTTACTAAGGTAACATTAAAAAAACATGGGTTTCAGTTGGAAGATAGAAGGAAAAAATTCCTTTGAAGAAATTATACATTATATCTCACAAGCTCTAGCACTTGTCAATATGGATTTTATCAAAGATTTTTTTTTTTTTTTTTTTGTGCGCGGTTGATACAATCTCATATTTGTTGGTGTAGTAGAATGATGAAAAATTGGAGCAACCAATTGCCTTTTTAGTCAAGGGTTACAAAATTACGAGGTGAAGTATTCTTTTGTTGAGAAACAAGTTCTTTCAGTCATTAGAAGCCTCAATAAATTTAGACATCTGCTTTCTAACAACAAGATTCATTTAATGGTTTCCCATCCGAGTGTTAAAGAGTTTCTTTTAAGCAAGTATTTGAATGAGAAAAGAGTAGGTTGGATCACAAAAGTGATGGAATATGATGTTGATATTAAATTCACTAAGTTGGTTAGAGGAAGAGGATTGTGTGAACAACTAGCTTTAGACTTGCATGATGATAAAAATCATATTTTAGTGCTTCAAGATGGTCCAAACACAACTGCTCCTTCATTACCTCACATTTAGACCCAAGATATGATCCATTTTCTTTAGATTGGACAATTCCCATAGGGTTTGGACAAAGAAAAAAGGAGGTATTTCAGATTACAGTCCATTCCTTATGTTCTTGTTGATAACATGTTTAGAAAAGATGTGAATGGAGTTCTTTTAAGATGTATTGATTCAGATCAGATTGAACATGTTTTGGAATAATTCCATGGAGGTACATTTGGTGGCCATTTTGCATTAAGAGCTACATCCTTGAAGGTTATGAGAGCTAGTTATTATTGGCCAAACTTATTCAAAGATGCTCATGCATGGGTAAGGAAGTGTGCAAAGTGTGCCATTTTGCATAGAAACAAAAGTTAATCTCTTCCTCTTCAACCCATTCAAGTAAATCAGCCTTTCATGTAATGGGGATTAGATTTTATTGGCATGATTAATCCACCTTCTAGTGCAGGTCATAAATGGATTCTCATAGCTACAAATTACTTCACAAGATGGATGGAAGAAGTGATTTGAAAGAGGCAAACGAGACTTCAGTTTTAGAATTTTATGAAAGTCTAGTCACAATATTTGGTGTCCCCACAACAATTATCTCAAACAACGCATTAGCTTTCCTTGGAACAAAGATCAACACATGGGAAGTCAAGCTTGGAATTCATCTCTCAACATCTTCCAATTATTACCCTCAAGGGAATGGATTGGTTGAGTCAACCAACAAGAATCTTCTTTGAATCATCAAAATAACTATGGTGGAAAATTAGATATCATGGCATACAAAGTTGAAATCATCCTTATGGGCTGATAGGATTACTCCTAAAAGATCAATTGACAATTCTCCTTTCATGTTTTTCTATGGTAGAGAAGCAAGGTTTCCTATTTCTAATGAATTACTAGCTCTAGACCTTATTAAACAAATGGAGATGATGGAAGAAGATTCAATGGAAATCAGATTTGCAGAGTTAATGGAGTTGGAAGAAATTAGAAACAAGGAAATGACAATAATGGAACTTCATCAAACACAAGTAAAGAGGTATTTTGATTACAAAAATCAACTGCAAGAACATTCAGAGAGGGTGACATTGTGCTTAAGTGGGATGAAGAGAGAACTAATCTGGAAGACACACAAAGTTTGATTATTTTTAGAGTGGACCATATTTGATTACAAGTTACAAGCAACACAATGCTTTTCAGCTCTCCAAGCTGAATGGTGATGAGCTTCCCATCCCGGTTAATGGGATATACCTCAAAATTTTCTATTGAGGTCATGTTTCACCCTTGTACATAGTAGGTTGTGTTTACTTTCCTCCAAGTGCTTCATGCACATTTTTGTTTTAGTTTCCTTTCTTGTGTGCCTTGTGCACTTTTCTAGTATGTTTTTGTTTTCTAATAAGTTCTCTAGCACGATTATTGTTGCTCAATGGTATTTTGAATTCCCGTATAATTCCAAGAAGTTGTAGAATAATAAGTACATGACTCCATGCCCAATGGATGCCTCAAAGCCACTAGTTTTCACATCTAGTAGGTAGATGTCCCCGGAAGTCACCAAATTATTGTCCAAATGAGCTCTCGTGATTATTCGATTACTTGTTTAGGTTGCATACTTAATTTTTTTTTATTGGAGATAAAAAAATCAAAAATTAAGAAGAAATAGTGTTAGGCGAGCTTGGAAGGGGTGGAGACTAGAAATTTATCATAATCAACAAAGGGAAAAAAAAGTCCCCGAAAAAATTGTGCAACAAAGGAAAATAATCCCTAGAAAAACCACGCAACAAAAGAAAAATGTCCTTGGAGAAAGCCGCAGTAACAAAGGCAAAAGTATCCGGAAAATCCGCGCAAAAAAGGAAAAAGTGCTCGAAAAAGATGCACAACAAAGGAAAATTAAAAAAATTGCATGACCCATTTCATTTTAATCCATCCAAAAGGAAAAATTGGAGTATGTAAAATCATGGGAAAGTTAGACATAAGTGAAACCCCATTATTGGAGCATCTAAAAATGGGGAAAATCATTCTAACCATGAAAATATTATTTTTTTCCTTTTTCCCAAACACGAGATGCTATTTTTAGCACAATTTATCAAAAATGAAGCATGGAGAGTTAAAAATAGATGAAAGCATGCAAGGGAATTTTGTTTCATCATCCAGAAGGCTTAATAATAGAACAAAGCATGAAAAAGTAAACGAAGAGTTGTTTTTCTGTTTTGGGGTGCATATTTTATTCTCGGGCACAGAATTGAATAAAAACAAAGCAGAAGACTATTTTTAGAGAAAAGGAAAGCAAATAAAGTAGAATGCATGCCCTTCACTCAAAAAGAGTTATTTTTGGAGCAAGGAGACAAACCACACATGTTTTTTTCTTATTTTTACAAGTCATACTTGTATGTCTGGGCTTTTCCTTCTTTCCTCTCTCTCATATTTTCTATAAAACTCCAAAATGCATTGTAAAAATTATTTTGGCCTCTTCATTCATGTTTTTGGAGTAATTCAATATTCTAAGTGAGAAAGCAAGGGTCATGAGTGATTATTTGTGCTTATTCCACCTCTTGGAGTAATAAAGGAGTTGTTTTTACCTTTCTATAGTTTGTGTTTAGTGCATATTTTTTTAACTAAGTTTATCTTTGTGATACATGTTTATCCTTGGTTTAATAGTTTAATCTTCATGCCTTCATGCATTTTTGTGTCAATTTACAAGTCATAGATTGTGTTTAACAAGTTGTATGCAGATTTTTGTGGAAGCCATTTGTTGCCCCTTCTTTATCTTGTCACAACTCAACTTTGAACCCTTCTATGAAACACTTTTGTTTTGATATAGTCACTTGTAGTTAGTGTATGGTGTGCATAGCTCCCGTGGTCCATCTATGTGATTTCAATAAGTCTGAGATCCTCAAAACTTTTTGGTGTATCACCATCTTTTTCAATTTTTCTTCTTTCCTTCTCCATTTTCCTTGTTGGTTTTGGTAGAATAGAGTAGTCTTAGAAATAGAAAATAGTTTAGGTGTTGCACTAAGGGAACTAACCCTCTCTGGAGACTCACTCCAACATACAAGTCACCCACAACCTATGAGTGTTTCCATTTTGTCAATTGAAATGAGAGTTATCACACCATTCTCCAAAGGGTGCATTTCAAAGTGACAATAGTTATTAATTATTGAATGGTGCTACAATACCACATATTACACAACCACCAAGATGCCCCGTATGAAGTAGTATATGGTAAAAATTCACCGTCTTCTATCATATCTTCCAATAAATTATCTAATGCAAACAATCGACGTCACCCTCAACATGGGAGATTGTTCTTCATTCTTCTTGAAAAATGTCAACTTGGCTTAGAATCACATGAAACAACAAGTTGGTCAACAACACTTTTAAGATGCTTTCGAACCGGGGGATATAGTTTTCCTTGTATTATAGTTCCATAAGAAGTCCTCCTTGAAAATGAAGTGGTGTCGAATACTCTTCTATGTTTTGTTTTCCTTATAAGGTTCTTCAACAGATTGGCCTTCTAGCCCACAAGTTTTCCACCTTTTCCTCACGTTCATCCTATTTTTCATATCACATATTTGAATAAAGCCTTTTGACCACATGTCACAACTTAGTAGTTATCAAGATCAATGCCAAATAATCTCTTATTCTCAACCCCGAGCATTTTTTGGATAAGCATTTGCTTCAACTTCACAACAAGTCTATCACCGAGATATTGGTCTAGTGGAGACATTGGTCATAGCGTAAAATGCAATTTTGGAGCCCCTTCTCCAAATTCAGTAATAGTTTCATCATCTTCACCTTTGAAGGAAAAAATAGAAGGAAAGGACATGTTAGAACTCATTTTTTTCGACTCTTTTCTTTATAATCCATGTTATTAATAAAATCAATTGGTGTGCATACTTTGTAAGTCATCCCTTGAGTTATTTAGAATACTCCAACATGCATGGAAAATAGTAATTGGATACGATAAAATGATTATAAATGAAGAGCATAGGTTAGTGTGAAGACATTCACAAATTATATTATATTCAAAATGAGGATGCCCCTAGAAGAGACCAACTATTTTGTAGTGAAATTTTGTTTTATTTAGATGAAATATAGTTATCTTCCATTTTATTCGAATATATTTGAACTGTATTTTGGTATTGGTTTAATTTGTTTGCAAGAAGGTTCATCACACATTACTACAACATATGGGAGCAATTTTTGATAGTAGTAATGGAACTATTACATTTGAATTTCAAGAATACAAAGTTAAACTTCAAGAAGATAGAACATATGTGAAACAACCAATAATACATCCTAAAGTGGATATAATTACATCCCAAAGTGGTAAGATATGGGTACCCACACAAATAGTCCATGGTGAATTTGAAACCATTGATCATATGTAACTTTTGCAAATATTTTTAACACGAAACTAGTTGAAGTTTCTAAGAGAAATGACCCTCTAAAGAAAAGTTCATTTATAGAATGTATACCCCTATTATAAAAGAAGGAACCGATAAATTCCATTCAATTTTATCTCATGAAGAATATTATCTCAATTGTGTAGAACAAATGATTAAGTTCCATATTCTTCTCTCAAAAGGAAATGATCCACTCCCGACATTATTGGATAGTGAGAGTGTTTTTTCCAACAAAGCTTCAATGTCATATATTTCAATGTGATTGGGGTATTACTATTTGACTTATATTTATGAATGCAATAATTCCAAGTCAATACCAAGTCAAGATAGTCATCATTTAGAGTTCCCTACGAGTATCTAATTCAACCTAAGACACTTCATGTTATACCACTAGGGAAACTTGTTGGTTTGAAAATCATTGGGTGGACAGATTATGGATAAACGAGCCAACAAAGATATTGGGGCACATCGCCTCTTTGAGTCAAAGAAAGCGAAATTGGTTTATTGTTATTCTATCGCGGGAATCATGTAACTCTCACAATATTCTACCTTTGGGGGTTTGGGATCTCATCCCAGTAGAGGTATTTCCAACTATGAAAAGGAGGGAAAGAAACAAGGTGAGGAGATAGGATAGATCTGAAGGGAGCAAAGAAATGAATTCCAAAACAGAAAGGTCAAAGGGTCTATGTTTTGGGCGGGTAGTAAATAGAGTTAAACCTACTTGCATAGATGAATAAATCAATATTGATGAATAAATGACAAAAAAGTAGAGATAGATTCAACAGAATAAACACATAAATCTGATATAAGAAAGATTAAAATGCTCATAACACACATATTCAACGCACAAAGTCTTAATATTTGTATTAATTTTTTCTTTTGTTACAAAAAGCTCAAAGTCTTTTCTTCTTACTTCTATTTTTTATCTAAAAAGTATCCACCTCCTGAATACAACAAGTATCCAAGTATATATAGAAGAAGGAGAAGAGAGAAGCCAAAAAGCAACCAACAACTAATTACAAAATATATACAAAATATCTAAAAGTCAATGTTGACTTTGGGCAACTTGGTGGATGACAACATCCCATGGTGCAACATGGATGATGTCATCGTTTGTACCAACATACTCTTAGATATTTACAAAAAGAAAGCCAAGAGGAAGAAGGCTATTCATCGTCGTCTCACGGTTGAAAGGGGGTATCTTGCTTCTGTTGTTGTTTGGGAGAGGTGATGTGGAACTGGGTTCGATATTCCATGAATTTACTGATCATTGGCTAAAGTTGATCCTGGGCAGGACCCTTTGTATGATCGTCGATGACCTCACAAGTCTCCCACTCATCTCTGAGTTTTTCAGGGAGCTTGAAATATTCATTACCTGCCTCCATCAGGTACCCCACAAAATCACGGCAAGCCAGAAGGTTGTTGATGCATTCAGTGTCGAAAGTGGCTTCTGGCCCTAGCCCTTGCGCAAATGGAGACTTTAGCGTGGCGCGAGGAAAGCTTACATGGCACTATGTGTTGTTGTAAGGATGATTGCATCGGCGCCAAAGATAGGTTTAGTTTTGAATGACGCAAGAAGGGCACGCATTGCAAGTAGAAAAAGTGTGCCTTAGGCGAGACCGTGTTTTATGCAAAGAGGGGGTGGCGATTGCGCCAAGGGAGAAATGCGGTTCAAGTAAACAACATTTAGATTTTCTCTCTTTTCTTGATGGGTTGCGGTCTTTCGGCCTCTTTCTTCATGGATTTAGATGGTGAAGGGGGCACAGTAAGGAGATATGGATTTATTTTTTGAGGCAGAGCCCTCTTGGCCAGCAGATCTAGAAAGAGGGTGAAAACGGCTTGGGAAGAAAGATTTTGCAAGAACGGCAGGAGGGGTTTAAAGCTTCTCAGGTCCAATGCATCCTACCTCACAAACAACCAACAAAACAAAACACAAGAGGAGTAAGAACCACTTACCCGGAATATATAGAAAGTGAGAGACGAAGTGGGGTCCACGAACGCGATACGAGGATGACGGGTGCGCTAACAGGTGCAGAGGAATAAAGTGTTTCACGTGTTTTCTGATTGTGAAAGTGACAGGGTGGATGCACCTATATATAGGCAAAGGTGTAATAAATGCGCCAACCACTTTTTTAAAAGGGCGCACCAAAACATGTGTCGACACGTAAAACTTTGTACCCTTTGGCACGGATATACGCATGTCAACACGGAATTATGTGCGCCTTTGGTGCAAATTAAGGACTGTCAACACTAGATTTCGAGCGCCAAGGCGCACCAAAACACGGCACAACAATTTTGTTGTTGACAGGAAGGCGCATGCGCCTTGGCGCATGTAAGAAAGGCACATCACGGGAAGGCGCAACAATTGATGTGTCAACACTTCAAAGGGTGCACCAAAGGAAATGAAGGGGGCACAAATTTAGTCTATGTTGCATAGATAAAAGGTGCGCCCAGCCAAAAAGGACCAAAATGACTAAGTTCGGAGAACTAGATTTCCTAGGAAAGGGATTTTATAACATTCCGAACACTGAGGGGCCCCTGACGAGGGACCATGATAAAATTTTGGTATGGTTACCTGTAAAATTGCCCTCGCCAATTTTATGGGATAACAACTAGCTCGTTCTAGGGACTATCTTTAAGCGAAGCTCTAGGATATAGAACCCCAGATCAACATGTGCCTATCCATTGGGTTACATAGTCAAAAACAAGGGCGACGACAAAAGAAAACACACAATGAAAAGAAAATCTGTACAAAGAAGAGAGCAAACTCTACTTCCTAAATATTTTGAGATGTTACCCGCTATAGGGAAGCGGGAGATCAGTTCCGTCTAGATACGAGAGATAGAAGCTATTCTCTCTGTTGAGCTGCTTGATCTTGAAAGGCCCTTTCCATAGGGAATCAAATTTTCCATGCATGCCCTTTGGCTCTTTTCGTTTGTCCCACAAAAGGACGAGATCTCTCACTTAGAAGTCTCTTTGCTTGGCTTTTTTATCGAACAATCTCTTAACTTGATTCTAATGTTCGGTGATCCCGCCGACCACTCGACTCTTTTTTCTTCGAGATCTGATAGATACGTGATCCTCTTTTCAAGGGAATTTTGGAAAGTCTCATCTTCAATTGCTCATGCCAAGCGCAGAGCAGGAAGTTCTGCAGAAATGGGAAGTTCAAAGGTCAATCCCATATAACACTTGAAAAGGTGACATACCGAGAGACCTCTTGGGAGTAATGCGGTCCGCCCACAAAGCATCATACAATGACTTGTGCCACGTTTGCTGACTCTCGTTTACTAGCTTCCGTATGATGGTCACTAAGTTTTTATTACTGGACTCTGCCTGACCATTTCCCTGGGGGTAATAATCTGAGGCGTGGGCCAAGATTATCCCGTGTTCATAGAAAAAACCAACAACTTCCCATGAGGAGAAATTAGAAGCATTATCAGCAACAATCTTGCTTGGAACGCCAAACCTGACAATGATATTCTCTTTGATGAAATTGCAAACAACTTCAGAGGTGGCATTCTTGACAGGTATGGCCTCCACCCATTTCGTGAAGTAATCATGTATCGTCAGACATAACTATGTCTAGCACTCGATTGGGGATGGAGTGTTTCGATAAAGTCAATTCCCCACTGCTGAATGGTTCATCAATAACGACCGGTCTGAGAGGAAAAGCAGCCAATTTTGGCTTGCCGACAAATTATTGGCAAAACTCACACTTTGCTACCCAGGTGGCTGTATCCTGAAAAAGCGTTGGCCAATAGTACCTGGCCCGAATGATCTTGTGTGCTGTCACGGAAGAGGAGAAATGGCCACCACAGGCTGAATCATGAAAACTCTGAAGTAGATTTATCTGATGTGGCTTGTCAACGCATCGCAAGAAGATGTCATCTATTCCGCGTTTGTATAAACAGTCATCCCAGATGACATATCTGGCCGCTCTGAGCTTTATAGCATGTTTCTCCTTTGAAGTTAGATGAGTTGGGCACTCACCGTAAGTGAGAAAGAAAGTAATATCAGAATACCATTCATCGCTAGTCGCGACAAATAGAACCATGGGTAGAGAATCGGCTTTCTCCAGCTGGCTTTGTGCTCCATTGGTGCAATCATCCTTTTCCTCAGGGTCTTCTGAATTTTGGTTTTCAGCCATGAGCTAACATAGGCCCTTGCCTCTTACCAGCTTGGTTGGTTTTATGTCTAGATCGTACTCTTGAACTTTTGCAATCCAATTTCCTCGCAAACTCCCTAACTCTTGTTGAGTTAAGATTGACTTGACCTTGCATGTCGTGGACCAAAGACCACTGTATGAGAGTTTAGAATGTAATACTTGAAGTTCTTGACTGCTTTGACAATGGCGAAGGCATGTTTTTCCAACTGAGACATCTTTAATTCGTGAGGCTTGAGGGGGAGCTCATGAACGCAATTGGGGATTTAACATCCTTAGAATTCCTTTGCATTAGGATGGCCGATACGGTATGTTCGAGATGCGTAGCTATACATGATAAAATATTTGGAGAAGTCGAGGCATACCAGTAATCAGGTGCACGAGCGACGGAGGCTTTTATATCCTCGAATGACGCCTTTCCTTCTTCGCTCCACCGAAAATTTGGTGACCCTTTCATCATGTTTGATATGTGGCGAGTCTTTTCAGCAAAGTTGGAAACAAAACACCCGAGAAAGTTTACTTTTCCGAAGGAGTCAACGCCGGTCTTGCTTGTAGGTAAAGTAAGGCTCTGAATAGCCCTAACCCTTTCGGCATCTATCTTCGTCCCTTCCTTGCTTACAATGTGTCCCAACGAATTTTCCTTCTGTGACTCCAAAAATAGACTTTTTCAGATTTAGGGAGATCCCATGTTCTCGGCATCTAATCAATACTTGCTCCAAATGATCGCAATGATCATTTCATTGTTTAGAGAACACAGTTAAGTCATCCAAGTAGACTACGATGACCTTCCCCATCATACCTTTGAACGCGAAGTCCATGGCCCGCTGAAAAGTGGCATCGGCGTTGGTCAGACCAAAAGGCATCCTGTTATAGGTGAATGTGCCCCAGGGGGTAGTAAATGTTGTTTTGAATTGATTTTCAGGTGAGACTTCGATCGATTATAGCCTCGAAATCCCATTAAGCATGGACAACATTTTCGAACCGATTCATCGCTGCATAACTTGATCCATTATGGGAAGTGGGTAGTTGTCCTTCAAGGACGCTTGATTCAAGTTACGAAAATCCACGCATATGCGTATCTCGCCATTCTTCTTGCGTACTGGCACAATGTTTGCGACCCAGGTATTGTGATGGATAGGAAAAATGATCCTTGCATCCAGCATCTTTTGAATTTCAGCCTGGATAGTACCTGAGATCTTAGGATTATAGTGCCTCTGCTTTTGGTAAAAGGGTTTGACATCCTCTTTCAACGGGATGTCATCTGGACGTATTTTGGCTTGAAAGACTTTAGATCGGCATAGGACCATGCCAATACATCCATGTATTTCTTCAACAATTTGACAAACTTCCGCTTTTCTTCGGTGTGCAACATTTTCCGATGTTCACAAACTGCGGATGTTCTACCGAACCTAAATTGACCGGTTCGGTTTCTAGGGAGGAGTTAGGATCATCTTGCCTTTTCTTCCTAACAAAACGATCATGTCTATCAAACAAACATTCCAGAGAAACCAAACCTTTTGGAATTTTATTTCCTTTGAGCTGACATATGCCATCACTTCCATGTATTCCTTCGTCTTGATCAGTAACAGATTCACGGCATGCGAAGTGGATCCTTCAAAATGAAGCTCACTGAAATTCTCTGCCTTTTCTAGGAAGGCAATAAGTTGATTGTCGTCATTGAATACCTGCCAGTGCTGAGAGTTGTCTGGCACACTTGGGCGAAAAACTACCTCGATGGTATAGGTGTCTGTTTTCAAGCCTGGGTGAGGGAGCATGAGGGATGCTGAGACGGCTAATGAGTCGGCCATGTCATTCTGAGCTCTTGGGATGGCTTTTATTGAAAAAGCGTCAAACTCCTCGATGCTGTCCCATACCGCATTGCGGTAATGTCTGAGTATTTCATTCTTCACTTGGTATATCCTTTTAACTTGATTTACGACCAGTTCGCATCACCTTGTACTTTCATATTCTTGATTCCTCTTTCCTTTGTGGCTTGCATGCCAAGTAGCAAAGATTCATACTCAGCAGTATTATTCATGTTGAAAAACTACAACTTGAAAGAGAGAGGAATAATCTCTTCCTCGGGAGATATTAGCACGGCTCCAGCGCCGCACCCACTAGTCGTGCAACAGCTGCCATCAAATTGCAAAGTCCAGATCTTGTTAAGATCCTCTTCTTGGATGAGGACATCCATTTTGTCAGACTCAGTAGACAAGAAATAGTTCCCCATCCCTGATGATTCGAAGAGAATTTGGGCTTTGGGGTCATCGGAGTTAGTAACCAAGTACTTCTTTTGTGATTCCGGCTCCAACGTTTGCATTATACCTTTGACGGGGATTCTAGCCTTAGACCAGTCCATATGAATCTCTCCACCAACCTCACTGCAAAAACTCCTTCCTAATAGAATTTCATATGTTGCCGGAATATCGGCAACAAGGACGGTCATCTTTACTCTTTTCTGCAAATGCAAACTGCGCGTCTTTGATTTGACCGATCAATGGAACCTGCTTGGTTTCCAAGGAATAACATCTGCCAAAAGGCTTGGTAAGGGTGAGGCCCAGGGCATGGGCGACCTTTGCCAGCATGACGTTATCGGAAGCCCCAGAATCAATTATGCAGTTGCTTAGTTTGTGGCCATTGATTAGGAGGGAGAGATAGAAAGGTTCTATTTTGCCTGACGCAGATGTCGAGGCAACATTTATGCAAGATGCAGGAGTAGAAATGATTCCTTTTGGGGAAACCTGAATAGTTATGACAGCTTGACTTTGGATGTATTCGGTCAACCTTACAAGTCGCTCAGATTAGGCCAAGATACTCGGCTTGGACATTTGGATCTTGGTCTTTTTAGCATGATCAATTATGTCAAACGCGGCTAAGGGTTGCGTTGATGGAGGATTGAGTCCCTCATTTCGCGATGGTAGGATAGGATTACTTGGTCTTGATAGGAATATGAGAGGGCTAATTCGAATGGGACATAGGGGAAAAATATTTCTTCGAAAAGACTTAATAACGAGTTAGCGGGGAAGGGGACTACCTCTTTTAGCGATGGTTAGAGGAATTTTTGACATGGCCTTCTCTTTTTGCATCTTGGCAGCCACTTCTGCTTCTTTTCCTTGTGAGCAGGTGAAAACAGCATATGACTACCCACTTGCATACCCTTGGGTACCCTCTTCTTCATCAGATTCCTCCTCATCAAATTCCATATACCCAATAGTAGAGTCGCCAGTCGGTTCACCGACATCTTGATCATCTTCACCTAGCGATGAAGGTTCTTCATAATTTTGCTCCTCTTCTTCGATTTCGGCTAAAGCATTGACCGGAGGGGCCTCGAGCGCCAACCGTGGAGCAGCTGCAGGTAGGCGCGGCCTTTGTGAGACGTTATTGGAAGTGAAATTTCTCCGTGGGATATCCTGGTACGAAGAGCGGGAGAAGACTAAGCTAGCTTCTTTTTTAATGCGAGCAAATCATTCGCCATCTTTTGAAATACCGGATCGGATGAAGTGGCGGGAGGAGTTGAAGCTTTCACTTGATGGCTCTCGCTTTAATTTATCGTCGATATTAGCAAGTTATCTTCAATCCATATGGCGGCAAGGCAGGCAGAACCAAAGTAGTGACATGTTCTTATAAGAGTAAGAAACTTACTTTTGAACTCATGGCGTTCACAAAGAAACATTTCGATTTTCTCAAGTTGCGGCATGGCAGACGGAACTTGGTTGATTAGTGAATTGACACGGGCGATGAAATCGCGCATGGTTTCATTGACCTCCTTCTTAGGTGAGTGATCTTGACAATAACGCGAATGTGTCCTCTGAAGGCTTATATCTTTCTTCAAACGCAGTCCGTAAGGTGGCCCAACTAGTGATAGATCCGGCTGACAAGTGCTGAAACCATTCTGCTGCAGTCCTTGCAAGGTCTCTAGAAAGAGGTGAACTGACACATCTTCATGGGTCACATCCAGGATACTGCATGACATGATGAACGCGGATATGTGTGAATCCGTGCTTTGGTTCCCGCTCCCATCAAATTTGGGAAAATTCTTCCGGTTTCCGTGAGGGAGCGCATGAACAGGATGTGGCAAAGCGAGTGGGCCCATAGCATTTCCCCATGGCACTGCCATTTGAACGGCTGGAAAAAGGACGCGAGCTGGAAGCACAGTTCCACTGAGCAGCAAGGCACTACAAAGAGATGAGGATGTTCCTTGTGAGAGATGCTTCCTTCGTGGAGGTGAGACACTTCTAGATGACCGGCCAGCTGAACTTAGCGATGGGAAGCGCCCGGTGTAATACTGAAGTTGTGCCTTTGAAGTAGATCAAAAGTAGGATCGATTACTCCACGAGCTCTTCTGCTACGAGTAAATGGTTCACCCGCCAGTGTACCTTCCAGATCTGCAATATTTTGGAGAAAATTTTAAAAACTCTTTTTGGTTGTACTTGCTGATTTTTTGATTTTCTGACAAAACAACATAGTGTACTTTTCTAAATATTTAATGTTATCCCTCTTTTGAAAACCGATTGCGGTTTAATGACAAATGTTAATGAGGATAAAATAACAGCCAACTTAGTAAGCTGATTTTCAGATCTTGGAGTTGACTTTTGGCAAGGGTTTGAAATTTTGCAAAATAGTCAAAAACTCAGATCTACGGAAAAATACGAGGTTTTGTAAAAAAACTCAACGAACTAAAGATCTCTAACTAGTCCCGATCTATGGATCCCTGAAGAAAATTTTCAGTTTGGATCACTTTTGCAAAAAATTTGGATTTTGAACAAAAGTTAAAATTTGCAAACAGGTAGTGACTTTTGATTTTTTACTTGATTTTCTAACATACCACTACCATAGATCTTGTAGATCTATTCGATTCCTCGAGAGAGTCGCCAAAACCGTTGGTCCGAAAATATGTCGGTGGACGATCTATGAATAGACGAGCCAACAGTGCGCAAGGCATAGCCCCTCTTTGAGTCAGCAAAGTGAAACTGGTTTATTGCTATTCTACCAGCAGGAATCTATGCAAGTCTCACAATATTCTGCCTTCGGGGGTTTGGGATCTCATCCCAGTAGAGGTATTTCCAACTGTGAAAAGGAGGGAAAGAAACGAGGTGAGGAGATAGGATAGATCTGAAGGGAGAAAAGAAATGAATTCCAAAGCAGAAAGGTCAGAGGGTCTATGTTTTGGGCTGGTAGTAAACAGAGCCGAACCTACTTGCATAGATGAACAAAGCAATACTGATGAATAAATGACAAAAAAGTAGAGATAGATTCAACAGAATAAACACATAAATCTGACATAAGAAAGATTAAATGCTCATAACACACATATTCAGCACAAAGTCTTAATATTTGTATTAATGTTTTCTTCTGTTACAAAAAGCTCAAAGTCTTTTCTTCTTACTTCTATTTTTCATCTAAAAAGTATCCACCTCTTTGAATACAACAAGTATCCAAGTATATATAGAAGAAGGAGAAGAGAGAAGGCAAAAAGCAACCAACAACTAATTACAAAATATCTACAAAATATCTAAAAGTCAATGTTGACTTTGGGCAACTTGGTGGATGACAACATCCCATGGTGCAACATGGATGATGTCATCATTTGTACCAACAAACTCTTAGATATTCACAAAAAGAAAGCCAAGAGGAAGAAGGTTATTCATCGTCGTCTTGCGGCTGAAAGGGGGTATCTTGCTTCTGATGTTGTTCAGGAGAGGTGACGTGGAACTGAGTCCGATATTCCATAAATTTACTGATCATTGGTTGAAGTTGATCCTGGGCAAGACCCTTTGTATGATCGCCGATGACCTCACAAGTCTCCCGCTCATCTCTAAGTTTTTCAAGGAGCTTGAAATATTCATTACCTGCCTCCATCAGGTACCCCACAAAATCACGGCAAGCCAGAAGGTTGTTGATGCATTCGGTGTCGAAAGTGGCTTCTGCCCCCCTTGCGAGATGATCTCCTTGAAGATCCGAATAGTTTCGTCTGCCTTCCTCAAGGCGAAAGAAGGAGTAAGCAAGCCCGAGACATTCTTAGGACAATTTGCTCCATTTGATGCATTGCATCCAGGGCTTCCTCCTTGACCTTGTCAATCTTCTCTAGGACGAATTCCATCTGATCGACCCGGTAGTCTAACGCAGCAAGGATTTTGCTGGGTACCCTGGGGTGATCGAAAATGCCGAATTTCACCAAATCATCGACTGAGCAGTCGAGCATTTTCTAGAACGTCTCGTGTTGCAACCTAGCATGGTCCAACTCTTCGGAGATAGGTCCCGCGATCGCCTGGAGATCTTTGTTCGCCCGACTGATGTTCTGATACAATTCGGTGAACTTGACAATTACCTCCTCGCTGTCTTTGAGGATCTGATCTCTCCAGGTGGAAACTGCCATACCTTGTTCGCCAATTTTGGCGTACTCGTTTATCTTATCCTGGCTTAGGACCTCAGGAGTTTCAGTGGCAGTTGTAGGAGGTGCACTGCCCATTTTCTGCAGGGCATGAAGAAGATGTTTGTTCTGCTCTTTTAATAGCCTCTTCTCTTCCTTTGCTTCTTGGAGCTTCTTGCAAAGGGCATCCACCACAGATAGGGCCTCTCCTTGAAGACTTTCAGAAGACGTTCCCATTGTGACTTGGGTCACTGTATAATCTGTCGGAGAACAGATCCTTTTTATCCTTTGAAGGATCGGGATATGCGATCTCCATTACTCTTTCTCCCGATGCACTCTGAGAGAAGCGGGTTATGGGCTTTTGCTTCTTAGCCCCCTTTGTTGGGATGACGGAGAAGTCCATCGGTGCGATAGGGACTTTCCTCTTCTTCTGCTCAGATGTTGGGAGATCCATGCTGGACTTAAGGGAACGGGACCAGAGGTGGAAGAGGGAGCAGCTACAGTGGATGAGGGGAAATGGGTAGAGACACTCGGTGGTGGCATCGAGAGGGAGGCCGAGAAAGTGCTCACGGGAGGAAGAGATACTGCAGGGAGGTAGTCGTGGGGATGGAAGGACACTGAGAGATGAGAGAAGAAATAGTGGGGGATAGCTCCGCGAGAGAAGAGAAGATGGAGGACGAGGAAGGGGGAACAGTAGAAGATGGGGGAGAGGATACGACCAAAGGGATGGTCACTTGAGTCACACGAGGAGGGGAAGGAGGAGAGGGAGAAGGAAAAGAAGGGACCTCAGTAATTGTAGCTGTGGCAACACCCTGAGTGGATGTGCCCGTCGGAACACCTTCCGCCGCTTCTTTCTCTGGGGATACCAGACTTACACCTGTTCTTGTGCAGCGGAAGGAGGGCTTTCAGGAGCTCCTTCTTGAGCAGAGCTTGATTCGCCCTCTTTATCCTTGCCTTTGACCTTTGGCAGATGCTTCGGCCTGACAGGCGTTGCCCAATGGGGACGTAGTGAAATCTACTCCGAGGTAGATAAGGCCATTCATTCTGCACCAGTGTTCTGTCCTCCGCAATGTCTCCTTGACCCTTTCTTCGATGGTCTGGGGTGCCTTTGTCCTGTCAATTGCAGCAAACGGCCAGTTGTCCCCATCCGTGTCTAGATACACTTGATCAACTTCTTGATCAGTTGTTTGATAACCTTTTGGAACAATGGCCACGCCATATTGAATAATCTCTGCCAGGGCCGTGCAAGAGTGATCCTTCCTTCTAAGTTCGACCTCATGATACAGGTCGATATAGATGTCCTCGATCTGTGGAATGTGGATTGGATCGAGTTTTGCCTTGGGAAGGCAATTTCTTGGATCGAAGGTGGGCCTTCTTTGGGAAGTTGTGCTTTAGATTGAGCAGTTCTAGCTCTGCAAACATCTCCCGGCCTTGTTGTGAGAAGTGCAGGTATACCTACCCACTGTGAGGGGGAAAGGGGTTCCACCCTTCTTTCTCTTCAAACACTTCTCATGGTAGGTTATGAGTTGTCTGGACAACTCTAACAGGATCAACTTGGGGCCAACGCATATCTTAGCAATTTGGTGGGCTCCCCCAAGAAGTTGGCCGCTCTGAGATAGGTGAAGGTGGGGAATTGGGTAAATAGCGCCCCCACTTCTCAGTCACTGTGACTATGCTCTTGGTCGTCCGACCATGAGTCATATTTGGCCTCAAAAGGCAGACGATGCCATAGAAGAAAGCATCGTTAATCTTGGTAAACTACGGGATGTTGTTCTCCAGCTTCAACTCCGGGTAGTATTCATATATCTTTACCTAAGGCCAAACCCCGCATCGGCTCAGTGCTGGATAATCCCTCTCAGGCTGCAGCGTAGACTACGTAGGAGTTCATGTAGAACCTCCCCGTTGTGGTGAGTTGTTGGAGCTGCTCGGATATGGTGCTGCTTATGATCTCTGCCCACTCAAAGCATTGATCAGGCACATTCTTATTCATAGTCTCAAGGTACTTGAGCATCCATTTGTGAAAGTAATGGGCGTCAGAAAGCCCAAAAACTCTACTTAGGAACGTGATGGTGTCGCTCAATTCCTCGGAGAAGTCACTGCGGTGAATAACTTGTGGCCATCTGGTTATCACCTTCTTATTTTTTAAGTACACTTCGTTCATCAGCTGCATGCACTTGTCTTCATTATCCTCCCATGCCTTGGTGCAGTCTTCTTGGCTTATAGCCACAAAATGTCGGTGGTGAGGAATGCCTAGCATGATTTCGAAGTGCCGGGCAGTGAGGTTGATTATGACCTCACCCTTTTCATTTTCGACACACCTTGTGTCTTTGTTGTAACAATGGGCCACCACCATCATAAATTCGTTATTTACCACACTGACGGGATTCCCCCAGCAAAATGTAGACCACTTCCCACCAGCTTGTCCATCCAAGGACTTCATGTGACTCTCCTGTTCTGGCCCAGAAATCTTCCATGTCAATGTGGCCAAGTTCAGAATCCCTGATGTCCAGGTCACATTCCGCCTGGGACTTGGGCATTCTGACCCTCTGGTATTTGTATTTCATCTCTTCCTCTGTAAGCTTAGCCTTACCTTTTGACTTGGTTGGCTTTTTGCTTGATGTAGACATATATGGATCTGAGTTCAGTCACTGATCTGCAAGGAGCGAAGTCCAACGCAAAAGAGCCATGTTAGCTATCAGATCTTCCATTAAAGTACTACAGAATGAGGAGTTAGCAATTTTAAGGCCTCGGGCAGGGCGCAGGAACACTGCAGGCTGTAGAGTTAATAGAATGGCACACTGAATCAGAGTGTTACAAGGAATAAATCAGCGCCAAAGGGCGCAGGGCGCAAGGATTTTGCATATGACATTATTGTTATTGTAAGCGGGGATGCGCCTGCGCCATTTATGTGTGTTTTATACTGGGCGCAAATAATTTTGGTGTTGCATGGGGGCAGGGTGCACCAATGGCGCAAGTATTTCGCATGCAACATGGGACTTTGGTGCACCGAAGGGCGCAGATTAATGCGTGTAACACCAAAATTGTGTGTGCAAAGGGGGACTTTGGCACGGCGCAGGGAAAGCTTACATGGCACTATGTGTTGTTGTAAGGATGATTGCGCCAGCGCCAAAGACAGTTTAGTTTTTGAATGGCGCAAGAAGGGCGCGTGTTGCAAGTAGAAACAGTGCGCCTTAGGCGTGACTGTGTTTTATGCAGCGGGGTGGCGATTGCGCGAGGGAGAAATGTGGCTCAGTAAACAACTTTTAGATTTTCTCTCTTTTCTTGATGGGTTGTGGTCTTTCAGGCCTCTTTCTTCATGGATTTAGATGGTGAAGGGGGCACAGTAAGGAGATCTGGATTTATTTTTTGAGGCAGAGCCCTCTTGGCCAACAGATCTGGAAAGAGGGTGAAAATGGCTTGGGAAGAAAGATTTTTGCAAGAACGACAGGAGGGGTTTAAAGCTTCTCAGGTCCAATGCATCCTACCTCTCAAACAACCAACAAAACAAAACACAAGAGGAGTAAGAACCACTTACTCGAAATATATAGAAAGTGAGAGACGAAGCGGGTCCATGAACGTGATACGAGGATGACGGGCGCGCTGACAGGTGCAGAGAAATAAAGTGTTTCACGTGTTTTCTGATTGTGAAAGTGACAGGCGGATGCGCCTATATATAGGCAAAGGTGTAATAAATGCGCCAACCACTTTTTTAAAAGGTCGCACCAAAACATGTGTCGACACGTAAAACTTTGCGCCCTTTGGCACAAATATACACATGTCAACACGGAATTATGTGCGCCTTTGGCGCAAATTAAGGATCATCAACTAGATTTCGAGCGCCAAGGTGCACCAAAACACGGCACAACAATTTTGTTGTTGACAAGAAGGCGCATGCGCCTTGGCGCATGCAAGAAAGGCGCATCACGGGAAGGCGCAACAATTGATGTGTCAACACTTCAAAGGGTGTGCCAAAGGAAATGAAGGGGGCGCAAATTTAGTCTGTGTTGCATAGATAAAAGGTGCGCCCAGCCAAAAAGGACCAAAATGACTAAGTTCGGAGAACTAGATTTCTTGAAAAGGAATTTTATAACATTCCGAACGCTGAGGAGCCCCCGATGAGGACCGGGACAAAATTTTGGTATGGTTACCAGTAAAATTGCCGTGCCAATTTTACGGGATAACAAAACTACCACAAACTCCACCACCAATTTAGATTCAATCTCGGTGATCAATTCTCCAATCAGCACAACCAATTCAAATATAATATCAACAATTTGTTCCAACTTATAGTAACTAGTCATCCTCACCTACTAGTGTTACATGCTTATGAGTACATTCAATGACAATCACCCTATTAATCTCTTACAAGATTGACTATGAGTAATGATACATGAGGCTTCTATAACAACTAGAGTTACAAAAATATACATGATCATATTCTTAGTGTGGATGATTGAGAATACCTTATGACTTATGACAATTTGTTGTATTTTACTAGTGATACATCCTCTCCCATTATTTCCCACCCATGGCATGTGACATTTACACATATTGATATTATAGATTTATTTGACTCTCCCATTGATGGGGTCATTGTTTAGTATTCCCAATCTATCCTTATGCCAACTCACTACCCAAATTATTGTACACAATTCCCTTTGTTCATAACATTGTAAGGCTTTGCTTACAACTTATTTAATAACATGCATCGATCCTACCATCTCATTAGGTTTTCCATGATATGTTTTTTGAATTTTGCAAGCTTCACATCTAAGCAAGTTTGCTTATAATGATTTGCTTCACATACACTATTTGTTTGATAAACCATTCACAACATTGTCATTGAAAGACACATCATTTATAAAAGAAACCAAAACTTCATAAGAAAATCTAACCAATTCAAAATCAATTTTCTTTTTCTAATAAAATCTATAATTAACCAAAGACATTTTGACAATATCAACAAGGTACAATTTAACCAAACAATTCTCTTGCTAAGGGAGATACATTAGATGGCAAATGAAGAAAACATACATGACATGTAAAGATCACCTAATTTGAACAATATGCTAGTAAATCTAGAGCACAAGTGTTAAGGTAAGGGGATTGTAAACATGAAATAGCATAAGCCCTAAAATAATCAAATCTACAACACTTGAAACAAGATCTAACCTTACAAGGCTATAAAACATGCAAAAAAATACAACTAAAATATTTTATGCCTAAAATAGATCTAAATAAAATTACCATCTCATCTACTCATAAATAAGTTATAACATAAGGGCCCAAAACTAGGGAATACCCAAAACAACATACACTACATTTTTGGGGCCAAAATACCATACAAAGTGCTCATTTATAGGGTAGACTAAAAATTCAAGTAAACAAAGTGGGAGGAGAGAAAAAACATGTATAACACAACATAACAACCAAAACATGAAAATGCACAAATACAACGGTAAGCTCAAAACTCAAGGGAACTCAAGAGGCCTCAACATTGGGTCACTCTAGGGAAGAAAGGGCCATAGTGCACATTACTAGGAAAAGATATAGAAATTCAAGGAAACACGATAAGAATAGATGAGAGGAGAGTGCACATTTCTAGGGAAATATGTAGAAATTCAAGGAAACATGATAAGAGTAAAGAGATGAGAGGAGAATAAATGACATCTTATTACAAAAAGAAACGAGTACATGAAGAAAACACACCAATAAGAACCTCATCTTGAAACTTGAGGGACTCAAAATTGGATCAAAAGAGCCCACTCTAAAAATGTCCACTTTACATGTCTAGGGCTAGAAAACAAGATGAGAGGAGAGAGAAGGAAGGAAATAAACAAGGAGAACACAACAAGAAATAACCAAAACATGAAAAAATACACCAACAATGGCCTTATCGAAACCAATTACTCACAAACACAAAGGTGTTCTCTATAATGATGCTTTTTATGACTAAGGAATACCTTTTTTTTTTAAAAACATGTTTGAATTTCACCACACTCTAGCCAACTAGAGTACTTCTACAATACACTAAAAAGATTACCTTTTTCTTTCGTGATGTTTCTTTTTTAATATTGTGTAGAAAGTAACCTCATGACAAATTCATAAATATTCATTCACCTTGTTTCTTATTCAAAATTCAATTGAAAGCAACCCCATAACAAACAAAATGGTAGAAATGAGGGAGATGGGAAGACTTGTTCCTTCAAATTACCATTTTACAAAATTAAATTAACACAGAAACCGCAAATCCCGAAACCTCAATTGGCAGTAAATGATGACATCAACGGAAGGACCTCATTCACAAGCAGGCAAAAGACATTACAATTTTACCATAGTCCAAAATATCCTGAAAATAATGCAACTCTACCGTATTGAATGTAATACGACATGATATCTTATATGGACCACAATTCATGAAATAATCTTAGAATAAAGTCCTGTGGATCACAATTCATGGAAATGATTTAAACCTAAAACCAGTAAAAATCATGAAACATTTACAAACACATAAATTAGATTCATGCATGTCAAGAATATACTACCATTAGCGACAGATACAATGGATTTAGTTCCACCTTGCAAAAGGAGAGTCTTAAACATAAATAACAAAGAAAATGCGTTTATGTTTTAAGAGACGAATATAATAGATGGGTCGCAGCAGCACTCATCCAGCAGACAACAGCAGCACAGAGCAGCTAGACTGCAAAATTAACAAATTGCCATTAAAACCTCCAACTTTTATTTCTACAAAAACCTATTAAAATATGAACAGATTAGTATAGAAACCCTTAAAACTTTGAACAGTTTACTATAGAAACCCTTTGAGAATTTAAAAAACGTAAATTACAAAACATTAAAAACCCATAATTAAAATAACAACAATTTCCTGTAAAAATCCTTATAAAATCCTTACAAAAACAGGAAACAAGCATGAGAAATCATTAAAACCCAATAAATAATCAACAATTGACTACATAGAATTGATGCAAAGGAACTTCTGGAAAATCTGTGTAGAAGATATTTTAAATCACAAAACAAGAATGATAAAACATTGTAAGAAAATTAACAACCGGCCATTTTAAAAAGGTGACAAAAAGACAATTTGTATAGAAAAATATTATATTTTTCGTGAGGAAGAATCATGAGAAAACCTATTATATTAAACAAAGAAACAATTACAGTTAATACCCTAAACAAATGGAAATAGAAAAGCAATATTTCCATACAGCAAAGAAATTACATACCATCCTTCCAAAACCCTGTTTGCCGCCGCGGCGCCTGTGAATATTGCGGCGGCGCCATCACGGGTGGCGGTTGCTGGTAATATCCTTGCTGTGGGTACCCTGCACAAAAAAATAAATCACAAATTTCATATAAACAAAACCCTCAATACTTAGGGTTTAGAAAAAAAAAAAAAGGAAAAAACAATCTCCATATTTTTCGAAAACAACACAGCGACAAACGAGGGTTTTACAGCATACCTTGAGCTGGGTATGGATAGGCGTATTTCGGATCCGACATTGTTGTTAACTTGGGCTAAGATCTGCAACTTTAATGGCGAAACTCTGTCAAATTGAAATCCTTTGAACCTAACTTTTTTCACCTGACGTGGTTACGGTTATATTATTATTTTCGAAAGAGTAAAGTGCGGCTGAATTATGACTGTATGCGTGTGCTGTCGTTAACACAGCGGCATGTCTTGTCAATGATTTCCGTATTTTAAAGGCTCTTTTTCTCAGAGACCACGTGGCAGAAACCGACGGTCAGGATCTGGTCATACCGAATCTACGGCTGAGATTTGCTTTCGGGAAGGTGCTAAATGGCACGCGGAGTCCACGTCAGCAGTGAGACTTTTTTAATTGCTAAGTTGAGTGATAAGTAAGTTGTAATTATAAAGTAAGATTTTTAATAAAGAAAGTGTTTTCTAAGAATTATCTTGATTTATAGGTTCGGTATTTATTATTATTATTATTATTATTAAAATACATATTAATGTATTGTTTATTTTAATGGAAAACTTTTGCCACATAAATTATTTTTGAGAATATTGTTTTATATAAGGTTAGGTTGTTTTCTGTACCGATTATTTGATGTGATGTATTTATTAAATAAATGTTTCTTTTTTATGTAATTTGTTGGTCCAACATTGAAATGTTTCTTTAATGGCCACTTGCATGCACAAGTACTTTAAGATATGGTTTCGTGGAAGGAGCTTAGGCCCCTATTTTTATTGAAATTTTTAATTTTATTTTTAAAAATAATGAATGAAGTTTCACAACATTGTTTGAGGGTATGTTTATGGTAATTTTGGGTTGATAAAAGAATAAATTAACCACCATCTTGTCGTTATTTCTTTTTTGGAATTTTGAGCCAAATATAGATAGGAGTTCATGAGGGTTTCGATATTTTTCTCAGTAATTTTTAGGGCATCCTCTCCAATTATATTTCTGATGAATCATGTGGGAAACAAGGAAAGAGTTAAAATCCCATTTGTAGTCACATTGCTCAATCGGTCTCTCTTTCTTATTGAATTCTTTTAAACTCTTGAGGTTTGGCCCAATA
Source organism: Taxus wallichiana var. yunnanensis (assembly GCA_018340775.1). Classification (NCBI taxonomy): domain Eukaryota; kingdom Viridiplantae; phylum Streptophyta; class Pinopsida; order Cupressales; family Taxaceae; genus Taxus; species Taxus wallichiana. The sequence continues at coordinate 297,160,077 of CM031238.1, forward strand.
ACTTTCTTTCATTTTCCCTTCTTTATAGACCTAGCGTTTTACTAGAAGATTAGTTTTATGGAGTTGAACTGATATAGAAACAAAATGATTTTTTTTTGCATATAAAACAAAAGTCGTACATGTTTAGTAAGTAGACTTTCAATCTAACCCACATGTTTGTATATAATACCTAGAATATCTCGCCTAAATTTTATAGTGTAAATGAATTAAAAATTTATAACAGGTACTAATAATAATGTCCATGAAAAGCCAAAATTGGCATATAAGACCGTAAAAGAACAATGCAAACTAAGGAATAGGGAGTGTAAGAGGAACTCTAACAAATCCAAAAGAGAATAAAATTTGAATAAGACAACATACAAGTAGAAATATATGAAAGCAATTCATATTCTCCGATGTCACACATCATATAAACAAAATTGCCATGAAGCCACTTCCTACTCAAATTTGAAGAATAAACAAGGTAAATAAAACAAGCAATTCCCTAGGTGTAGAGCATCGAAGAAGCAAAGTCTCTAATAAGATGTTGACGAAAATCAAACATCCCTTTAAATAGAAGAGTCTAGAATCTCGTCCTCATGTAAGTCGTAAAGGCTTGGAGAGTTATACGATTTACAGAGGCAAAAGAACTACCTCCTTATCTCATTGTAATGAGATCATATAAATACAAAATAATATTTGGTTTCAGGGCCATGGAACAAATTTGACAAATGTAATACAAAATATCATTGTTTTGCACCTCTATGCAAAGGGGGTGTGAACCAACCCGAACTATGCCAATTGAACCTTCCAACTACGGGTAATTCACGCTTAGGGTAACATGGAGGTTGTAAGAGCCCATCCTTGAAGTGAAGATATTTTGAGAAAAAAACTTTTCAATGCTCTAACCATTGGGACCGTAGATAGGTTCTATATGTCTCATCTCTAATACCTCTATTTATATCCCTTCTAGATAGATGTAGTACATCACTTGAAAAATTATGTCAAAGGAGTCTTTTCATATCAATATCTGTAAGGCCCAACAAAGTGAAAGCTTTAGCATATTAGCAAAAATAGATCTTACACCATTTCATTTGCATAAAATTTTTGAATGCTCAATATAAATATCGAGAAATTAATTGGAAATATCATTCCAATTACCCAAAAAAATTATATCAAATTAAAAAATATATATATATATATATATATATATATATATATATATATATATATCTTTGAAAACCAAATTTTTAGCATAAAAGAGACTTCTAAACTTTTTCACCATCACTTATTAAACAAATTTAGGAAAAAACCCCATAAAACTATAAGAGCATGAAATGGTCAAGAAGAAATGTCTCGAGTGGAATAGAAGGCGATGCAATGGTCATTCGTGACTTAACCATTTGAAAAAACACATCGCTTGTGTCATCAACATAGAAACACTTTTGCATCACAAAAATTGTGTGGTTTATACGTGCAAATTGTCTTCTATATTTGACTAAATGGATTCCTTTCACATTTGTGAAGGAAATCCATTTCTAAGTAATCCCCACAATTTTTCAACATGGTAATGATTTTTATCATAAATTCACGACCATGAACAAAATCTAATTAATAATTATAATTAAATGCATGGAAATATAGAAAATAAAAGGTTGGTTTTTTTTTTTTTTTATAATTATATTTATTGTAAAAAAATTTCATTTTGAATTTAAAAATATATATTTGAAATTGTAATAATTGTTGTTCTTAAAATTTAAATTATTTCGAGATGTTTGTCACAATTGTAGAAATGTTTTTGTCGAAAGATTTATTGCATATTCACATACTTCTATTCTTTCATCTCCTTGATGTAATTTTATGTGTTGCAACTCTTATCTTCTTATAATAATCCAAAATGCAAGGAATTTTTTTCAAGTTTTGCATTACAATTTCGACAACAAGTGTGCACTAAATAGCCATCTAATAGCTATGCCCCATAGTGTAGGTGTAGAGAACTAATTTTGGAACAAATCTAGTTAATTCTTACACTGTTATTTTTTTGTGTTTATTGATTGTGGGTTCAAGTTTAACTCTTATTGATGTGTATTTCCTCGTGTTGTTGTTTCTTTTGAGTTGTCAACCCCTTTGTTCCCTCTCTTTATCGTTTTCCTCTCTTATCTTGTTTGTTTATCTATGTTTCTCTCATTTTTATTACATATGAGCCTAGTTTTTCCCGTTTCCCTTGGTTTTCTCTCTCCTTTATTTTTGAATGTGTTGGAACCTTCACTATTTTCGACAGGAAAATGACCATTTTCGCACCACATGCAAAAATGGTCACCTTAGTTGAAAATGGCTCATTTGCTCTTTTGGGCCCTTTTGACCCTTAACCCCTTTTGTCAAGTTTTGTCCCTCTTTTTTTTTGGCTTTCCTACTGCTTGTGTGTGTGACATGCATGACAATAGGGTCCTAATTTGAATTCAAGAATTCTTTAAATACATAGGTTTATTAGTGCATTTAAGACACACACCGATGATCACACATTGAGTTATTCCTTTTGCATAAAATTTATGTTGAAGTTATATGAGAAAAAAATATTCTATTTTAAAATTATTCCCGGATCAAAAGCTTAAGTCGAGCACATATGGGTTCATTTTAGATGGCACTAGTTATTGTATACATGTAAAAGTAAGGTTCGGGACACATGAATATTTTTTCACTTTTCATAAGTGTTAATACCAATTTTTATTCAAATATAAGGTCCCTAATAATAATCCGAAAGGATAACAAAACCCTCTTAACATTCCCCATTTTAGGGGTTTGCAAGAGTTCATCATATTAATATTTCTATAAAGGAGATTGATATCTTGTTGATTCACAATTCATATGGACATTCTCATATATGATTTTGCATATTAGAGCATGCCAAATTCAATCATCAAGTCAAATTTCAATTTTCATGTATAAAGCAAGATTTGACAAGAAATTGGTATATCTTCTCCACGTGAAAATGGTCAATGAAGTTTCACAACCTCATTATCCAAGAGTAGTTTATGTTGGCATCTAGAGTTTTTTTGGCATCACTCATATAATTAATATAAATTGAGTATTTTCCTATAAACCCTCAATTCCCTTAGCAATTTAAACTATTTTATCATTTTATATTATTCCAATGATCTTTGATTTCCCATGATATAGCTTATCCTTGACTATCACATGAAAAAGTTTAATTTAGTAATTTATGTCTAGAATACTCAATTGTATACTTTTAGGTATGGTACTTTAGTGTGATTCTTAGATAAAATCAATTCCCACACCTATATTTTGGTGAACCCACATTGATTGAACACCTAACCTAGGGCTTTTTTAGATAAATCTACCAATCCAACTAGTAAATAGACTAGGTATTTCACTATATGTAAACCCTCATTTTCTTGTTACATTTTAGGTATTTCTATCATCTCTTATTGATTATCCTAGGGCTTGTTCTAGTATTTTATCCCTAGCTCTTATGTGTATAATATTGGTTATACATTGACTAATTACATGTTATTGTAGATACTAAAAATGGCACATGACCTTTTTATAATGGATTTTAATTTCTTTTGTGCATATATGTTATCATTCACTTTGAATAAACATATTAATTGGCATTTTTACCCTTTTCTTGGTCCTTATATCTTCCAAAGTTATTATTAAACACTTATCTAATCTCCATTCATCTATTATGATGATCTTTACAAGGATCCACACCTTTTAAATTACTTTATTTGTCATTATATTGTGTTCTAGATAGATTCACCCATCTAAGGTAGAAACAACTAATGGTTCTTCCTTATGCTAATGTTTCTTCCTCCCTTCACTTGTATAAATATGTGAAAGGTAAACCTCTTTGAGTGGTCCTTTTACCTCTATTGAATTTTTATTTTAGTTGATTACATTCCAAAAGGTTCCAAATTTGAGGATTGATCCTTATATAATAAAATCACCTATTTTTTTTAATGCCAAGACTAATTACATGATAATTTTCAATAACTTATGTCAAGATCATCTACACATTCAAGTGCAAGGATGATTAATCTTATTTTTAAAATCTTTAGTATCCTTATTGCGCCTTTTTCCACTGAATTCAGGGGATGCCATGTAGCTTTTGAATTGATATCATTTGTTCTCATACACTAGCTAGGAGGTAAAACTACATTGGTTTGAGGCCACTTTAGAGTATTTACTATGTAAGAAACTCTAAATCTAGCAGGGGGTTTGAAGAAGGTCAACTAAATTGAGCTAACCCCTTTTCAATTCTTCAAGCAAGGAGAGAGATATGGTTTGCACAGATAAAAAGCTAATGTCTGGCTATAGAAGTGTGATCATGAACATTTGATCATAGATCCGTAACTTACGAACATATACGAATCAAGTGTCAAAACATGTCACATCTCATAAATATCCATTTATTATTTTGGAGATATTATAAGACTAAGTGGCTACTACCACATTTGATATAACACATTATAATGTTTTGATTTTATTTAGATAACACTATGAAATGTTTTTGGAATAAAATAATTATTATCAATTATTGATTAGCAGTAGATGTTGATTTAATTCATAAAGTTTTGGGATTGTTGTTTATACATGTATGATGCTCATAGTTCATTTAAATTGATTTCTTTATATTGAATGGATAATGTGTTGGGTATTCTTGTCTACTTGTTTGTAGGTGTTCACATGTTTTCAAGGAAGGTTATCATCGGGAGAAGTAGAAAGATGTAAAAAATGTGTACAAATAGAGAGAGATTTTCATGTGTGATTCACTACATAAGAAATAATGTCAAACCATAAGTTGAGGACATAGGTTCCTCATTGTAAATATCTCCCCTGGGTCAATATAGACGAACAGAGAATATAGAAATCAAAGAAAATCGGAGTGTCGACACGAAAAGGATGTGCCCTTGGTGCACGAAAGTGGCGCACAAAGATTGAAGTGTCGGCAGGGGTAAAGGATGCGCCGCTTGGCGCACGAAAGTGGCGCATAGCATTGAGTGTCGATAGGGTAAAATATCGCCCTTGGCGCACGAAAGTGGCGCACGGCATTGAGTGTCGACAGGGTAAAGGATGCGCCCTTGCACACGAAAGTGGCGCATAACAATGAGTGTCGGCAGGGTAAAGGATGCGCCCTTGCAAACACGGAAATGGCGCACGACAATGAGTGTTGACACTAAAATGTATGCGCCAAGCACAAAAGTGGCACACAGAAATGGATGTCGACAGGGTAAAGGATGCACCCTTGGCGCACGGAAATGGCGCATATGACAATGAGTGTTGACATAGGAAAAGTTGCGCCCTTGCAAGCGCACTGGAAGGCGCGATGACACATACGCCGAGGAAAAATTTGCACCCTTGGCACACATAAAGGGATGTCGACACACACATGGATGCGCCTATGGCGCACCTTCAGGAGGCGCAACATTTTGAGCGCTGACAGGAAGCAGACCCTAGCGCAGATATTCAAATGGCCATAAATTTTGACTGGGAGCTCGGATTCATGCAAGGTTGGACTTTTCGGAAAGCTTACGAGGTCCTCTGTCCAACTATGACTAGATATCTTTAATTGGGTGAGAACAAATTCTTAAAAATGTAAAATATAGTTCGCCATATTTTGAGTTGTTGGGGATCTCACCTACCGCCATAATGAGATAATTAAATGCAGTCTGGAGGTGGTTGGGGTATATTTCGAATTCCTCTCTTCTCCCTCTCTCATTCTTCCTATATATTGTACATAGGGACTTCTTTCAAGGAGAGACATTACAAGTGGTTCATTTTTCACCGCTCTGCTCCCTCCTTTTCTTCTCCGGGTCAAAAATGGAGTTCGAACCTCCTCCCCGCTTTGTAATGGCATTTTTGCCTCTTACTAATGAAATGATGTTATGTGCAAACTCCCGGAGCAACAAAAATGTGTTTTGTGATGCATCCGTCCATCCTTGCTCATTCTTTGTTTGTCTTTCTTCTTGCCTCTCTTCATTGCGCAGTGTATTTGTGCAAGTTTGAACGCTCATTGCAGTGCCTGAGCTGTGTTCATGGAGTTTTGGGACATTTTCTGTGTGAAATCTATCCTTGGGCTCGTGATGCGTCCTGTCCATCCTTCCCATTTCTCACCTCTTCCTGTTCCATGGCGCTTTTGATAGATGTTCAACATTCTCCTTCTTTGGTGTATCACCGTTTTAGTGTAGGCTTTGTTTTTCCCTTTTCTCTCTCTCTCTCTGTCTCTCCTGGCATGGTTAGATTAGGTTTAGATTAGCTTGCGTGCCTGCACCGGAATAGCTTGTGGCGGTGTAGTTTAGGAGCAGGAACCACCTTCTCTCGGAGATTCCTCTCTCGGTTTACAAGTCCCACGCTTGGAGAGAGGTTTCCATGTTGTGCAATCACACTGGATGCCTGTATGATCAACCTAGAAGCCTGATCTCGCATCCGTGGGTGCTTTGTGAATTTGCACCAATAGTTTTGCACTCCCAATTGGGACCTTAGAGGTCTTTCACTTTATCTTTGATAGGTTGGTGTGCTCCTATTGAAGATTTCAGCCTTTGGAGGCACTTGCAAACACATCTGGCGACTCCATTTGATCAACAACCCATTTCTCGAGTCACAGACCCCATTTCCATCCATCCTTCTTTTCATCCATTTCATTCTTTTCCATTCCATGAAGTTGTGCAATCATGACTTCATTTCCATCATGGAACTCACATTTACAACAACAAGATATTCCACCTCCAACATGTTTTACAAATCCCAAATCAGCATTTTGAACAAATTCAAAATTAGCATACATACCCATACGAGCAGCAATGCCAAAATCAGTTTGGCTATGGAGCTTTCCAAGAGAAAGGGTGTGCATACAATGAAGACAATCGATGCAAGATGCTGGTCTCATGCATTGGAGAAAATCCAAAAGATGGAGGTAAACATAGTGCGATCCAGGGCTCAAGCACAAATGAAAGCATTTGGAATCGATTGTGGAGCACCCTGTCCATGGGTGGGACCTTTTCCAAGGCATTACACCCTCGAGAGAAGCTTGACTTCATGATTGCAATGCTGCCATTGCTTGCAAAAGTGGATCGAAGGAATAGAGGTGTATGAGAGAAGTATTCAAAGAACCTTATCAACGGGTAAGCACACCATCTCATGCCTTTTTGTTTCCTCTTTCCCAATCTGTATCATTTCAGCAAAGTGTCAAGTTTCAAACCCTCCATCTGCTGTCCCAAATGTTGAATCCATTTCTCCACCCCTAGTCTTCCACCCCATCTCAATTCTTCTTTCCTTTTTCTTCTAAATAGTCATCCCCTCCACAAGAGCTAACATAAACACCCCCTCCTCCAAAGAAACAAGAGGTTTCACCGCCTCCACCACCAAAAAAATTTGTAAAATCGGTGGAGTTTCAACCCATCCTTCCTTTTGCATTCCCAATTCCATGTGGGAAGAAGAAATTGAAAAATCAGGGTCATCAAGGACAAAGCAAGAGGAAGAGCCAGAAAAGAAGAAATGATTAAGAGCTTAGTAAGTTTGGCTCTTAAGTTTGGAATTGAAAAGATTCCTTTCTTTGGTAAAGCCTACAGAAGAGGCTAAGGTTGAATAAATGGTGGTCAGGACTAATTTTGTTGCTGCAGAAGAAGAAGATCTTGCAGTCTCAACTTGCCCTCTAGAGCAGCCCAGATTGAAGAGTTTGACTTAACAAACTTCATGCTAGAGGAAGAGTTTAATCAAGAGCAAGATTGTCTTCAAACATTGGAGGAAGGAGAAGCTGCTCCAAATCCAAAAGAAGAGGAGCACATCCCAGCTATGGAGGAGAAAAGTGCAGATCCAAGAGCTTTGAGCACAAAGCAGGCTACAGGAGAACCTTCAATTCTTCTTTCTACTTCACCTCTCTCAAGTTCTAGTACTGAAGAGGAGTTTGATCTCTCAAAATCAATTCTGGAAGGTGAAGGAAACCATGGTGATCAAGTTGCAGATCAAGAGAACACCATGGGAGAGTTTGAACATTTGCAGCAGGACAGTCATGAGGCGGTTTATCATCGATTTGGAGGACTGCTTTTGATGGAGATGAACCGGTGAGTTTCCACCATTCTCTCTTTCATCATCCACATTCCAAACACTAGAGTCTGCATTGTCATGAAGGAGAACATTCATTTGCAGCACTGCATCTTAACAACTCTTCGGAATCAAAATTGGAAGATTTTAATCTTTCATGTCCTTCATTGGAGGAAGCGAAAGGGTAGAGGAATTTCACCATTTCTTCCACATCATCCATTCGGGAGGGTCTACAAGAGAACTCCATTCTTGGAGTTGAAAATCACAACGCAATGGGCATACTCAAAGGACCATACCTTGCCCAATCAGTATTTGACTTCGTTGGAGCCAAAGGAGAAGTCACAACTAGTCATGCTTTCTTCGAGCACGAGGGTGAGCTACAAAGTACGGATCACCATCATCATACCTCTTCAATCCAAATGCAGAGCAACTAAAAGAGGTATTGAATTTTCCTTCAAATGATACCTTGATGATTTGGGTGGAAGACCAACTTCTTGTTGATTTCCAACTCATCCTAATAGCCATGACCAGCTCCAAATCAATTGCATGGTGCCACTTTTGAGAAACGGAAGCTATTTCTCACAACCAATCAGGGGTTTGTTTAGCTTGCCTTTGCTTCCGCTTAGAGTAGAGTAGGTAGGTTTGCTTTCAAAGAAAATAAGTGCTTATGCACACTGCATGTTCCATTTGGAGCATGTATGATTTTCATTTTGTACATAGTTTTTGGTGTTGCATTGGTTTTGCTCAGCACGCCATTTCGAGTGGCATTTTTGGTGAGGTCAACTCCAAGTTCAATGGGTTTCAAGTGGCTCAAAGGGATTTTTCAAAGTTCAGATCAGTTTTCAGGCTTGCTTATGACTCCATGCCCAATGGATTGCTAAAAGGCCACTGATCTTCTACCTAGCAGGCAGGTGACCCCGTTGAGTCGCCAAATTGTTGTAAATATCTCCCCCCGGGTCGATATAGACGAACAGGAGAATATAGAAATCAAAGAAAATCGGAGTGTCGACACAGAAAAGGATGCGCCCTTGCGCACGAAAGTGGCGCACAGCAATGAGTGTCGACAGGGTAAAGGATGCGCCCTTGGCGCACGAAAGTGGCGCACAGCATTGAGTGTCGACAGGGTAAAAGATGCACCCTTGGCGCACGAAAGTGGCGCACAGCATTGAGTGTCGACAGGGTAAAGGATGCGCCTTGCGCACGAAAGTGGCGCATAAAGAATGAGTGTCAACAGGGTAAAGGATGCGCCCTTGCGCACGAAAGTGGCGCACAACATGAGTGTCGACAGGGTAAAGGATGCGCCCTTGGCGCACGGAAATGGCGCACGACAATGAGTGTTGACACTAAAATGTATGCGCAGCGCGCAGAAAGTGGCGCATAGAAATGGATGTCGGCAGGGTAAAGGATGCCACTTGCACACGGAAATGGCGCATGACAATGAGTGTTACACGAGAAAAGTCAGTTGCGCCCTTGCGCACGGAAGTGGCGCATGACACAGGAGCGTCGGCGACAGGAAAAATTTGTGCCCTTGGCGCACATAAAGGGATGTCTACACACACACGGATGCGCCCATGGCGTACCTTCAGAGGTGCAACATTTTGAGCGCCGACAAGAAGCGGACTCGCACGAGATATTCAAATGGCCATAACTTTGGACCTGGGAGCTCGGATTCATGCAAGGTTGGACTTTTCGGAAAGCTTACGAGGTCCTCTGTCCAACTACAACTAGATATCTTTAATTGGGTGAGAAAAATTCTTAAAAATTCAAAATACAGTTCGCCATATTTTGAGTTGTTGGGGATCTCACCTACCACCATAATGAGATAATTAAATGCGATCACGGAGGTGGTTGGGGTATATTTCAATTCCTCTCTTCTCCCTCTCTCATTATTCCTATATATTATACGAGAGGACTTCTTTCAAGGAGAGACATTACAAGTGGTTCATTTTTTCAGCTCTGCTCTGCTCCTCCTTTTCTTCTCCGTGGTCAAAATGGAGTTCGAACCTCCTCCCCTACTTTGTAATGGCATTTTTGCCTCTTACTAATGAAATGATGTTCTGTGCAAACTCCCGGAGCAACAAAAATGTGTTTTGTGATGCATCTGTCCATCCTTGCTCATTCTTTGTTTGTCTTTCTTCTTCTCTCTCTTCATTGCAGGTATTTGTGCAAGTTTGAGCGTTCAACGCTCATCGCAGTCCTGAGCCGTGTTCATGGAGTTTTGGGACATTTTCTCAGTGTGAAATCTATCCTTGGGCCTCGATGCGTCTCGTCCATCCTTCCCATTGCTCACCTCTTCCTGTTCCATGGCAGCTTTGATAGATGTTCAAGATTCTCCTTCTTTGGTGTATCACCGCTTTTAGTGTAGGCTCTGCTTTTCCCTTTTCTCTCTCTCTCTCTCTGTCTCCTTGGCATGGTTAGATTAGGTTTAGATTAGCTTGCCTGCCGCACCGGAATAGCTTGTGGCAGTAGTTTAGGAGCAGGAACCAGCCTTCTCTGGAGATTCCTCTCTCGCTTTACAAGTCCCATGCTTGGAGAGAGGTTTCCATGTTGTGCAATCACACCGGATGCTCTCGTATGATCAACCTAAAGCCTGATCTGCATCCGAGGGTGCTTTGTGAATTCGCACTGTGAGTTCCTTTTATGATTCAATTTGTTTTATACATGTCACTTTGTGCGACATGATGGATTTATTTGCATTGGAACAATTATATAGAGTTACATGCTTTCACTATGGAGAGGATTGCGACATTACATTGTGCATTCATTGAGCGATGCATTATTGCGGTATGATAATGGTATGCTTAGATTTATGTTGTTATCTTATATGTTGTGTTATAACGAATATGATATTAAGAAAAAATAAATTAGTAAGGTTTCATAAAAAGGGTGTGGGATTAAATCCCTAATGTTATTAACTAAGCTATTATAACTAACACACATTGTTTTGTTATAACTGAGTTATATTAAAAACCAACTTGTTAGATGACTTGCATTAGTTCAACCGAGATGATTAAACCTTGTATTATTTTAACTCATTTAAGTTTGCATGTTAACCAAGTCGATCTCGTATCGCTCAAACCAGATTGCATTATATTTACCTTTCAAATCGAGCTTAAGCTATTAGAAATTGTATTATAGGAACCAAGTTGAAGTTCACATCTCGTCAAGCTACTTTTCATTCATTATGCATTACATTGCATTGAACCTCGCATAGCTTACCACCCATATCAACCGAGCTACCACATTTACAAAGATCTTTGAGTTAATCAAGTTCACCCGTGAGTTACACATTCAAAAGTGAAAAAATTCCTTATAGGAAAGTTAACAAGAGAAAAGTGAAAGTTTATAAATAAACCAACCACTCTACACACCTTACATGTGGAATTAAAACTTAGCTAGAACATCATATGATGGGAGCATTGATGTGTGTGATGTTTCGTACTTCAGCGCACCCAAACCTTGAGCACACATCAAGACAAGAAGGAACGTGGCATGCAAGAGCATCGATTTATGTTACATGGCACCAGTTGGGAGTCCCTCGGCTGATTTTTTTAAAAAAGCAAAGCAAAGCCATGATCTAGGTGCATCGATTAGTGCGACATAACACTAATTGGGAGCCCCTCAAACTAGTCGATGAGACAATAGAATGTGATATAAGGGGACATTGATGGTCTCATTGTGACACCAATCAATTCGACTCCCCTTCAAGCTAAATTTTTGCTAAATTTTACATAAAAATATTATAAGATAAATTTATCCATGAGTGAAATAAAATTAGTAGGAAACAATGATAAACTTAGAGACAAAGAAATATAAAAGTTGAGGAGAGTTAAACAATTGCATGGAATCTTAACATGAGAGTTGCATGAGTTAGAAACTTGAGTTCCAAACAAAGAAATAGGTAAAAGCTAAGCCAAAATAAATTTTAAAAGGCAACCGATAAACTAGAGGATTACATGAAACCTAAATAGTATAAAGAAGGTATTTAGTGAGAAATTTTAACAAGATTTTAGCTCCAAAATTATAAAATATTTAGTTTTAGATTAAAATCACATGAATAGACGGAGTGGAGAGTGTTGGATAGATTTTTGCATAGCTGAAAACCTAGGCAGTCATAAGATAAATCTCCTCATTTACCGATGAGGATCCCGTGTAAGATTTGTCAATTAAATATGTTAGTATCTATATGGGTGTATTACTTTAACCATGCACTCATGCTTATAGTCAGATAGTTTTGCAACAAGTAAGAAGTTGTTTAAAGAAAGGAAAAATCTGATGAAGAAGGAAATAATATAAACACAGGAAAGAAAGAGGGAAGATGTGCAACCCAATCAATAGATTACAGAGTTGATTGCATGCACATAGACAGAACCAATAGATATTAACACAAGAATTATAAGCAAAGGCAGCTTTCAGATCTAGATCTAGAATAACAAAAGTTTATAAGTAGATCTAAGACAAAAGTTAGAAAGAAAATGCACTGTGACACAAAGTTCTCTAGAAATTTGCTCCTTTCTATTCCTTTGCTTCAAATAGCTATAAGGGATTTCAGCACAAAGTCTGGAACACAAGAATGTTGCTTACAAATTCTGATGATACTTTACCTGAAGGTTCTTCCTCTACTTATAGAATGTAGAGCGGAAATTACAAGTAAGAAGCTTTTAGTGAATTGGCACATGTGGAAGTTGTAAAGGAAACAATTGACAATCTCCCTCCTGAATTCCTTTTTGCATGACATGCATGATTTGCAACTGAAAATAGAACCTTTTATTTTACATGTCTACCACCTATTTCCAAGTAGTTGACTTCTTCAAGTAATGGATTTTAAACCAATCACTTAAGTTTTATAATTTAATTGATCGCTCAATTACTTTGTTAGAAGAAAGCTACAACACTTTTGTTCTTTTTCCATATTTTGCATGCAGTTGATTCTTTTGCCCTTGATTCTCACCAAATTGGATTTGGAAGTAGTTGGAAATGGAAGTGGCTGGATCTAGAATTTTTCTTACGGGTGTTGCCTTTGCCTTATCTTCCCTCTTATCCTTGAAGCTTTTGCAATTCTTCTCTAGTACATGCAACAGTGCAATGTTTGCCGTAAATAACTCATCTTTTTTATTTTTAATTGCATATGAGCAATTAAATATTTTGGAAAGCACTCCGGTGAACTTCTTCAATGAAGGCTTAACTGGAAGATTGGGAGCACATGCACAAGATCCTGGAAGGAGTTTTCCAAGTGCATTGACTTCTACATGGGCTTCATCGAAACAAGAGGATGATTTTTTGCGGAAGCTTTTACAATTATGAGATCTAGATCCGTAGCCATCCATGATTCTCGCATCTTTTTCTTTCATCATGCTTCACCATGGCCAAAGCAATCTTTATTTGAGAAACTCTTTTTCTTTTATTTAGCTGAAATTCTTTACAATTGTGCAGATCTGGGAAGTTCTTCAGATTTAGAGGATGTATTCAATGTGTCTGACATTGATTTAAGTTCCCTTTCAATTAAATAAGAACCCGTAATGAATACATGTAATTAATTTAGACAAAGACGAAATTCAAAGTATAAAAACTTGATTTTAATCATAAAAATATGCATATAAAGCCCACTACCCTATAATTTAAGGCTTTGCTTGCATGCAAAGCAAACATGAATATTTTCAACTTCACCTAGGCACCTGTAATAATAGGTAGACAATTAATCAAACTTAAATCAAGCTCCTTCAAACCTAGGCGCCAAACTTTGAAGCTTTTCGACAAGTGAAAACACTTCTTTGAGCAAAAATCCTCCTCCTTTAGGCACCAAAACTGCTTAGGGCTACACTCACTGTGCTAGAAGAATTAATTAATTCATCATTATGGCAGCCCATGCTTATATAACCTTTATCATTCTATAGTTAATAATTGACTCTCCTATTCCTAGTAATTAATTACTTAAAAATCATGCTTTTCTCTTGAATTTGGGCACGTATTTTGTGCATGCTTTGGGGTTCCATTAAATAAATAAATTTAATTTATTTTTAGCTTTCTACTTCAGTCTACTTTGACTTCACACTATGCTTTGACCTCATGTGCCAAAAATAGGAATTAATTCCATCAATAAATACTTTAAAAGTATTATTTCTCCTCTAGGTGGGTCGCACTTTTTGTCATAGCTGATTTCTATTTTTAAAAGTCAATTTCTAATGGGATTATTCACCCTGCACCGCAACTCCAAAAATCTCATGATCCACTTAAGTTATTTGACTTTCATAATGAGATTTTCTACCCTGCAAGGCAGGTAAGAAATTCCCATCAATGCCTAAAGTGATTTTCTTTTATTTTATAATGGGAATTTTCACCTTGCAAGGTAGGTAAGAAATTCCCACCTGCCTGCTGCCTCTAATTTTCCCATCATGACTTAAGTGACTTTGCTTCCATGGGAAAAAGTACCTGCCAGGTAGGTACAAAATTCTCACGTGCTGCTTCTTACAAAATCCCATTGCAGCTTAAAACCTTCCTTTCCCAAAAATGTGACTTGCCCAGAAGAGGCCTTTTTGTGCATGACTTTGTCTTTTTAGAGAGAACCCGAGAATTCTTGTGGAAAATTCCTTCTAGCATGACATCCGTAGATGATTTCTAGATACTCCTGGCAAGAAATGACCGAACCGACAAAGGAATTGACTGAGAAATTTCACGAGAAAACAAAACAAGAAAAATACCAAAATGTAAAACGCGTTGCGAAGTCACAAATAAAGCCCAGGATCCATTCTTGGTGGAAACCCTACTGGTATATGGGAATATTGACATGTAAATCCTCAACATGGTTAAACCGGAGTACAATTTACCTCAAACGAGGCTTAAAATAATTAAATAAAAATTTCTATCAAGCAAACCCTAATGACAAAATATAACGAGTTTGGGCATCTGGGTATTTGGCGAAATTGGCTTATATGACTCTCTGGGAATATCTTGACATAAAACAGACACTTTCTGACAATTAAAACACAAAACGACCCATTATTTTAAAAGTATGATTTTTTTACATGGGGTAGTCTTAGATTTCAGGGTGAAATCTGGGGACACCCGATTGACTGGCTCCGTCTCTATGGACATCTTTTCCTCTCACAAAATAAAAAGGGTTAAGATGAGATCCCAACATCTCCGGTTTCATATCTTGTCCTTTGGGCTCGGAGTCAGGAAAACAAAAACAACACAACACAAAAAAACAAACAAAGTTTTATTTATATACATACAGGTTTTACCTTGCTTTTTTATGTCCAGAAAAGCTTCAAGTGTTGCCCATTGAAAGGAAGTGGTAACTCAATTCCATCCCGGTAGGCAAGGAAGAAAGTGTCCATTCCGGCATCTCTTTTGATCATGAAGGGCCCTTTCCAGAGTGAATCAGATTTGACATGCATGCCCTTCGGTTCATGTCTCTTGTCCCACCAGAGTACCCAGTCTCCGATCTCAAACTTCCTTTCTCTGGCCTTCTTGTCAAATACCTTGGGCAAGTCCTTATCAATTTCATCTGGTGGTGGCTCATCCTTTCTTCTTTCTATGGTGGGTAAGTCTACATCAACTTCTCTTGTTCTTAGATTCACTTGGTTACACTTCGGAGGAAGAACTATCACCATAACCTAGATCATTTTTTCCTATGATTGTTTGTCGTGGTGGTGATTTACTCCCTTCAACACAAAACTTTTCAAAGTTGTCTTGTTCTAGACATGCAGATGTTTGTTTGTTCCCATTGAAAGTTTTCCACTGTTCAACATTTTTAGGGACTTTGGGGTGGTAGACCATCTCCACTTTATAGTTTCCTTGTCTGAATATGGATGGTGGTCTATCCGGATTCAATAGTGCATCCATGACTACCAAAGAGTTTGCCTTGGAATTTTGATTGGTTGGAATGAAGTCGATAGAGAAGGCTGTAAAATCTAGTGTGGTAGAAAGCACTTTATCTCTGTAATGCTTCATCTTATCTCCTTTGATTTGATTTTGCCCTCGAACTTGCTTTACTAGAAGTTCAACATCTCCTTGGGCTTTGAGGATTTTTACTCCTTTCTTTTAGCTTGCTCCATTCCTAGCAGCAATGCTTCATACTCTATTGTATTGTTGGTGTTCTTAAACATTAGCTTGTGGGAGTATGGGAATATCTCATGATCTAGAGATATTAGTAGAACACCGGCTCCTGATCCAAAAGAGCAACATGTGCCTTTAAACTCCAAAGTCCAAACTTTTTCTTCTTCTTTTGTTGGCTCTGGTTGAAGTTCTGGCTTTGGAATGCCTTTATCCATTTCCAAGAAGTATACATCGTGGTCAAACCCCTGAAAAAGAATCTGAGATCTAGGATCTTCAGATTTTGTCACCGTGTACTTGGACTTCTTTTTCGGCTCCAACTTATGATTTATTCCTTTGATAGGAATATGAGCACATGACCAATCCATCTTAATTCAAATACCCGAGCTGCAATTTGTGGTTGAGATGAAGAACTCACATTATTATTTCTAGGAGCTAAAGAAGAAGGTAAAGGGTTTCCCCTTCTTTGTTCATTAGCTAACGCCTCAACTTGGCAAGTTTGTGATTGTGTAAATACTACATATGCACGACTATGATCTTCTTCAATAAGCTCCTCAAAGTCATGTTCACGTTTAGAGTTAAAGTAATTAATGTTGGAGATGCCATCAGGACATACAAAATCATCATTCTCGAGCTGATCAATGTTAGCTTCCTAGTCTTCTTCATTCATCTCCACATTGTTTCTAGGAGCAGATTCAATTGCTAATCTTTGGGTACCAGTAATGCGGTTCTGGTTGTTGTTGAAATTCCGAATAGAGGCAGTGTTGTTTCCTTGAGCCATTTGAGCCATTTGTTTCTTCATCTGCAACATCTCATTTGCCAATTTTTGCAATAATGAATCGGAAGTAGTAGCATTGGATGAATTTTCAGCTCTAGAAGTGTTGCTTTTTATATTTCCAGCCATGATGAGGTTGTCTTCAATCTCAACCGCCATGTTTTGAGCTGCTATCAAATCAACATGATGTGCTCTTCGCAGTTGATAGCTTACTTTAGGAAGTAAAGCATTGATGAAGAATAGATTTTTATTCTCGTCATTCAGAGAAGCAAAAGCTAGAATTTTGTAAAGTAATCTTTGGAATTTTGCAATAAAATCCCGCATGTGCTCATGTGGCTCCTTCTTCAACTGAGTGAGCTGAGTTATCAAGGTATTGGAATCTTCAGCTGGTTTGAATATTTTCAGGAATGCATCTCTCATAGTAGCCTAGTTGGTTATGGTGCCAAGAGCTAGCCGATAGAACCATTCGCCAGCCAAGTCGTGTAGAGTCTCGATGAAAAGTATGACAGAGACATCTTCATGCTCCACTGCAAGCACACCACAAGATATGAAGAACGCAACCAAGTGGTCATTTGGATTTTGCTTACCATCTCCAAAGAATTTAGGGAAATTCTTTTTGGACCCTTTAGGTAGATCGTGCATAGGTGGAGTCAAGTTCAGTGGCCCAAAAGCTGCTCCCCATGGAACATGTACTATCTGGTTCTGATTTTGATTCTGCATGATGAATGGGGCACGTCTTCTACGAGAGTAGACTTGATGGATAATTCTAGCTGCCGGATTATGCTGAAGATGATCCGGATCTAGATGAGTGTGTACTCTTCTTCCTGGTGAGAGACTAGATCCATGGCTTCTAACTTGAGGAGGATGATTGAAACTAAAATGCTCCTACAATCTAATGAAATGATCATTCCTTCCTTGTGCCTTCACAGATCAGGTGAATGGACAATCAACTAGGTTGAAAGTTGAATGAGAAACACTCTGATTTGCAAGAGATAAGATTTGATCTGCAAATATAGTTGTTCCCGAGTGGAGTCGCCGAAAATAGTTGGCTAGATTTTCTGCATAGCTGAAAACCTAAGCAATCATGAGATAAATCTCCCTCATTTACCAGTGAGGCTCCCGTGTAAGATTTGTCAATTAAATATGCTAGTATCTATATGGGGGTGTTACTTTAACCATGCAGCTCATGCTTATAGCTGTATAGTTTTGCAGCAAGTAAGCAACTATTTAAAGAAATGAAAAAATATGACGAAGAAGGAAATAATATAAACACATGAAAGAAAGAGGGAATATGTGTAACCCAATCAATAGATTACAGAGTTGATTGCATGCACATAGACAGAACCAATGGATATTAACACACAAAATTATAAGCAAAGGAAGCTTTCAGATCTAGATCTAGAATAACACAAATAATAAGTAGATCTAAGGACAAAAGTTAGAAACAAAATGCACCGTGACACAAAGTTCTCTGGAAATGCGCTCCTTTCTATTCCTTTGCTTCAAATAGCTATCAGGGATTTCAGCACAAAGTCTAAAACACAAGATTTTTTGTTACAAATTTTGATGGTCCTTTACTCGAAGGTTCTTCCTCTACTTATAGAATGTAGAGGGGCAATTACAAGTAGGAATCTTTTAGTGAATCGACACATGTGGAAGTTGTAAAGGAAACAATCAAAAGCTCCTTCATGAAATTCCTCTTTACATGAAATGCATGATTTGCAACTAAAAATAGAACCTTCTATTTTACATGTCTCATCACCTATTTCCAAGTAGTTGACTTCTTCAAGTAATGGCTTTTAAACCAATAACTTAAGTTTTATAATTTAATTGATTTGGAATTTTTCTTTCTCACCAAATTGATGTTGCCTTTTCCTTTTCCTCTTCCTTTTCTTTCTCTTCCTTCTTATCCTTAAAGCTTTTGTAGTTCTTCTCCAATACATGTAAAAAGTCAATGTTTTCCATAAATAACTCATCTTTTTTATTTTTAGTTGCATATGAGCAATTAAAAATTCTCGTAAAGCACTCCTACGGCTAAATGCAACTTCAATGAAGGCTTTAACTAGAAGATTGGGATCACATGCGACAAGATCCTGAAGGAATTTTCCACGTATCGACTTCTACACGGGCCGCGACTCGAAAGAAGAGGATGATTTTTTTCTAGAAGATTTTGCAATTATGATATCTCGGATCTAGATCTCGGAAGCTATGCATGATTCTCGCATCCTTTTCTTTCATCATGCTTCACCATGGCCGAACAATCTTTATCTCGAGAAACTCTTATTATTTTTATTCAAATTTAATTCTTTACAATTGGTGCATTCAGATTCGAAGGATATATTCAATGTGTCTCGATATTGATTTAAGCCCCATTTCAATTAAATAAGCACCCATAATGAATACCTGCAATTAATTCAAACAAAGACGGAATCCGAGCATAAACACTTGATTTTAATCATAAAAATCTAAATATAAAGCTCGCTGCCCTATAATTTGAGGCTTTGCTTGCATGCAAAGCAAGCATGAATATTTTTAACTTCATCTGGGTACCTATAATAATATGCAGATAATTAATCGACTTAAATCAAGCTCCTTCAAACCTAGGCGCCAAACTTTGAAGCTTTCGATAGTGAAAATGCTTCTTTGAGCAAAAATCCTCCTCCTTTAGGCACCAAACTGTCCGGCTACACTCCTTTGCTAGAAGAATTAATTAATTCATCATTATGGCAGCCCATGCTTATATAACCTTCATCATTCTATAATTAATAATTGTCTCTCCTATTCCTAGCTATTAATTAATTAAAAATCATGCTTTTCTCTTCAATTTGGGTGCCTATTTTGTGCATGCTTTGGGGCTGCATTAAATAAATAAATTTAATTTATTTTTAGCATTCTACTTCTAGTCTACTTTGACTTCACACTATGCTTTGACCTCATGCGCCAAAAATAGGAATTAATTCCATCAATAAATACTTTAAAAAGTATTATTTCTCCTCTGTGGGTTGCACTTTTTGCCATAGCTAATTTCTATTTTTAAAAGTCAATTTATAATGGGATAATTCACCCTGCACCGCAGCTCCAAAAATCCCATGATCCACTTAAGTATTTTTATTTTCATAATGATATTTTTTACCCTACAAGGCAGGTAAGAAATAACCATCAATGCCTTTGTGTTCAATGAAAAGTTGTAAAAGCTATGGATTTGGGGTAAGAATCTCTAAAGAAACCCCAAAGGCATTTAACAATCTGATTAATGGACCATGTGATAAGAAATGAGCAAGTTTCACTTATTTGCATACATTAATTTGAAATAAACATGCAAACTAAGCAAATGAAGTTAATCTCTATTCTTTGAAAGCTTGAAATAATGAACCTAAGAGGATCTAAGCATTCAATTATGTGTTTAAGAGAAAGAGATATCCCCATTAATGGCTTCAAGGCCAATGGATCTTCTCTTTTACTCCATGTTAATGCTATGAAATACAAAATCAAATGCTTTTAGCTCAAATGGAAGAAGATGAAATACAATCTAAAGCCTAAACAAATTGCTATAATCTATGCTAGGAAGAAGAGAGAATTCTTAGGAAATGAGGGAGGGGGTATAGCCCTATTTATAGTTTTGGGTTTGGAAGAAATGGGAGATTTGGGTGTATGTGGGACAAAGGCTAAAGTCCAAAATCACTTTTAGCAAATCAAAGTGTGATTTGACTATGTTTAGGGTATTTAACCTAGGTTAGACTAATTAATCTCTCTTAGAGAGTAATTAGGGTTCTGGAAGGGTTTCTGAAGGGCTTAATCAATCCAACAAAGTGGATTGATATTCCAAGGAGCTAATAGAAGCAAGCTAGAAGGGAATAAGAAGCTAATGTAGTTAGAACGAGGCTATAATAGCCTATTTGAATGGTTTATAAGAGGAAAAACGACCAAAAAGGTGTCGTGAGAGGGGAGTTAGATAGGTCTAATTGGCGGTGTGTCATCAATTTGTAAAGGGAAGAAGCGTTAGTGCACCATTAGAAATAATAGTGTATTGATCAAACTACATGTGTCTACATTTGCCCCTCTTTGAGGTGACGTAAGCTACGTCACTTCAAAGAAAGTAGACAAATGTAAACAAGTAGAATTTTTTTTTGAAGGGTAGAAGAAAAATTAATAGGATGAAGGATGATGAATGCCCCCTCGAGTGTCGATGGGGTGATGAAGAAACTCGATCGACGATCGAAAAAGAAAAAATAGAAAGAAAAGTGTTTAGAGAAGACGAGAAACTAGAAGAAAAAGGGATATTGAGCTATCCGCAAATCAATTGCTATCAATACTTAATCATCATAATGCTTAGAATCCTCCTCATGGGTCCTTATTAAAATGTGAGCATGCTGACGAGAAGCGTAAAATGACATGAAAAGCCAAGATACAAACAACCATCCTGTGCTAAAAAAATGACCAACTCCATGCAACATACACGAATGCAATGCAATACGAGAAATAAACAAAATCACCTAACAGGGAAATAAGTACAATCACACACACTTAAACCAACAACATTTAAGATAGTTGCACAAATATTTTGTTATCGAGATGAAGTCCCAAATGTTTTGATAAATGAAAAGGGTGAAGAACGATACCCCAAACAAGGTGTATTATGGAAGGGGAAAGATGGAGGACATCTCGGGTCCCACAAAAAGTAATGTGCACGACGAAAATAAGATTGCCAAGCAACCGATAGTGCCCCGGTACATACGATAATGTAAAGCAACATAGCTAGTGTAGGTGATTGAAGATTTTGGTGATGCGCGAAGTCGTTGTTTCAAAACATTTGAAAATGTCAGCAAGATCTGGGATGAGTGTCATGTAATAGACATAGATTTCAGCCGTAGATGATCGGTTTTAACCAATTTTGAGCCATTTTTGATGTATTTCAATGTTTTTGTTGTTTTTAAATATTTTTTTGAATTTTTTTCCTTTTTAGGTTTTGATCGGTCAGAAGAATTTCAAAAGATCAAAGATCTTCTAAAAGTACGCGCGTAGGCGGTAATAGGAAGGCGAGGCTACCAGAGAGCCAGGATATATACCCACAAGAAGAAAGACAGGTCAAGAATAATTTATTTAAAATAAATTAGTAAATAATTATCACGACGGGGGAAAATAGATGAAAAATAGAGGAAAAGGCAGGAAAAGGTGCCTGAAAGGTTCGTAAATTATTTCAATGCGACGGAGAAGTGACCGTTGGACGACACGAAGTGCCCCAACATGTGAAAATTAGTAAAAATAATTATTTTAATACAAAAATAATTATCATAGCGGATAGAAGAAGGTTAGAATGATCACGATGGAGAAAACATGCCCCAGGGGCATCGCGACGGGTTAATATACCCACCCGGGTCGGTAAAACAATCATGACCAATTCATTTCTACCAGAGCTCTTGCAAATTTTTACCGTGAGTGAGAGCGATAGCCCTGGAGTGAGATGGCAAGAATACCGAGCAAGAGGAGACGTGCATATCGCATCCAAGAGTTCATGCAGGACCCAACGGATGGACCATACGTGAGTGGCCTATCCCTCCCATTAATTACACATTTATTGCACTTTTTAGGGTTTTTCTAGGGTAGGTAGGACCTTTTTTGACGCATGCGCATGGGCGTATGCGTCGGCTTGATGGGTACGTGCATGCGTATGTGTCGATTTGGACATGGATGCACACGTTTGTCCGTTCATGAGAGGCAGGGACATGTATGCGTACCTATTTGGAAGAAGCGGTATGCGTATGCGTATCCGTTGGTAGAGGCGGCTACGCGCATTCATACCCATAGAAGAACTTTGATAGCAGGGGGTGCGTATGCGTCGGTCGAGGTTAGAACATCCATGCGCATGTGTGTACATAGGCATCATACTAGGCGCGTATGCATCTTGTATGGCCTGCGCCAAAAGGAGAAGAAAGAGGTGATGCACGTATCGTCCTTGTAGGGCACATACGCATCATTTAGGGTGTACATGTGCCAAATTAGGTGCCTAGTGCTAGAATGAAGTGAGAAAAGACAACTAGCTAAAAATAGCCAAGTATAGAAGAATATAGACGAGATTAGTTCAGAAGAAAAGAATAATTAGTAAGTTAGATGTGTTTTGAAGAAGTATTTTTCCTTAGAAAAATATAAATAAGTACCTAACACTTGTGTTTATTTTGCAGTGTATACTACCCGTTCTGTAGACTCGTGAGTGCTACGGTCGGTTAGCTATTATAGAGGTGCAGTTTAACGATGATGATAGAGCAACTCTGGAGAGCCTTTTGCACGTGACAAGATTGTCTCATGTGGCGGAGATGCCACAGATTCCATTGGACCATGGCCTCTTGATAGCCATAACATAGAGATGGCATAACGAGAGTCAGTGTTTCTAGCTCCCAACTAGGGAGATCACTATTACACTAGAGGATGTGTGGCACATCATGCGGGTTCCTATTCAGGGCAGTCATCCAAACTATAAGCCACTGGATAGATATTTAGCGACATATTATACATTTATTTAGCATCCCTACTATACCATGGCATGGGATGTCCATCAGATTATCCCGATGTATAGATGATCCAGAGTTAGACCGAGTAGTGGTCTACATGATGGCTTTTGTCAATGGAGTTTTACTCCCTGACAAGACTGGTGCTTCTTTTCCGCTTGGACTCCTGGGAGTGATTCTTGGTTTGGTGGAGGGAGAGACCTACTGCTTGGGTCTAGTGCATATTAGCACATCTATACTAGGACCTTCATTTGATTACTTACTACCGTCAGAAGACAGTATGACCTGCTCACCTTCTGCAGATTTGGGCATGTGATCATATTGCCATTGGTTTCCCCTTAGGTGTTCTGAGAGTTTGGGCTCTTGATGAGCCATCGACGATGGGTTGGGTCCCAACAGGGGACGATGTGCGACCCAACATGGGGGTCGTATATCATTATCGGCGTGAGTTGGATGAGCTGAGGTAGGCTTCCATGGTTTAGAGTCCTTATAGACATTTCCAGTGGCCCAAGGACGGCTTAGAGCTCAATCCGCCACCGTGGAACATTTCATTCTAGGCAGCCATAACTACATGAGAGAGATATACGAGGTTTGATCGGTGCAGAGGCATTTCAGAGTACCTAGGATGTTTAAGGGCTAGATCTATGGTATGCTCATAGAGCCCGAGGGCATTTTGACATAGGGCCATAGATTACTTGTGTGACAGAAAGCACCGGCCAGCTTTCAATACGTGGCCCCCGTTATTTGGGTGCCATTGAGATAGATTAGGGATCCCGGTACTACTCCTAAGTGCGGGCCATGGTATCATGGTGTGCTTCCACATCGTTTGTCTATATCTAGAGCGGCATATAACGCCGATGTGAGACCTCCTCCAAAGAGGGCCTCCTAGTGGTGATGAGGGTGGAGCCATTGGTGGTGCTGATAGTGATGATGATGATGATGATGAGGGTGGGCCCGATGCCAACCAAGATGTTAGAGGCAAGTGGATAGGGTCCCGTAAAGACAACATCCACATGGACAAGGCTCTAGGCCTGCCAAACAGTATACAAGGCAAAGTGGATATAGAGTTTCCCCAGTGGGAATTCTAAGTAGGGATATATACCCCTCTTTAGTAGGTACTTCTAGAGCGGGGCCACCACTTGATATTCCATGAGTAAAGCAGACTTGGTGGGTAGCGGGCTGCTCTTTAGTAGTAATTACAGTGGCTATTGTTGTACACTTACATGTGGCTGGTGAGAGAGACACAACTAGGGCACGGTATAGGCCCTCACAGCAGAGCGAGATCAAGCACTCACCCAGGTGCAGATTTTGACAACGGAGAGGGATCAGGAGCTAGGGCACAGGCTACCCAAGGCAACGATAGTGCTTCATGACAGAGTCATATGTGAGAGATGGCCACACAAGGTGCTCAGATATTGAGCCTCCTACACTAGTCCTAGACTCAAGTGTGGATGGTTGTTGCCCAGAGGGACCATGCACAGGAGTAATCACAGGGCTATATTATACAGAGGGATCAGGCACGAGCCCAGGTGCAGTTATTACCGCAGCATGAGATCGAGAGGCTCACGACCCCGAGACATGCCCATGCTAATATTGGTCGAGTGACAGTCGCTGAGATATCACCCTACAAACAGCTCTCGCGCTTCTAGAGATGCAGACTTGATACGAGATGCAATGAGATCTAGTGGTGAGGCCTTGTACTATAGATCGCCTACTTCTGTAGTCTTTGCTAGCATCATCAACAGTAGATCATTCCAACATCCGATGTGAGCACGACAGCTCTAGGTCACGAATGATAAGGTCATTTGGTGAGATTGGTTAGGCAGCCTTTACCAGAGCATCCAAATAGACATGGATCATCTAGACAGCTTGGTGGTACCCTCAGTGCAGTCCACCACACCCACCATTATTCCGTCGACCGTGTGACGGACACTGGAGCCCTTATGTGAGGGCGAGAGCGTGGTTGAGCTCTATATTATTTTTCTGACAGATACCTTGTATACATGCCTCTTATGAAGGATAATTTTTATGTATAGCCATGTATACCATTATTTTGATGATGCATCGTGATGAAGGCTTGATTCTTTTTATGCGTGCCCCTTTTTGATGGCATATTGTATCGATGATGTATTATTTTGATATCCGACCTGGATAGTTATACATGTATATATGGACATTTTGATGTATCATACTATGATGGATTTATGATGTATGATTTGTTCTTTCCTTTATGTATGTGGCATACCTTAGATTCAAAAATGTGTATATTTCCTGCTTTCATTTTTTATTATGTATATGTAGATAGCACAACATGTTTTGGATTCATGATTTGTTTATGAGTTTTTATTCTAGCACTTGGGATGATACTAGATGATAATGGTGTGGGGGTGGGATAGATTTGTGATTATGCGTAACCCCTCTTACCCCCATTGATGATGTGATATGTGATGATTAGCTTAACATACATGCATGATGTGATACTTAGCTTTTTTGTATATATATGATGTAGTGAATGATGTTAGAAATGTGATGAAATGATAGATGATAGATGTGATAACAAATAAATATACAAAACACACAAACAAAAGTTAACAAAACTAAAAAATATACACATACAAACAACACAACAAACCACTACTAAACAAACACATGCAAAAGCTTAACCCTTCGTTGGCTATAAAAGATGCACATAACAAATAAAGAAGCCTACAACAATTGTTTACAAGCATGAGAGTTCCCAAATGTATGCAATGCAATACATAATTTAAATCAAACAAGATTCAAGATCGTATAAGAAAAGGATCCATTTAAAGAACTAACAATTCAACATGACTAAGTACACCCAAACTATACAAACCAACAACTAAAAGTAATTAAAGCACTACTTCATTTTTGTGGGACAACATTGACATATTTTCTAATGTTTTTGGGTTTATCTAAAAAGATAAGTTTTTATAGCTACGTTTTTATTGTTGCCTAGGTTTCCCTAAGATAACATTGTGAGATGAATGTAACTTTATCCCTGAAAAGGGAAATTTTCCAGATGTTTAGATTTTTGTGTATTGTTTTCCAAATGTTTTTGTATTTTCCAAGGTCATGTTTTGAAAGCAATGTAAAAGAACAAAGAAGCGTGGATGCCCCCAACATGATGTGGGAATATACAAAAGGAAGGATGCCATGTGTGTATGTGTGAGAAGGTGGCAATGGTACTTTCATGTTCAAGCATTAGATGAGAGTATACAAAGGTGATGTCCTCCATGCAGATATAAGAGAAAACAAACCAGATCATGGCAAGGCAAAGGTGGTCCTAGTAGGGTTCTTAGACTGAGTAGAAAAATTGTATCTAAAAAGTGGTAATGATTACCCGTCCTTCTGTAAGAGTAACTTGTGTCTGTGAATCTTCCTTGAGTGCCAAAAACTGGTTTTCACTCAAATACCTTCCCACTGCACCACAATTGCGTGGTTTTCACATTTCTTTACTTTTTTTTACTCATTTTCTCATTTTTCCTTTTTTTTTCTTTGTTTTCCAATCTTTAGTTCTTATTGGATATTCTTATCATGCCTAAGCATAGAACCGCTTCAAGTGCATGATGTTCATAGGTTCCAGAAGCTCTTCACTGTCTGAATATGCAAGTTTGTAGGCTCCTGATCCATATTTTGCAATTACAACATAAGGACCTAACCAGTTAGCCTCAAACTTTCCTTTCTTTTCTCTATCTTTGATGGTGTTCTTCTGATTTTCTTTGAGAACTAGATCTCCTACATAAAATTCCCGATGAATGATGTGTTTGTTATATCCTCTGGACACTCTGTTTTGATAGAATTTTAGGTGATTGAGCACTCTGATACACCTTTCATATAATAGTTCTAACTCTACTAGGCGAGAAAATCATGGTCTTTATCTTTATCAAGATAGCCTCTGAGAGATATTCTCAGGGAGGGAAGCTCCACTTCCAAAGGTATGATGGCTTCAGTGCCATAGACAAGTGAATATGGGGTCACACTAGTAGGAGTGCAGATGGAGGTACGATATGCCCAAAGGGCGGGATGTATCTGCATATGCCAATTATGGCTAGTTTTACTAACCATTTTCTCCATGATCCATATAAGGGTCTTATTGGTGGCTTCTTCTTGTCCATTACCTTGAGGGTAATAAGGGGTAGACCACTTAAGTTGGATATGGAAGCATTGACACAATGTTTTAACCATTTTATTTTTGAAAGATTTACCATTATTAGTGACAATGGCCGAGGGGATCCCATAACGACATATGAGATGGTTCATAATGAATTTAGAAATCTGTGCACCAGTGACATAGGTAAGAGGGACGACCTCTACCCATTTGGTAAAGTATTCGGTGGTAGTGATGATGTGGGTATGACCGTCTGATGAAGAAGGATGGAGCTTCCCTATGAGATCCAGCCCCATTTAGAGAATGGCCAAGGCATTGCAATAGGTTGTAAGGCTTGTGTTGGTGCATGTATTAAATTTCCATATTTTTGGCATAGTTCACACTTCTTTACGAAGTTGCAACAATCAGATTCCATGGTAGGCCAATAATAGCCTACTCTTAATAGCTTTTTAGCTAAGACCATGCCACTAGTATGTGCTCCACAAATACCACTATGTACTTCTTTAATTACATGGATAGAATCAACAACATCCAAATAGTGAAGAAAATTCCCATCGTAGCCACAACAATAAAGGGTGCCTCCTAGGAGGGTATAACGGGCTATGCGGTGAATAAGGGATTTCTTTTCAGAATGGGTGATGTTAGGGGAAAGAGTGCCATCTTGTAGGTATTGGAAGATAGGGTCATACCAAGGGGATAAAGGACCAACAAATTCACATGCCAAACATGACTCCGACATATCATATGTAGGTACCTATAAATGTTCCACAAAGAAAGGCATATTGCTTTCTTCAGGTGCTATGCGTAAGGGAGACCCAATAGTAGCCATAGCATCTACGTATCTATTATGTGATGTGGTTTTTGTTCAAATATGACTTGTGTGAAATATTCCTTCAAAGTTTCAACCATTTTCTTATACGGAATAAGCTTCTCATCTTTAACCTTATACTCATCATTAACCTATTTTATGATAAGTTGAGAGTCCCCAATGACTCAGCAATATCTGATGTTCCATGTAATAACTAGCTTGAGGCCGTGATGAGTGCTTCATACTCTACAATGTTATTTATACATGGGAATCCCAACCAATGCTCATGGTATGACATCTCTTGTTGGAGTGATAAGCACCACTCCTACTCCGGATCCATGGAAGGTAAAAGATCCATCAAAGTGAACTTTCCATTCTATGGATTCCTTGATATACATCATAGATGCATCTGGTAAATCTAAGCATAAAGGTTCCATTCTTGGATAGGAGCTTCTACCAACCGATCAACCAAGACTGTCCCTTTTAAAGACTTGTGATTCACAAACTCAATATCAAATTCACTCGGAGAATGATCCAATTATTCATTCGGCCTTGTGAGGGCGGGTTTGGATAAAAGGTACTTGAGAGGGTCAACTTTGGATACGAGCTTGGTTTTATTATTTAGGAGATAATGGTGAAGCTTTTGGAATGTGAAGATAATCGCTAAGCTAAGCATGCATTTTCTATTTGGGGATAATTCAACTCGTATGCGATTAAGGTGCAAATGCTAAGATAGTAAACTGCTCTCTCTTTATGGGCTAAGTCATATTGGGCAAGTAATGCACCAATGGAAAACTGGGTAGCAGAAATGTATAAGAGGAGAGGTTCACCGGGGGTAGGTGGCATTAGTACAAGTGGGTTGGACAAGTATTGTTTGAGTAGTGCAAAGGCTTTCTGACAGTCAGGTCCCCAATTGAATGTGACATCTTTCTTGAGAAAATGAGTAAAGGGGTGGCACTTATCCGCAAGTTGTGAAATAAAGTGATAGATTGCTTGAATTTTTCCTTATAGACTCCTTAGCTACTTAAGAGTGGTAGGAGGTGGCATTTTGTGATAGCCGTAACCTTTTCAGGGTCTACTTCAATCCCTCTTTGTGAGACAATGAACCCTAGGAGTTTTCTTGATAAAACACCAAAGACACATTTCTTAGGGTTCAAACGAACCTTATAGTCTCAAAGACGCTGAAAAATACACCTCAATACGCCAGGATGTTCTTCTCTACTTTTGGATTTTTCTAGGATATAATCAACAAAGTCCTCTATGATGTCACTTATCATATCATGGAAAATAACTTTCATGGCCCACTGATAAGTAGCCCTAGCATTTTTGAGCCCGAAGGGCATGACTTGTAGAAAAACGTTCCCCAAGGGGTGATGAATGTTGTCTTATGTTGATCTTCTTCTGTAATTCGTATCTAGTTATAGCTTGAAAAACCATCCATCAAGGGCAACATTTCATAACCAATTGTTGAATCGACTATCATGTCAATGTTAGGTAGGGGAAAATCATTTTTTGGACATGCTTTGTTGATGTCACGGAAATATGTGTAGATCCTTATGCAAACAGTTTTTTTCTCAGACTGGGACTATGTTACACCTATTTTTTTGAGCCTTCTCTACATTTAGTAGAGGGGCCAATGTGCATGGTCGAAAAGGTTCTTTATAAATACCCATTTTTTCATTTGAAATTTTACTAGTCTCAAGGGGAGACTCCTCAACAATCTTCCCTTCCTCTATGAGGTCTTGGATATAATGGCGTAATCTCAAACATCTATCTGTTTTGTGTCCTTTAACACGGTGGAAGTCACAATATTCATGGTCTTTGAACCAAACCAGTTTTGGAGCATCTTCCGGATATGGTACTATTATAGTTGGATATTCTACCATTTTTACACCATCTAATTGTTTTAGGATGGTAGATAAGTATTCTGATCAAGGATGTGAACGTACGTTTTATAGGTGCTTTGGGATGAGGTCCTTGCAAAAGCTTTAAGAGTGGGCCTGTCTATATGGCTTGGAATCTCTTAGAGTCTGTAATGCCATCACCAACAACATGTTTATTCTTATTGAAGAATTTAGGTTTGTCTGTGGATTTGGCTTCATGTTTGTTTTTAGTAACAGGTTTAAGCATTCCCTTGGCAATGAGCGCTTTCTCAATTTGACTGCCTTTCTCTATGACTTCTTCAAAGTTTGAGCCACAATGCATTTGCAAGTGAAAGGCTATTTCTGGGTTTAAGTTAGGAACAAATATGCTCACTAACTATTTTTCTGGTAAGGCACAAGGAAAGTGACTAGCTAACCCACGCCATCGTTGTAAAAATCCTGCAAATGTCTCATTGGGTTTTTGTTTTGTGTTGCATAGATCGTTCATTGTGATGTCACTCTCCATATTATAGGAGTAATGCCTTAAAAATTTCTTTGCTAGTACGGGCCACATTGTAATGGAGCCCTTGGGTATGCTATAAAACCATTCCAATCCCACGGCTCCTAGGCATGAGGAAAAAGTCGTATTAAGAAATTATTGCTATACGTGACCTCTTGGCAAGCCATGTAAAAGTATTTTATATGATCATGAGGATCACTTTTGCACTTATATTTATCAAACTTGGGAATGGTAAAGTGTTTTGGGAAAGGCTGTTGTAACATGTCCTTATCAAAGGGGTAAGGACATAGTTCTTCATATGAATATTTTCTATTTTGGCCTACATTTCCTGTTGTAATGTAGTAAGCATATCTTTCATAGATTTCAATTCCTCCTGAATGAGTTTCTCTTTAGTAGGTGATATTGACCTTTGAGCCTAAGTTTCCTTAAAGGTATAGTCTGTATGTGGATCAATTTCAAACTCATTAAGTTTTTTTGTCTTTGTCTTTGTAGATGTTTCTTCTTAAAGAGCCTAGGTTTGTTAGTTTCTGACTCAACTTCAAGATATGTTTTTGGAGGATCTCCTCCTCAACCATGGGGTCCTCTTCTTCATAAAATTTTAGAGGAGGGGAAGCCTTTCGTTCAGCCACACTTTACGTGAAGCTTTATAGTGAGGTTTCTGTGATGGTTCACCTTCGACAGTGGCCTTATGTTTCCCAGAAGTGGAAGCATACCCCACATCAAAAGGATTGTCTGTGTCTAAGATGAATCTTCACTCTCTCATAAGTTAGGGTTAATGACCTTTGTTTGTTCTTCGTGCTCGTGTGAAATTTTAGCTCCTAATGCTAAGACTCTTATGAGTACTTGATCTTTATTATAATATAGGAGTTCATCAAATCTACTTAGGTCTAACATTTTTGTTCTCCGAAAGAGTCTGACTCTTCTCCACTATGATCAATTAATGTCTCCGTATCTTTGACTTGAGAAAAGAGAGGTCCTAAATTATGGCCACTGAATGGGAAAGTTTCGAAAGGGTTTTCTCCTATATCATGCTCATTTGATTTGGTAGCCATTTTTATGATTTTAGGAATTACTAGCAGACGTTTGTATGTAGCTAGCGTAACCCCTAAGTGTATGATTTTTTACAAGCCATTCAAGATGATGTTGGAATTATACTACAGTGTATCCTAGATGTAGTGTTATGCAATCATCTTTATCAAGGAACATTCATATGCACACCTAATGTAATGACCACTCAATTTGTTGTTACCAAGCCTATGCCCTAAAAACAGATAATGCACAATGATGTATCAATATGTAAGTCAAGTTAGAACCCCAACAAGGTCTAAGCATTGACGTGATGCTATCGCAGTCCCTCGACAAGGTATACCTAAAACTAGTTTGAATGCCAATGAAATCCAAACCTTCTAAAAATGGAAGTCGCGAATAAATATAGCGTAATAACGTCACCGTGATACATTAACCGAGCAAGCAAGGTGTTAGTACCATGAAAACTTTATTATGATATATATAAGGTGTTATCGACACTTTTCAAGAAGACTCAGATGACATTGAAACTGAAACCAAGTGATAAGTATAACAAGGAGTTTTTAATCGTGTGAGTAGTGTAACCACACAATAAGGGGACTTATACCATCTTCTCACAAAATGATAACACGATGTAAGTACCGAGATTGTACATCTAGGATGTGAACACAATTATCAACCCAAGAAGAGACAAAAGATGAATCGAACTCACAGTGGTGAAGATGATCTTGAAATCAAGATGGATGGACTTTTATCAAAGATACAAAAAGCGTACCTACACACTTTAGACATTTAACAACCCAGCCATAAACATGGATGGCCGTAAATGGACAAAAAAGTGATGAGCACTATCTCTGTGAAAAACATGCAATGTATGCACCTTTCTCACCCCGAACAATGGGCGATGAGAACATAAGGTATTTAATCAAAAGATGGAAACAAACCAAGTGCCACTTAGGTAGAGCTTCACCTCGTCTGAAGAAAAAAATAAAACTAAGTAAAAGTGGGAGGTAGTTTAGTTTCATGATGAAAGACACTCAGATCAAACTCACAAGGGTTCTTTTCCTTGTTCGATAAACAAGGTTTAGATTCACGATGAGTTTCACTTCGTGATGGCTTGATGCGACAAGGACTCGTAAAGTGGGCCTCAAGACAAAATGGCCTCCTTAATAGGATCTCTCAACTAGGTGTTACAAAGCCATCTAAGAGAGGCACGATTTACCCAAAAAGTCACACTGACTAATTTGGGAGTATCTTAGTTTTTCCCCTTCAAGTACAGTGGGCACTAATTGCATCCATCATGTACTCTTTCCAGGGTCACGATACAAACAAATTTGTAACTCTAACTCACAAGGAAAACTAGTCAAGTGGGTAAGCGAGGTGATTCCTATTTCATCCATGATGTTACACAGTTGGTGGACTACTTTAGGGTTCCTGAACCACCCCCATTGTTGTAGCTTAAGGCGTTATGCCAAAGGGGTTATGTTCCAGTTGAGTGGATAGGGACATACCCTTTTCCAAAACCTGCAATACAATGTTTTGAATATGGTTTGTTTTTAATCTTGCTTAACTTAATGTGGTTTTAAGTAGGACACCGTTTGGAAGCCTGTAAGAACATGTGTATTAGAAGTCTTGTGTTTTGTTTTTCGACACCTTTCTCTGAAAATTGTTAGGTCCTGTAGACAACACATTTTTAATAATTTTCTAGTTTGTAAGTTGATGTCAAGAAAGAGAGTTTTTCACTTTGCTTTTGATTCCTAAGATCGCCAAAAGGTGCGAAGGAAGAGCATACACAACGTGAAAAATCCTACTAAATCACATGAAAGTTTTACTTCAACCTTTATAAAACAAGTGTTTCTTTGAACAATTTATATGAGTTTTGTATAAGTGTTTTTGATCTCCAAGATCACCTTGGAAGACGCGAGGAGAGAGCATACACACTTCTACAAAGCTAATTCTAAGCCAAGAATAAAACACTTTAACTATGCAAACTGAAATGTTTAAGAAAAACACTATTTTTTAAATTGTTAGTCCCAAAACCTGCAGTAATGGATCAGAAGAAAATATTTTGCAGATCGTAAAATTTCCAACTATAATATAGACACTGCGTGCTTATACGACACCGCTTTGCAATCGACAGATACATGCCCTACTTAACGAGTACGCCTGTAGTTAAAAATTAATAAAACCTAATGCAGTAAACATAGACGCTCGCAACATGACAAAGACGTGCCCATATTGACATGGATGCTCGAGTTCGACGTGTACGCGCCCAAGCCAAACATGAAACTATAAATTTTTACACAAATCATTTACGCATACGTGCCGAGAGGCGGATACGCACCCCGATGATAGAGATTTGTGTGTGTGTCTCAGTAGAGAGAAAATATGTAAATGATGAATTCCTCCTAATAGGTATGCACCTGATCCGATGGGTATGTCATTGGGGTTTCAACGTGTATGCGCCCCTTGTTTTACACCTACGCGCACCCTATGAAAAACCTACAAAAAACACGGATTTTTAAATTTTCAAGAGCAAACAGGTTAGTTATTAGTCAAAGTGTCCTATTTCTATATCAAACCCACAAAATACATGTAAATGAAGGTCATTTATCTAGGGTTAGAAATAAAAATGAGGAAATAACAAGTGATTTGACCCAAAAACTTGAAAATGAACTTTGAAAAACCTAAAAGACCTCCATTAATGGAGGATGGACATAAGTGTCCCACCAAGCGTGCCAAATGTGTTCAATGAAAAGTTATAAAAGCCATGGATTTGGGGTAAGAATATCTAAAGAAACCCCAAAGGCTTTTAACAATATGATCAATGGACCATGTGATAAGAAATGAGCAAGGTTTTCTTCTTTGCATACATTAATTTGAAATAAACATGCAAACTAAGCAAATGAAGTTAATCTCTATTCTTTGAAAGCTTGAAATAATGAACCTAAGAGGATATAAGCATTCGCTTATGTAGTTAAGAGAAAATATCTCCCATTAATGGCTTCAAGGCCAATGGATCTTCTCTTTACTCCATGTTAATGCTATGAAATATAAAATCAAATGCTTTTAGCTCAAATGGAAGAAGATGAAATACAATCTAAAGCCTAAACAAATTACTATAATCTATGCTAGGAAGAAGAGAGAATTCTTAGGAAATGAGGGAGGGGGTATAGCCCTATTTATAGTTTTTGGTTTGGAAGAAATGGGAGATTTGGGTGCATGTGGGACAAAGGCTAAAGTCCAAAAAGCACTTTTAGCAAGTCAAAGTGTGATTTGACTATGTTTAGGGTATTTAACCTAGGTTAGACTAATTAATCTCTCTTAGAGAGTAATTAGGGTTCTGGAAGGGTTTCTGAAGGGCTTAATCAATCCAACGAAGTGGATTGATATTCTAGGGAGCTAATAGAAGCAAGATAGAAGGGAATAAGAAGCTAATGTAGTTAGAATGAGGCTATAACAACTTTGTTTGAATGGTTTATAAGAGGGAAAATGACCAAAAAGGTGTCGTGAGAGGGGAGTTAGATAGGTCTAATCGAGGTGTGCCGTCAATTTGTGGAAATCGACAAAGGAATTGACCTAGAGAAATTTCACAGAAAACAAAACGAGAAAAATACCAAAAACACAAAACGTTGCCAGAAGTCACAGATAAAGCCTAGGATCCATTCCTGGTGGAAACCCTACTGGTATATGGGAATATTGACATGTAAATCCTCAATAGGGTTAAACAGGAGTACAATTTACCTCAAACAGGGCTTAAAATAATTAAATAAAAAAATCCCGCAGTAAACCATAGCTGACATGTAATATAACGAGTTTGGGCATATGGGTATTTGGCTTATATGACTCTTTGGGAATATCCCGACATAAAACAAACACTTTCATGCAATTAAACACAAAATGACATATTATTTTAAAAGTAAAATTTTTTTACATGTGGTAGTCTCAGATTTCAAGGTGAAATCTGGGACACCAGAGATTTATTCTAATCTCATTTAAACTTATTAAAGAAAGGAGATATCAAACCAAAATAGGTTCAAAAAAATAGGTTCAAAGATAAAAATATATAGAGAGAGAGAGAGAGAGAGAGAGAGAGAGAGAGAGAGAGAGAGAGAGAGAGAGAGTGATGCCTAAACAAGTTAAAAGAAAGATAAAGTAGAGAATTTCATAAGAAGAAGAATAAAAAAGAAGAAGCAAGAAGAAAATTAACATCAATATCGTGTTCCTCTATTTTCCTTTTAAAAATTATATACCTCTATGATTTATTGTGTGTGTAGATGGGTGGCTAAGTGGTAAATTTTGTGGGTTTGTAGATTGGAAGATTATGTGTTTTAAACACATAATCATTTTTATATTAAATTAAAAACCGATCGTATAATTATATACATTTAAATAACATGCAATCCATCATTTGACTAAAATATGAGCCATGAAACCTTGGAAAGGAGAAAGGCGTCTGAGTAAGGGGTCACATGCTCAACTCCCTCCACTCTCTTAGAATTTATTATCTTAAAACTAAATCCATACATATAATTGTTATAAGATCAATATATGTAGAAGACAAAATGAGGAAAACAATTAAGACTAAATGGATAAGAAAAAAAGGAGACAATTGTTATAAAGTTAAAAGTGAACATAATTATTTAGAAACCAAGATAATATGTTGGGTTTTAAAAGACTAATTGGATTAGATTATGTCCACCTAATATTATTAAAACAATGGTATAAATTTTTGAGACACATGAAATATCATTTAGAGAAACAAGGAACATTATTATGATATTATAGAGACATGGTAACAAGTAACTATCATGATAAAGGATTTCAAGGATTAAATGAATTATAGAGTTATTAACCATGAGATTTTAAACCATATTTGATGATAAATATGAAATTGAAATCTAAGTTCAATTGTATAAATGAAAAAATGGTTATTATTTATACACCTAAAGAGATAAGTAAAAGATGAAAACTCTTATTACGTAATACAATTCAATCATAATATTAAATGTGTTAATTTTAAAATGAGTTATGAAATGAATAACAAAATTATGTGGATTATGATGCTTTTATGAATTTAATATCAAAGAGATATGAGATAGCGATCAGATAGTCATTGTAGTCATTTATAACCTTTTGTTCAATATTAATAAACCTTGACACATGTATAACTAGAAAGAATGTATATGGAAACTATTTTATGAAATTTATAGTCCCTTATATTTGATGGTAAACTAGGCTTATGGATTGTTGCAATAACGAGTTATTCGGGTGGTATGGGACATCGAAGAAGGTTGTAATTTCTTGTGTAGTATTCATGATTTGATTTATATTATTTTTTAGAGTTTTTAATCTAGAATTAGAATATGTCTAACATTAATGGGAATGAGTGGTATATGACATTTGAGAAGGCTAGTTTGGTTTTAGTTCTAGTTTTCCCAAGTTGTTACTATGGAGATAGAAATGTCTTGTTTGAATTTATAGTGGGGAAAAGGGAATGTTTTGAGAGATGTGTTATTGGACTAGGGAGTGACCTATATGGATGGGTTAGGTAGCATAATACAATGGATCACACATGACAAGTGCTAAGGAGGTATAATGTGGACTATGCATAAATCAAAGTATTCCCTCATGATTAGTCAATATGGTATTCTTTCATTCCCTACACATTACCATCTTTCAATAAGGAATGTATACCTTATGTTATCCTAAGTCTTTTGTCCAAAATCATATTCATTACCTATATTATTACGTGAAAGGTGTATCCCATTGAATTTAGGGGCGACCAATTTTGACTAGAGTCATAAATCAAACAATGGGGAATGAAGGAGGAAGTGCATTAAAAATCCAATGGTAGATGATGTGGCAGGCGAGAGGATGATTGCATGGATCGACCAATGAGAGGAAAGTAAATGGATTATGCTTGTGTATGGTAAAAATAGCCATAGATGCATAGCTTCGATTAGCAGTCATTGATTTAAGATCATATAGAATGATGTGGTGGGAGGGAAACCCTAAAAAATAATTTATGTGAGGCATTGATTGAAACGGTAAGGTGACATGAGGCTGCAGCTGCATGCACAAGTATGTTGTGTCGATGTGAAGGAAGAAAAAATGTTGTTGCATGTCGTGTACGTGGGTGAGGAAGGAGTGTGTTGCATATAGTATTTGAATAATGCGGACATATTATATTGCTTTCTCAAAGTTTGTGCCTGGGTGACTTAGACTACACTTCTCAACCTCTCACAAATTTCTTTACTTGTTTCCAATTCACCCTCGCTCCAGTGACCTTTCAACATGTCATAGAGATAGAATTTCTTTCTTCATGGTGCCTTTTCACTTGGAGTCAGTAAGTGGATGGTCGATGATTGTTGTAGAGTTTGACACTTTCAAGAATGATTGGGAGCCAGATGACAACCATGTGGGCATCGACATCAAAAACATTTTTTCAATGGTCTATGCTTCCCTGAGCAACCAAACTAAACCTCGTTGCCCTAGCGGTGAACATCTCAAGAAATGGGAAAATTTGAGGCATGGGTAGATTACAATGGCCGATGTAACTTTAGGTATATTTCAAAACCCAAAGACCCAAAATTTTTGATGCTATAGATATGTGGGAGCATCTTCCAGAAACCATCAAGGTTGGCCTCTCATCTTCCACCGGAAACTCATCAGAGACACATACAATCTACACTTGGAATCTCTCTTCTGAATATTGCTAGGAATGTCACAGAAAACATAACAACATTTATGTCAAAGTTATATTGTTAATTATTGCACAACTGAAATAATGAATGCTCCACATTATTACCCATGAAATATGATTTTATGATGTCAAATGTGATTGACATGTAATTTAATAGACTTGTTGAAATGGAAAGATATAAGTGTGTGGCATGTTAATACTATCATGTATAATCTGGTTTTTGGTAGGGAATATTTTTAAAAAAGTGAAGTTGATAACTCAACCTCGATGCCCCTTCATTAATTTGCCTCCCCGATTTGTATTTCATTGTTCTAAATAGAAATAAATACTTGGTGTGAAATGGACATAAAACATAGAAATAAATACTTGGTAAGGAGATTGTGTAGGTCATAAAAGAAAAGTGCAATTTGTGTAATAAAAGTCACATTCATTCCACACACCAACTTCCAAATTTACAAGGTAATGAGATCTAAGAAGAAATGAAGTAGATCTGTCATGTTAGGAAATAAATTCTTGAAAGACATTTTACTTATCTAGGTCAAACTCCTCTGTACCATCAAGTCCCTCAGCTTTTTGTGCATCTAATTCTTGTTTCAAGAACCAAATTCATGTTGAATCCTTTTTTATATCATTATGAATTTCATTCTTAAATTTGCGTTGACCTCTCCAATCCCGACTAATAATAAATTGCCTCACAAATTAGTAAGGTAGAATTTGTTCTTTTTCATTTTTTTAAAAATAAAAATTTAAGGAATGTTAGGGTTTCATTTACCTCTTTAGTGAAATAATCCGCCATTAATGTGAATTCAAGCCTATATCATGCTACACCCTTAACCTATGGCTTGTATTAGGATATGAGTAGCCGACTTGTGGCTTACCATATCATTTTATTATATCATTTATACTTTATCATGATTAATAGGTCGGCCTTAGTGATGGCCATAGCATATGAATGGTATATATAGGGATTGTAGGTAGTAGTTCATTATCATTAGAGCATTTTAGTCTACATTTTAGTCTTATTATATGGTTTGGAGGTTGCCTCTTCGAAGTGGTGAAGCTATTATAATTGCATATTGAGATCATTATTTTGAAATATTGTGTTATTTGGTGTTCTATTGCTGCTCATAATTTGAATTATACTAGTAATTTCATTAATATTGTGTTATTTGGTGTTCTATTGCTGCTCATAATTGAATTATACTAGTAATTTCATTATAAGTGGTTTCAGAGCTGCGATCTAGGCCAAAATTAGGGCAAAAACCCTAATTTTTTGATTCCACAATATATTTCAACCGAGTGAATTGGTGGGAGATATTTTTACCAGAGTTACGAAACATTTCAAAGCAAAAAAATCTAGTTACTCTGGGTAAAACCCCATATAAAGATGGGATAGTGATTGAAGAGATGGATTCAAAAGGGGTAAATACAGATTCCTCAACACTAGGGTTTACCTCAATTGATCATAAGGTGATCCAACTTGAGTATGAGCTGCGAAATGTACAATCTGAGATGGCCTCTAAAGGAGACATAGCCCAAATCAATCATCGGTTGGATGATATTATGCAACATGTAAAGGATAAATAGTATGGCCCAAATCCGCCCATATCAACCAAGGAGGATCTTCATTTAAAATCATGGACAAAATAACCATGTTGGATCACTTTTCCAGCCCAATCAGAATCCAACTTATTCGCAACCATGGAACATGATGCCGAAAGTGGATATGCACAAATTTGATGGTAAAGATCCCTTGAATTGGATAAATCAAATGGAGAACTTATTTGAGCTACATCAAACACCATCAGGACAAAATGTGACATTGGCATCCCTATATCTTGAACTAGACCAATTCGTTTGGTATCGATGGTTATGTGCTCAGAGGTAGAAGAATGGTCTCGGTGTCACTTGGACAGTTTTTACCGAGGAGTTGCAATTGCACTATAGTTCTAGTGTTTCAGAGAACTACTTTAGTTAATTAGCAAAGTTATGATAAAAAAGATCAGTCAAATATTATGTGCATCAATTCCAACCTATCCTTAAGGATGGAGAATATACCGAAGAGAATCTGAATGATCTATTTCTTAGAGGTCTTAAGGACCACATCGAGCACGAGGCACGTATGTTTAATCCACTCAAGCTTTCTAATTCCATTATTGTGGCACGTTGAGTAGAGGAAAAAGTTCTTTGTAGTAGGAGGCCGCCTTTCATTAACACCAGAGACCGTAGTATCTCTTCCCCTTCATTTTCTAGGCTAATTAGACTGACTTGTCAACAAATGGAATAAAATAGAGAAAAAGGATTATGTTTTATCTATGATAGAAAATATGGACTAGGACACAAATGTGCTAAGAAGAAGTTGTTCTATATTGATGGAGGTAATGAGGATGATGAGGATGCTGAAATTATAGGAAAGGATGAGGAACCAGTAGAAGATGAAGTAGAGGATCACCAACCTACAATTTCTTGTCATGCATTATCAGGGATTAGTACTCCTCAAACACTCAAGGTTATTGGTTATCTCAAAAATAGAAGGTGACAAAGTGTTGATTGACTCGAGGAGTACTCATAACTTCATAAATAGTAAGTTAGTTGCCACCTCAATTGTTTTATTTACCCACTCCGAAAATGTAAGTTATGATTGTGAATGGTGGGACAATCAAGTGCACAGAAAGTTTCATAGTATCAAGCTTTCTAAGGGAGACTACATGTTAGAATCACCTATGTTTGCTATTTCTATGGGAGGGGAAAATATTGTGTTGGGTGTCCAATGGCTCATAACCTTAGGTACTATAGAGATGAATTTCTAAGAATTATTCATGCGATTACATTCATATGGAAGGACAATACAATTGAATGAGATGGTAGCTAAGTCTCCATAGATTATTAGCTCTCATCAGATGAAAAAGGTTCTTAGAAAAGGAGTAGATGGATTTATAACAAATTTATTTTCCATAGAAGTACAACATACAGAGTCTTCAATGCCACCGATCTTCAGAAGATTGTTGATGCTCACTCATCTATTTTTGATGCAATTCCAAAGGGACTACCACTAGTTAGGGATCATGATCATGCCATTCAGTTGATTCCAGGAGCTAAACACCTAACATCAGACCATACAGATACCCATATTCCCAAAAAAGTGAGATCGAGAAAATGGTTTAGGAAATGTTGAAGGCAGGTATCATCAGGCCTAGCTAGAGTGCATATTCTTCACCAGTGGTCATGGTACGTAAGAAGGATGAAACATGGAGGATGTGTCCAGATTACCAAGAACTCAACAAGTACACCATCAAAGATAAGTTTCCTATTCCAGTAATTGATGATTTACTTGATGAATTGCATGGTGCTATTTATTTCACAAAATTAGATCTTTGTTCGGGGTACCATCAAATTAGAATAAAAGAGGAAGATGTTCATAAAACGGCTTTCAGGACTCATGAGGTCCATTATGAGTTTTTGGTAATGCCTTTTGGTCTTACAAATGCACCTTCAACCTTTCAAAGCTTGATGAACACTATTTTCAGGCCATTTTAAGGAAATTTGTATTAGTTTTCTTTGATGACATATTGATTTATAGTAAGACATGGGAAGAACACTTACAACATGTAAATAAAGTGTTGGAAGTTTCTAAGAAACATACTCTCTATGAAAATTCATCCAAATTTTCTTTTGGTGTACAAGAGGTAGAGTACTTGGGTCACATTGTATCTCATGAAGGCGTCAAAGTTGATCCTCAGAAGATCAAAGCTATGGTGGAATGGCCAAGGCCCAAAAATCTCAAAAATCTTTGTGGGTTCCTAGGACTAACAGGGTACTATAGAAGATTTGTGCGGGGATATGGTAGAATAGCAACCCCACTCACTGCATTGCTAAAGAAGGATGCATTCCATTGACAGACTTAGCCACTAAATCCTTTGAGTAGCTGAAGGAAGCCTTGTGCAACACCCCAGTTTTGGCTACTCCCAACTTCTCAAAAACCTTCATTATTGAATGTGATGCTTCAGGATCGGGATTGGGAGCAGTTCTAACGCAAGAAGGAAGACCAATTGTATTTGAGAGTTTCCAATTCAAAGGAAAATATCTTCTCAAACCCGCTCTATGAGAAAGAAATGATGGTTATTCTTTATGCGGTCAAGCAATGGAGGCCCTATCTCATGGATAGACACTTCAAGGTAAAAATTGATCATGATAGTCTCAAATACTTTTTGGAGCAAAGGTTATCATTTGAGGAACAAAAAAAGTGGGTAACAAAAATGTTGGGTTATGATTTTGAAATCATATACAAAAAGGGTAAAGAAAATGTAGTAGCTAATGTGTTGTCTAGAAGGGATACATCCACGGATGCCTTACTATGTGGAATTTCCATGTTGACGGTCAATGGGTGGATGCAGCAAGATTGGAATGGGATCAAGACAAGGATACACAATCTCTAATATAGAATATCAAGAAAGGATCTATGACATCTAACAGATTCGAGTGGAAAGGTAATGCCCTATGGTACAAGGACAAGTTATACTTGAGTAAAGATTCTGAGTTGAAGCATAAGATTCTTGCAGATATACATGCCTCACCTATTGGAGGACACTCTTTAGGTTTTTGAAGACATATCATAGAATAAAAAGAGAATTCTTTTGGGAAGGACTCAAGGGGATGTACAAAATTTTGTATCGAGTGTTTAGTGTGCCAACAAAACAAAGGGGAAACAACTAAGACACCAGTGCATTGCACCCTTATCAATTCCTAGCCAGAGATGGGAGGAGGTCTCCATGGATTTCATCACCGATTGCCTTGTTCGTAGAGGTAAGAATGTTATTTTCATGATTGTGGATAGGCTCAAAAATATGCCCATTTTTGTGCCCTATCACATCATTCATTCGCAACAAGTACACAATGCAACTATTTTTGGAGACAATTCAAAGGCTACATGGAACCCCAAAGATAATTGTAAGTGATCGTGATCCTATTTTCACAAGTATTTTTGGACAAAATTATTTTCAACAAATGCTTAGAGGGGTATCTACGTTGTTTTTTATCGGATAAGTAGGAAAGGTGAATTAAATGGCTACCACTTGCGAGAATGGTGGTATAACACATCTTTTCATACCTCTTCTCAAATGACCCCATTTTTAGCATTATATGGTTACCATTCACCTTCTATCACTTCCTCCTTGAGGGTACAAACTAAGGTCATAGATGTTGAGGAACA
Organism: Taxus wallichiana var. yunnanensis; assembly: GCA_018340775.1. Lineage (NCBI taxonomy): Eukaryota > Viridiplantae > Streptophyta > Pinopsida > Cupressales > Taxaceae > Taxus > Taxus wallichiana. Next base: position 297,203,713 of record CM031238.1, read on the forward strand.
CATTCAACATCAACAATAGGTTTTGGCTAGTTTGAAGGAGAATTTAGCATTAGCACAAAACATGATGAAACAACAAGTAGATCAACACCGTAGTGAAAGACATTTTGAAATTGGTGATTGGGTTTTTGTACGTCTCAAACCTTACAAATATATGTCCCTAAAGCAACAGAAAAAGGAAAACAAACTTGCTCCTAAATATTATGGCCCTTATTAGGTTCTACAGAAAATTGGCAGTGTTTCTTATAAACTAGAGTTGCCTCCATCTTCACACATACACCCAAAGTATTCCATGTTTTATGCCTGAAGAAGGTTATTGGACAAAAATTTGAAGCCCGGATAGAGTTACGAGAACTTGATGAGGAAGGAAGAATCATTTTGGAGCCGAGAGAAGATTATGCAAACACGTACTTAAGAGGTGAGAACTAGAGACATTAAGGAATTTCTGATCAAGTGGAAGAATCGAGCATAAAAGATGCAACCTCGTGAGGATGAAGGTTTTCTGCAAAGAACATCCAAGATTATTCAACGTTGAGGACAATGTTGGTTTTAAGGGGAAGGGCATGCTACGCCCTTAACCTATGGATTGTATTAGGTTATGAGTAGCCAACTTGTGGCTTATCATATCATTTTATTATATCATTTATACTTTATCATGCTTAATAGGTCGGCCTTGGTGATGGCCATAACATAGGAATAATATATATAGGGGATTGTAGGTAGTAGTTCACTATCATTGAAGCATTTGAGTCTTATTATATGGTTTGGAGGTTGCCCTCAAAGTTGCAAAACTATTATAATTGCATATTGAGATCATTATTATGAAATATTGTGTTATTTGGTGTTCTATTGCTGCTCATAATATGAATTATACTAGTAATTTCATTACATATCAATTGCACCTTTTTTATGTGGTCAATCATGGAATCGAACCGGAGTTGTTTGACAAGTATTCGACCAATTTCGGTGGTTTTTATGCATCCACACAAAGAGAAGATGAAACTTGTGCATAATGATAATCACTAAGAAAGTGATAAATCCCTCCCTATAATCCCAATGTCACACATTTCTTATTTTAATCATCTACATTTAGTGTGTTTCATTAAAGTAATTTGATCCTTATCCCCACTTGAATGTTATACCTACTTTGGAGAATATTTTAATTTGTGTACGGTGATTGGAAGGAGAGTTTTTATATTGGTCCAGAAGTTTCTGAAACAATGGCCAACTAAGGAAATAAATTCCATTGATTATGCCGAATTGGTATCCACTTTAATGAACACTTTTATTTGTTAATATTTTGGTGTACATTATTATTAATCTCTATCCTTTTCCGCCACAATCATTAATTGAAGTTGACTTTGTGGCTTGGCTACCCCTAGTTGATTTGGGTTCTCGGTGTAAATGCTAGTGAAAATGATGAATGAGCACATGGAAGAGGTGTAGACATATATGGAGGACATGAACTACAAAATTACACAAAATGGAAAATAGCGTGAGAGAGCTCATAGCTCATAGAGAGCCTTGTCTAGTGAAATTGTCCATTTGGAGAGGGATGATTTGGATAGGCAAGGAAAAATGCCGATAATGAGGATGAGGATTTAGGGCACACGGTAAGCAGGGGCCGAGCAAGGAGGAGGCCTATATGTATCTGCACTAGTTGTATTTGTATTATTTGTACAATTGTTTATTTCTAAATAATTTCCCACTTCTTTAAGGTTTCCAAACCCCTCTCATTCTTGTAATGTGGTGATTCTGGGCTCAGTGAGATCTTTCTTTGTATGAAAAGGTGTGAGTGTAAATTTAAGGCATGTAGTATTTTCTCCGACGTCGTTCAAATAAAATGTCTTTTACATTTTTTAACAATAAATTTCTAAAAATGTCAACAAATTATACGTATAATTGATTTGCAGAATTCTTAATAGAGTGATATTGAACTACCTATCGACACAAAAAGTTTGTTTCAATTTATGAAGTTTATGAGTATAATATTGGAACTTTTCCAATTTGAATTTATTTTATCATAATGGTATATTGAAAAAATAGAGAAATAGCTGGTAATAAGAAGATAACAATGTTGAAGAATTAACATTGCAATACATTGGATTAATTACTTATAAATTTATCACTTAATTTTTTTATTTTGGTTAAGTTTATCATTTATATGGAGAGGTTGATTATTCCTACACATTCTAATAGAAAATACTTAAATTTTCAATTAATAAAAATATATTGGACATCTTATATATTCCAATCACATCTTTTTCTTACTTATCAAATTAAACGTCATCTAATCAAATTTTTTGGTGCCATGAAATTAAAAAACTAGCAAGCTTGATTGATGCATAAAATCTACCTATCCTCAAACATATTTGATTTATGTTTTTTCTTATTTTGGCCATTTTTAGCGTAAATTGCACTCATGTGGATAATGCGGGAGAAATCGAGACAATATAGTGGAGCACATATAGCAAATGTTATTTGGGAAGGAACATTTTGATCCGTGGAATAGGTGTGGGATATTTAGGGTTTCAATTCCCACCTTTTTATTTCTAACTTTCTATTTATGTCTTCGCCTTACCTAACAAATTAATGTTGTGCACACAAAATACTTGATGCCATTAAAAATGTAAATCTCGATAAATGGATAAAATCTCCATTTTGTTCCTATGTCCATTCCCTTAAGGGGCTCAATTATCAATAAGTGTTTCTTCATGAAATCATTTTCTTATATTACTCAAGCTTAGAACTAAAAACCATGCCTACAAATTGCTACAAGAATAAATCCATGTCATTGGGTTTCAAAATGTCCCCTGTTGAATTCCTTCCATTTTGTAAATTCAGGATCATTAAAGCTCATATTTTTTCTCAAATGAATATTATGCACGAACATAAGACAGGTTAAATGCAACAAAGATACCATATATTATTTGGGTACGAACAATCTTCATCATTGTTGCTAATAATTTTTATAGACCTAGAGATAAACCATATTACTAAAACTATGTGTAATTGCTAGCTTTTGATGTTACATCCATTACACATCTTCCTCTCTATGTAGTGTCTCTTTAAATGTGTACTCGATTTTCCGTTATATTTACATGTGTTATGACTGACAAATATATACAACAACTAGAATTGTAAAATATTTTATGTTGATTTAGTATTGTTCATCTAATCCTTAAATTTTGAGATATCACCACAAACATTTACATCCACATCTTACACAAAACGCCTCTTCTACTTCAAATGATTAACAAAAATCATGTGGTTGTTGGAGTGTGGAGTTCTTAATTGCTTCCCCATTCCGATTTCCCCACCCTTGCACTCATCCACCCTCAAACCCCTTCTTCTTAGCCCCTCTTCCTCTCCCATTGTTCTCTCCCTCCACTTTCACTTCTTCACAAGATACCTTTCAGGTGTTTCCATCATACATTTCACATACGATTACTAGTTTCTAGGATTTTATATTCCTACCATGTATGAAATCTACCAATTTTTGGGTGACTCTACTATATATAAAATTATCTCTTACCTTATTGATTTCTTGCATCTTCCTTCTCATGAAGGGTAGCTCCCTCTCACTTTGTGGAAGGTATACCGAGATTCGTAAGGATTTTGGTTGGATCCGCGAGGCTTTCCCAGGGATGTTTTCCATTCACCCTCCCATTTATCGAAAAGATAGAGTTGGGGCCCTCCCCACACGATATAGCCCCTCTAAATTGAAAGGGGGGTGTTGGGCCATCCATCTATTATGTACGTGATATGACTGATGGTGATGACCGATGCCACTCTTTCTCTCATGGTGTAGCTCAAGGAAATATGGATCTTTGATGGTAGGTGACAATTGTGCTACAATAATGGATTATTGTATTTGTATATGGTGATATCTTTGTATGTTATATATTGAGAAAAATAATTTGTAAACATTTTAATTGAAATTTAAGAATTGTTATGTATATGAAATTATGTAAGGGAACCAATATTCACATGTAATAACAAATGGATTTTATACTTGATATGTTAAATTATGTAACGGTGTATACTTGTGGATGAATGGAAAACATACACTTTTATATTCTTATCATGGATTTGTAATCATGTTGAAACCGATAAACTTAACTAGATGGATGATTATGTTTAGGTAATTGGATGAACCTAACTAAATGCAAATTATTATTTAGAATGATCTTCTCACTAATATTTGGAATGGGATTAAATGGAATGAATACACATGTTTTAATAATTAACTACAATTATTTAGTTTAATTAAATAAATTATTATAAGTGAATTCATATAGATACTTGTACTTAACATTTTACGGATGGTTAAATAACTTTAAAATGGAAGAACATTATACAAGTTAAAATAAAGTGATACGATTAAATATACTTTGATATATAGATTTTCACTACTTGTATTATATTATTATGCTTATTGTGTGTGTTTGATTGTTTGTGTAGTAATAAGAAATTGAGAGGCATCTATTTTCATTCCTAGTTATATGAAGGTGATTAAAAGTTCCAAGTACAAAACAAAAATGCAACGTGTTTTTCGACCACTCACCGGGGTCACTACAAATATTAATTCATATCAAAGAATCGGAGGGTAGAATCAACCACATAGGAAAAAATTATCTAAATATTTTTTCCTTATTCTGAGAACCTTCCTTTTACTAACTTTCAACTCCCAAAATTTTTCAAGCACATATACGAAACTCTATACAAATCTTTTATCCAATTCTAGATCCTTATCACTTAATCATCAACCTATTTTTTGGTGAACATTGATTTGAAAAATATATAATTTGTAAAACCTTGGAGGATATTTCAGAGTCACATGAAATAGATAAAACAGTAAATAACATATATGACACAAACAATAAGAAATAAGAAATAAGAAATTGAAACCCTAAGTGCGAGAGGGAGGAAAAAATACTTAGCTGATTTCATAAGAAATCCTAAAGTATGTTGTGTTGGAAAACTGATGAAATTCGAAGATAAATTATGCCATGAACCAACCTCAAAAATTATAGAACCGATATTCTGGGAATATGGTGTGTGGGATGGTACTTAAGTGCCTAAGCACTAGAGACCCTGTCTAGGTGCATGTGGCTGCTCAAACACTCAGAAACTAGTTTTTGTAATGTCGCAAGAGTGTCGTTATTCTTCACTATTGATCGCATGTGTGTCGCTCTATGCCTGCAGAATTCACCTGTAACCTGCAAAACAAAGTACCTCTTGTAAAACCCCAAAACATGTCAAACCTAAAAATAAAAATATTCAAATAGGGATTCGGAGTGACCTCGGAGGTCACCCAACCGAGTGAACTTACGATTCGAGTCCTGCACTAAATTTTAGATTTCATGTAGTTCTTATGTGTGTGTGCAAGAATCGTGCCCTAGGAGGCTCTTATGCAAGATGCACTTGATAATGAGTAATAACTAGATGTAGTAATGTAAATAGATATGTGGATGTCAAAATTAACTTCCCCTCCTATGAAGTGTATGTAGAAGATGCAGTCCCTTGTCCCCTGAGTGAAGCTAGATGGATGATTTGATGCTCTTAGTAATTCCTTTGGATGCAACCGTAGGTGATGATAGTAGATTCTTAAAGCTTGGTCCTTTAATTTGATCACATATAATTGTATTTATATGATTATGTTGTTTGAATTTTGTAATTAACCACTAAGAGGAAAACCCACAAGAAATCAAGATTCCCAAAAACTAGAAGAATCCCAAAAGAGGAGAGTAAGATGCAAAGATGTCAGGGATGCCTAGAGGGGACAAGGATTCATGGGCGCTAGTTTCCAGGACTTAGAGAAAATGAAGTGACAAAGGTTAGACTGGGAAGTGGGGTGTGTAAGACCAAGAAGGAAACCAAAAAGAAAAAAAGAGGCTAAAGACAATAGTCAATTAGTACTTTTCTCACTTATGAATCATATGAATGCAAGTATGTGATTAAGACCTAGAAATTTACCCAAGTGCATGATTTAGTGTCTACATTTTCCCCCACTTTATTTTTTTGAGCAAATGCTTGATAACATAAAGTAGATAAGACATGCGTACCTGATAACCATGTAGATCAATGGTGAAAGCGTGTCGAGGAGATAATAAAAAACATGAAGTGATAACAAATGAAGCATGGAAGCTAAGGAAGAGGAAGTGATCCTAAGGGTGAAGCATATGTGATGTGTCATGTTGTACCTATTGTCATTGTCATGTTTGATGTGTTTGATGATGTGACTACTACTTCCCATAAGGATGAACCTACAAAGAGAAGAGAAAAGAGTAGTCAAATATGTGTATTTGTAAAATTTGTAAAAGAGTGTGTAAAAATGCAAAAAGTAGTAAAAGGAACATGTGCACCTGATATTTGATGAGTGAAAAAGATAGAAAGTTTCTTGAAGATGTTTTAGAAGGGTTATTTTTTTGGGTGATCTCATGCTAAGAGTGGGTTTTTGAGGTGATCTCATGCCACGACAGAAGAAGTGTTGGGGAGAAAGGTCTAGTGTTATTCTCCATCCCTAACTGCTTCCTAAAATTTATATACCATTGCAGATGGTGTGATCTGCTTTATTCCAATTCAATCTAAGATAAATAGAAAAAAGGAGATAACATGCATTCTGATTGCTAGAGGATTTTTCCTGTTATGTGAAAAATGCTATGTAAACTACCGTAATATGTTCCAATATGAGAAAACCACTATAATTGCACATGTTCATAGGTGCCTAGGAAAAGTCAGGAGTTCCTAGGTGCTCATGTCTGTATCTGGGAACTGGTGTATGTGTTGTGCTGAGGATCGAAGTCAAATTTTGGGCCATTTATGTGATTGAAGACTGTGATGTTCATCTTATGTGCATGTATGAAATGTGAGTGTGTACTACTAAATGGGGTGACTAATTCTTCCAATGTATGCTACCCCTTATTTGGGGTGCATGCAATGTCACTAGGAGGATGCAAACCAAAGGAGAGGACCAGACGTTGATCTGAAATTAATACCCTACGAGGGGAGGGAATGTGCTTGGTAGAAACCAAGACACATGCAAACAAAGTGGTGGAAACCATGTGTTAGTGCAAACAAGACAAATATGCATATAGAAGACAATGTATAATATAAAAAGAAATAAGACAATGTAGACTGTGAAAATGGTTTTTAAACATGGGACATCACTCACAATGTCACAAGACAACTAGGGCAGAAGTAGCCAAAAGCATACAAATAAAGAATAGAAAAAGCATAGGGCATATCCCAAAAACAATGGCATACAATGGGAAATAGTGAGAAGTAAAGTATGAGACAACCATGGTGGCAAGTAGTTCATGCAAAGAAAATGCTACACATGAAGCACCCATTAGCATGTTAGAAAGTTATAAAGTATGTCAAGACATGTATATATCGATAGACTTGTGTGCTAGAAAGTATAGGAAATTATATAAAATGAAACAATAACACATGTAGTGTATATGAAATTAGATTCCCCCAAAAACCTCAATGGGACTAGGTAAGAGGTACAATGCCAAACATCTATGTTGCATGTAAAGATCTATGTAAAGTTTGAATTCACAACTATAAGGTAAGTGAATGCACATGTGTATATAAAAAAGATAATGACATTCAAAATGTCTGACTATCATGGTAATCAAAGTGTACATGGAAGCATAAGTAATTAAGAGTAAATGCAACCAAGATATGTCAAATGTAGTGGGTGAGATTGGAATAGAATGCAAAGTGAATATGATAGGAGCAGCATGCCCACTAAGCGAATGTGAATGCATATGAGTAAAATAAGGTTCATTTATAAAATACCCCTCGGCACTCAAGAATGAACCATATAACAACAGTAAATCATTGGTAAATGGTTTGAATTATGTGTGCTACAAAGATAGATCAATGATGTATAGATCATGAAGAGTGTGAGAATGAGGTGAAATTCATTTCAGATTTAGACCATTAGCAATCGGGTATGAACTATGGAACTAGATTGCTTCATTGGGAAGTGTGTTGCACAAGAATGCGATGCTAGAAGGATGTGTTGTGAATGCACCGAGAGTAGATGTGTGTAGTGTGTGAGGATCATGTATGTAGTATGCCCTCAATAGTCAAGTGTGAACCGTAACACAAGAGTGCGCCATCGGGTAGTGATGATACAAGTTGTGTGTATCAATGTGTGTAAGATGAATGAAGAAGACTAGATGTGAAGCATGATGCGAAATAGTAGAAAGATAAGATACTTGATAGTGCTAGAAGGGGGAGGAGAGAGTAAACATGATGCCACCAAGTGTATGATGTAGAAAAGAATCAAGTAACATTGTTTAAAATATCACTAGTGTAGTGATCAAAGCCAAATGGAGATGTGTCTTGGACTTGGTAAGCAATAATATGAGATTGATCATATAAGGAGCCACTGCGGTGTAAGTTATACAAGCCCATTTCATATTCTTCGTCAGTGAAAGGTGGTAGTGGACATCCATGCGCATACCATTGAGTAAGATTTTGGAATAACCGAGTAATGAATCATTGCAAATAAAAACATGACCAAAAGGTATGGGGAATGAGATATCAATGTGATTAGGATCTAAAGTGCCCCCAATGTAGTCAAGCCAAGATTGCTCAATTGTTAGTGGGTTAGTGTGAGAAGTGCGTGAAAGAAATATTGAAAGATGGAAGACACAAAAACCATAAGTAGCAGTGATGTGAACATAGCCATGATAAAGATGAGTAGATGAGGTGGGGGATGAGATCATGGAATGTAAATCTAAGCTAAGTCAAGCCATCATCTCGTGAATTTTTTTTCAAAAATAGTAGGAGCAGAACGAATGAATGTGTGGCTAATAATATTTATTCTTAAAAAGAGTGCATGTTAAAGGAGGAAGTGTTGATGTTGGTTTCTCATGATAAGATGAAGAATGTGGAATGACATAAAATGTATGGATGGATCCTTGATAGAGTACCATAAAATTAGTAACATGAGGAAGCTTGTTGAATTGATATTCACCAAGACCAACAAAAACAAAAGTATCATCAAAATATGACTCATCAATCTCGATAGGAGTAAAGTTAAGGCTGCGTAATTTATCATTAGTAAGTTCTATAATATTAACCTCATCATTAGAATCATTAGTGTTGGCATAATATTGTATGATAACGAGAATCGATAGTAGTGCTTTAGGAGCGGAGACAAACGTAGGAGTCGTAGCCTCTATGGCAGGTGTAACAATAGTTGTGGTAGAAGTAGCTGGAGTGGGTGATATAATATTAGTAGTATGAGTAGGAATGGATGGTACACTTGCAGAATGTGGATGAAGGAAACAAATCACTAGGTTGGCCAACATCATATGTATCAAGGATTTTGTATGGGATAGGCTGAATGGAGGGATAAATCATAAAATTAATGGGGTCATGCGACATTAATTGAATGGTTATAGACTAGAAACAATTGTATGTTCATAGCCATCATGTAAGAATTTAACGCACCGATGAATTGTTGAAGGCACATCATGCATTGCGTGAATTCATGGTCTACCAAGAAAGAGATTAAATTAAAATGAGGCATCGATAACAAAGAATAATTTAGGAACAACCTTAGGTCCAAATTGTATAGGTAAGGTGATAGTTCCCAGACATGCGTGAGTAATAGAATCAAAACCTTGAATGAGATTCAAGTTCTTAGCAATTAGATTATAAAGAATACCAAGTTTCTTGAGAAGAGAATGAGTGCATAGATTTATAGTAGATCCGTTGTCAATGAGTACATGTTTGAGATAGATTTTTCCGATAATAGTGGTGATAAGTAATGTAGCACATGGATTGTCAATAGTAGATGGAGGTATGTCCTCATCATTAAATGATATGGCATGTGGTATATTTTTGAGAGATTAAATAAGATGTGTGAAAGAAACCGGTGAATTAGCACTCTCAATGTGGATAGAACGAAGAGTGGCCTCTAATGTATTACAACATTCAGGTGCATTGCGTAAGAGGTCATAAAGAGAGATCTTGGTAGGTGTATTCTTAAGTTGTTTGACAATGTCATAACCCTTAGTGGTGGTTATAAGAATTGTGGGAGTAATGGGTGGTGGAATAGAGGCCGGTGGAGCCATGGGAGGGTGAGTGCGGTGAGTAGTGACTACATTAATAGTTGGATCAACCATAGGAGTAATGAAGTGAGGAGGATGTTGAGTACAAACTTGCATGAAATCAAGAACAAAAGTAACGATGCCATAAATATTTGTTGGAGAAAAGGAATAATATGAAGTTTGATCCATGAATTTAGAAGAAGGAGAAAGATTTTGATACATGCTTAGAAGGTAGTGTAAGAATACATGGGTTCACTAAATGATTTAACAAATATAGAATTTGTACAACCTTAGAGGATATTTTAGAGTCACATGCAATAGAGAAAACAACAAAGCATTGATATGACATAAGTAATAAGCAATAAGAAATTGAAACCCTAAGTGCGAGAGGGAGGAAAAAAGCCTTAGCTGATTTTGTAATAAATATCAAAGTAGTTGGGTTGGAAAATTGATGAAATTAGAAGACAGATTGTCACAACCAAACCCAAAAAATTATAGAACTATCGGATATTATGGGACTAGGGCATTTGGGATGGTACTGGGGTGCCTAGGTGCCAAAGACCTTGTTTGGGTTCCTGTGACTACTCAAACACTTAGAAAATAGTTTTTACGGTGTCGTAAGATTTTTGTTATGCTTCATTGTTGGTCTCCCATGTTTCACTCTATGCCCATATAATTCTCCTATAACCTGAAAAACAAAATACCTCCCGCAAAACCCCAAAACAAATAAAAACCTGAAAAGAAAAATATGCAATTGGGGAGTTAGATTGACCCCAAGACAGCTTACCCGACCGAGTGAACTTATGATTTGGGTGCTACATTACATTTCGAATCCATGTAGTTCTTGTGTGTGTGTGTGTGCGTGTGCGTGTGTAAGAATCATGACCTAGGAGGATCTTTTGTAAGGTGCACTTGATAATGAGAAATAGCTAGATGTAGCAATGTAAATAGATGTGTGGATGTAAAAATGAATTTCCCCTCCTATGAATTATATGCAAGAAGATGCAATCCTTGTCCCTTGAATGAAGCTAGATGGATACTTTGATGCTCTTAGTAATGCCTTTGGATGCAACCTTAGGTGATGATAGTAGATGCTTAGATCTTGGTCATTTAATTTGATCACATAACATTGTATTTATATGATTCCCTTGTTTGAATTTTGTAATTAACCACTAAAAGGATGACCCATAAGAAATCAAGATGCCCAACAACTAGAAGAGGCCCAAAAGAGGTGAGTAAGATACAAAGAGGTTGATGGCACCTAGAGGGGACAAGGGCACCTGGCATTGACATCTTGGTTGTGTGCTAGATTCCACACTTAGAGAAACTAAAGTGACGAAGGTCGATCAAAGTGGGGTGTGTAAGACCAAGAAGGAAACCAGAAAGAAAGAAAAGAGGCCAAAGATAATAGTCAATTAGTACTTTTCTTACTTAGGAATCATATGAATGCAAGTATGTGATTAGGACCTAGAAATGTACCCAAGTGCGTGATTTAACTTGTCTAAAAATATATTCATAAAACCTAACCCTAAATTTTAATCTATTTTCAAGAGTTGGTATAATTTTAATATTTGGTCATTACATGTTCGAGAATATATGTATTTATTGTATGTTATTATATGTTTTATTCTAGATCATCATTTACACATTCAAGAAATAGTTTAATTAGATTAATAACTCATTTTGAGTTCACATTTTGGTGAACCTACTTTATTTTTCAACCACATTAGCTCAAGGATTTGTACCTCATCCTTAAGGCTTAATTTATTTCCCTTAGGGTTTTATTTTAGATATGGTTTCATGATAATATATATCATCTTATTAGGGTTTGTGATACTTTTATTTTTATATATCTTTGTAGACATGTCTTCCCTAACTCATTGGGTACCCCCACCTAAGATTAGTTTATTTTTTAAACTCGTGGATGAAATGCATACCGAAATCAAAGACCTCCTTAAGGAATAATTGTATTAGTAACCCCATTGACATTAGATGACAAATGTCTCGATGAATATAATGATCACCTGGGAAGTAACATGCGCTAACGATTTCCCTCCTCGGATAGAAATTTTACCCCATAGTGTTTCAATTACAAATGACATAAATTATAATGCAAATATAAATATAGATGTACATGGTAAAGAATGTTTCTCTTTGTAATAACAATAGTTTTTCATATGTAAATGATAACAATGTTTTTTCTCAAAATGTATCTTGTGAAAATAATAATGCATATTATATTTCAAATCATTTCAATGTTTTATATTAAAAATGTATCTTTATAACAATAGATGAATGCATCTTGTTATATATGTATCTTTGGAACAATATATGAATGCATCCTATCGTAGTGATAGTTATTTGAATTCATCTTAAAAGTATACCCCTCTTCGTAATGTCCCTATGGATTATAATAATTATCCCAATTCTACCTCACCATGTGACATAACTTCTCAATTTTATAGTATCCTAACATAAAAGCGTAATATATGATGCAATTTATAGGCTAGTTATAAAATTAAGTTAAAAACCTTTATCCTCTAAATATTTTAGTAGTTGGATTAACAATAATTATATTTCCAACCATCCAATGGTGTAAAATATATACAATGCTCTTTTCTAATATGGATATTGTATTCCCAAATTTATAATATTTAAAGCAAGAGAGGCTCCTCAACATCTTGACCAATTTGAAAAATGTCTACAATCATGTGCACATAATAATATAGTTTATCTTAAGGAATTCCCACATATCCTCATCAACGGTTCCTCAATATGCTTTTGTAGTTTATTTAACAAATCCATTGATTTTTATCCCACATTGTAATAATTATTTCTCATTCATTTTTGGTCACATAAAATTTGTCATAATGATTTTGACCACTTGGGAGAAATACACCAATAACCTAATAATGAGTATATTCAAGATTATCTTTCTCGATTAACATCTTTAGTACATAAACCAATGTTCAATACAAGTCTTAAGGAACAATATCACATGTTTTATTAAATTTTATTTACTCCTTTTCCCGTGTCAATGCTAGATCAACCAAGTGAATCAGTAGACATTAAATCACACACTTTGGGTAAATTTATAGGTCATAATCACATACTACTATTCATATGATTCCTAAGTGAGAAAAGTACTAATTGACCACTATCTTTGGCCTCTTTTCTTTCATTTTGGTTTCCGTCTTGGTATTACACATCCCACTACCTAATCGACCTTCGTTAATTTAAATTTTATGAGTCTAGAAACCAGCACCCACCTTCGTCCCCTCTAGGTGCCCCGACCTCTTTTTATCTTGCTCACATATTTTGGGTATTTTATAGCTATTAGGAATATTATTTTCTTGGTGGTTGGCCTTTTAGTGGTTAATTACGAAATTCAAACAAGGGAATCATATAAATACAAAGCTATGTGACCATAATAAAGGATTAAGATCTAAGCATCTATTACTATCACCTAAGGTTACATCCAAAGGAATTTCAAGAGCATCAAAACATCTATCTAGAATCCATTCAAGGTAAAAGGGACTACATTCTTTTGTATACACTTCATAGGAGGGGAATTTCATTTTTCCATGCACACATCTATTTACATCTTCTACATCTAGCTATTTCTTGTTATTAAGTGCATCTTGCACAAGAGCCACCTAGGGCACAATTCTACACACACACACACACATGCAAAACTACATGGAGTTTGAAATGTAGTGCAACTCTTGGATCATAAGTTCACTCAATCGGGTGACAGTAGTCGGTCACGACTCCCCATTTGTAAATTTTTCTTTTGAGGATTTGATGCGTTATGGGTTTTGCAGGTTCTCTTTCTCTTTGTAGGTTTCAGGTGAACTCGACGATCAACCAACGAATTAACGTGACTAACAAGGACATTTAGAGAACATATTGTGACACCGTAAAATTTAGATTATGACCCATTTTGTAGTCACAGACACCCAAGAGCATCACAGGAACCTAAGCACCCCGACACAATCTAGGGGATCCAATCCAAGTAGATCTAGCTATCACATAATTTTATGGGTTCGCTTTGCGACACTTTCATCCTCCTCATGTTGATTATTTCTTTAGTTTGGCACAATCTAGGATTAATTTTCATAATCAGCTAAGTACTTTATCCCTTCTCTTACACTTAGGGTTTCAAATTTAGTTTCTTATTTCTTAGTCAGATCTGTACTTTATTATTATATCGTTGCATTGTGACTCTCTGCAATTAAGGTTTAACATTTATTTTCAATATTTTCTTAATCATTTGGTGAACTCGTCTCATTTGAATACTCTTGGATCCTCATTTTTCTTCTTTCATGGATTCTCAAGATCCTCAATTCCCCTTATATCAATTACTTCAAATGCACCCATCTTGTAAAGATTCTCTCTAAAAATTCGTACACTCTATTTTCCTCCCTCTTGATACACCACCTACTTAAGTCAGTGCTATCTTCGATCATATTTCTAATGAATCTCTTGGTCCTAATTCCAATCAATCTATTTGTAAATCAATTCAAGCTTTACATTCTTTATTTCAAGATAAATTTTAGGTTATGGAATCCACAATTACATCTATTAATTTGGAAATCCAACATCTTAAGCACACTTCTTAGGCTCATGTTAGTTCTTCTTCTACTCCTTATCCTCATTCTATGCCCTCTACATGTGCTCATATCAGTGAACCTCTAGTCTTACCATTACCGACACCTCTCAAATTTTCTCTTAATACTAAGAAACAAGATATTATTCTGCAACTCCTCACTCAAATCAATTGATCAAATTTCCATCTACTCATTGCTATCCTCCTTATCGGCTTGCAAAATATCAAGGTCATCCATATTGTAATTATCATCGAATCAATGGACATAATGAAAATGATTGCTATGATTTACAACAAAGAATCAAACATCTTGAGCATTAAGGTTTTATCTCATTTGCTATGCAACATGCTGTTACATGTTCATCTCCAATGGCTACATCGCAATGGGTTCCTAAAGCTGATTCATCTATGTCTAATGAGCATCATACTATCAATTCTAATGTTCCTTCTTCAGGTCAATAAATCTCCGCTTATTCAACCCATTCCACCTAAGTAACCACCTCTCAAAATCATTCTAACAACTCCTCCTCTCAAGTCATATAAGGCACTACCAAGTCAAACTAAGAAACCACCTCCCAAAATCAGTCCACCCTCTTCTCCTATCAATTCTTCTATAGCATCATCAATCCCACATAAGCTCCAACCAATCACTTTTTCAAAGAAACTACTCCTTATACTAATGGCCAAGACACATTTCAAACTCCGCCACCATGGCATGGTCCTACTGTTGCTTCTTCCTACCATTGTGTTGGATCTCTCTCTTATCATGACACAAATAATGCTCTCCCACAATGGCATGGTATCTCTCACGTCACCACATATATCTCCATCATTGGCACACTTGGGGGCATCATGCTTACTTCCCCCTCTTATTATTATTAGGTGTCTAGCATTTCCACTATTACACTTCGAGCTTCACATCTAATCTATCTAATTCATCTAACACACATTGAAACACACAAATTGTATCATCATTTCCTTATAACACACTCTTTTGCTATGGTTCACACTTGACTATTGAGGACATACTAGATACAAGAACCTCACATCATACACATGACACATTTCAAACTCAACACATTTATGACACATTTTTCTAGCATCTCGCATCAAACACTTCCCGATGATGAAATCTTGTTCTATGGTTCATTCTTGATTACCGAGGGGTCTTTTATAAATGAAACTCATTTCAATCATGTTCATTTACATCTTATCAGGGGGCATGCTTCTCCTATCACATTCACTTTTCATTCCATTCCATTCTCACTCACAACATATTGTATATCTTGGTTGCACATTGTTCTTGCTTACTTATACTCACATGTACACTTTTCTTACTATGTTAGACAGATATTTCGTATGTCATTATATTTTCTATATACACATACACGTTCACTTTCCTTCTAAATTTGTGATTATAGACTTTGTATAGATCATTACACACAACATGAATTCTTGGCACTTTGTACCTCTTACCAATCCCATAATGACTCCTGGGGCATCTACTTTCGTACAAATTACATGTGTTATTGTCTCATTTTATACTACTTTATCTTCTTACTAGCACACTCCATTATATAATCATACACGCTTTGACATAATTCATATATTTCTAATATACTAACGGGTGCTTCATGTGCAACATTTTCTTTGCGGGGAGATATTTGCCACCATGGTTGTTTGTCACTCTTTGCTTTTAACTATTTTTCATTTTTTTCTAATGTATGTCATTATTTGCGGGTTATGCCTTTTTATTGTGTACACATTGTATACTTTTGGATGATTTTCCTGATTGTCTTGCAACATTATGAGCAATGTCCCATGTTTGCAACTCGATTTTCATGGTCTAAACTGTTTTCTTACTTCCTAGCTTACACTTTGTCTTTTACATGAGTATTTTTCTTGTTTTTACTAACACTTTTTTTCTAGCTACTTTGTTTATATGTACCTTGGTTTTTACCAAGCACATTCCCTCCCCCTAGGGCTTCCATTTGGATGTACATTGGATCCTTATTTGGGATGCATTCTCATGATGACGTCACATGCACCAAAAATGAGGGGGCCTACATCGGGTGAATCAATCACCCCATACAATAGTTCAAAATTACAATACAACACAATTAAGTATAGAATCAACACAATCTATAGTCTCGGATACATCTCAAAATCTGATTTGGGTCCTCAGCACAACATAGACACTAGCACCTAGCCCCAAACATGAGTTACTAGGCACTCTTGACCCTTCTTGGGCACCTATGACCAGGGTTAATTACAACATTTTTCTCAAATCAACACAATTTTAAGCAATTTACATAGTAGTCTTCTCAATATAGGCACAGCTCCTCTAGAAATCAACATGAATGTTTTTTCTTGTTTTCTATTTTTGCATTGGATCAAACTAGATTAAAATGGATTGAATTTGAACAAATTAGGATCACACCATCTGCAGTGGTGTATAAAGCATCGGGAAATAGTCAAAGGATGGATAATAACACTAGACCTTTCTCCCTACACTCTTCTACCATGGCATGAGATTGTCCCAAAAACTCGCACTTGGCGTGAGATCACCCAAAAAACTCATTCTTCTACAACATTTTTAGGATCCTTTCTATCTTTTCACTCATCATGGATTAGGTGCACATGTTCCTTTTCACATTTTGCATACTTTTACACACTTCTTACAAGTTTGGATTGAATTTCGATATACACATATTTGACTACTCTTTTATAGGTCCTGTCCTTATGGGAAGTAACAATCACATCATCAAACATTAAGTGGCATCGACAATAAGTACAACACTACATATACACATATGATTTTCACCCTTAGGGTCACTTCCTCTTCTCTATCTTCCATGCTTCATATTATTCAATTCACACCTTTTCTTGTCTCCTTGACACGTTTTTCACCATCGATCTACACGGTTAATAGGTACACACATATTATCTAATTTATGTTGTTGAGCATTCACTCAACAACATAAAGTGAGGGCAAATGTAGACACTAAATCACACACTTTGGGTACATTTCTAGGTCCTAATCACATACTAATATTCATATGATTCATAAGCAAGAAAATTACTAATTAACCACTATCTTTGGCCTCTTTTCTTTCTTTATAGTTTCCTTCTTGGTCTTACACACCCCACTTCCTAGTATGACCTTCATTACTTTAGATTTTCTAAGTCTAGACACTAGTTCTAGCTAGGATGCCAACACCCGCACACCCTCGTCCCCTTTGGGTGCCCCCGACCTCTTTATCTCTCGGCTCACATCTTTTGGGTCTTTTCTAGCTATTGGACATCTTGGTTTCTTAGTGGTCATCCTTTTAGTGGTTAGTTATGAAATTTAAACAAGGGAATCATATAAATATAAAGCTATGTGACCATAATAAAGGACCAATCTCTAAACATTTATTATTATCACCTAAGGTTGCATCCAAAGGCATTTCAAGAGCATCAAAGCATCCATCTAGCATCCATTCAAGGGACAAGGGACTGCATTCTTCTACGATATAATTCATAGGAGGGGAAGTTCATTTTTCCATGCACACATCTATTTACATATTCTACATCTAGCTATTGCTTGCTATCAAGTGCATCTTGCATAAGAGCCACCTAGGGCATGATTATACACACACACATGTAGAAATACATGGAGTCTGAAATGTAGTGTAACACCTAAATTGTAAGTTCACTCAGTTGGGTAATCGTCGGGGTCAGTCTGAATCCCCATTTTCATCTTTTTCTTTTTAGGATTTGATGTGTTTTGGGGTTTTGTAGGTGCTTTTTCTCTTTGCAGGTTTCAGGAAAACTTTACGATTAATCGACAAATTATAGGTGACTAACAACAAATTGTAGCGAACATCTTGCGACACTATGAAATTTAGATTTTGACTAATTTCATAGTCACATGAATTTAGGAGCAGTCTCTAGCGCATAAACACCCCTGACCCAATCCCAACACCAAAGTCTCTAGTTATTACACAATTTTTTGGGTTTGTTTGTGACACTTTCCTCCTCTTGTTTATCGGGCTTCTTGATCTTGACATAGTCCAAGATTAATTTGCAAAATCAGCTAAGTACTTTATCCCTTCTCTTGCACTTAGGGTTTCAAATTTAATTTTTTATTGCTCGGGTTTGTCATCACCAATCCGGCACTATGATAATTCTTCACCGGAACTCCTCGTGCTATGATTATTTACTAATGCACGCACTGTAGTTTGGTGGATGTAATCTGAAACACAACAACAAACATAACACAAGAATACCATAGACTATGATACGAAGGAATGATGAAAAATATGAAATATAAGTTTAAATTATAATATCAACATGAAATTGTTACAATCTCACCCATGAGGTACTTCAAGTGTTACTGACTTCACTTGTCTTCCAACAATAATTATGGGAGAAACTTCACAAAGGATTCTTTAACACACCTTCTAAATGATGGCTTCCTTTACACACTTACTCATACAATATTTCTCACTACTTCTCTCTATGCTAAATGAGGGGGGTGACCTCTTTATTTATAGGAATTCAGGATTATCCACCATATCTCTAAGATATGATAGGAAATATCTTCCAGCCAATCATATTTCATGCCTAAACTCTTGCCTTTACATGTAGGCTTATCTTCTAAGATAAGATAAACCTTATCATCTCACATGGGTTCCACCTTTTTAGAATTTTCCACAAATAAAATACACAAAATATTTATGACATCACTCTTTGTCCTTATTACAAATATAATATTTCTAATTCCTAATCATGTAGACCCTACTTCTCTACTTACCCCAACTTTGACATTTTAACATTACCGGACCACTTACGAAAAATATTTACTTTTTACCACAACATTCCTTTGTACTTTAATTGTTACCATACTCTACTTTATTGGCGGCACTATACTGATGGCATCGTTATCTTCTATTGGACGCCACTACTAATTATACTTAACAACATTCTATTCCTAATACATACATTAATAAAATAGAAATTACGGAGGAAAATTTTAATGTCGACATTTTCCCCCTTCCTAGCTTCTACTCCGTCCTCGGAGTAGACTCTTATGGACATTCTGAAGCTGGTGCCTAGAAAATATTTAACTTATCATGATTGACCCATTTCATAATGGGAGTACCATCCAATTCCTCTAGTCGATATGTACCATTTTCACGCACAGCTGCTATTTTGTAGGGCCCCATCCATTTGGAAAGAAATTTTCTCTGCCTTCTTTTTTTGTATTTGGAATCATATTCTAGAATCAATTCATTCACATGAAATGGAGACCAATGGATCTTTTGATCAAAGTATTCCTTCGCTTCATTTTTTCTTATAGCTTGTATCCTTCGCTATTTCCCTCATTTCCTCTAGTAAATGAAGATGCACCAACCTTTCTTTTACTCAATCACTTTCATCCATCCTTTCATTTTTCATAACTCTCATAGTGGGAATATCAAACTCAATAGGAAGAACTGGATCAATGCCATAAGCCAACTGAAATGGGGAGTATCATGTTGCTGACTTTGATGTTGCCCTATATGCCCACAATGTTGCATGAATCCTTTTATCCCACTTATGTACCGCAAGGCTACATCTTTTGCTAGAATTTCACACAACACAAAATTTGTTCATTCCACATGTCCATTTATGCTTGGCTTGTATGTTATTGCCTTCCGTGCGTAATAGAAAACTTGTTGACTAGGGCTTCTACCACCTCATTAATGAAGTGGCTTCCTTGATTTGTTACAATTTCTAATGGGCAACCAAATCTGGTGACAATGCATTCATATATGAACCTTGCCACTTCATCCATGGAAGCTATTTTCAATGGCCTAGCTTCAACCCACTTGGTTAAATAATCAGGCAACTACAACATACTTATTTTGGCGTGGGGTAGTTGGAAGTGGGCCTACAATATCTATTCCCCACTTTTCAAAGGGACCAAGTGGAAGATAGGGCATAATGGAGCTGATGAAGTCTTATGGTTACCATGTGTTTGACAATCTCACATGTCTTACAATAATTATAACAATCTCTAAAAAGAGTGGGCCAGTGATAACCTGCATCCAAGATCCTTCTTGTTGTAATTTGTCTAGAGAAGTGTCCTCCACATGTACCATTGTGGAATTCTTCTATCAGCTCCTTCCCTTGATCATGTCCAACTGCCCTCTTGTACTGTCCATCAGGTCCTATTCAAAATAATACTCCATGCAAAATAGAATATGGACGACTGGCTTGAGTAATCTTCCTCTTAGTCTTTACATTGGCACCATTAAGAAACTTGAATTCATTCAGATAATTCCAAATATCTATGTATTCACTACGGATTGTGTTAGGGATAAAATGCTACATCTGGGAAATCATCATCATCACAAGATGATCCTAAACCATCATAGGCTCAAGAGATTGCATCTACATTGACATGCTTCTTTCTGGCCTATCTATAATATCAAATTCAAATTCTTGTAGCAAAATTATCCATCTTGCTATCCTCCCTGATGGGTTAGGCTTATTTACAATATATTTTAGAGCTTGATGATCTATTACAACTATAAATTTCTGCCCTAGCAAGTAATTTCTAAACTTCTTTACAAAAAAAATGATAGCTAGAGCCTCTTTTTCAGTTACAGTATAATTTACCTCAAAGACTACTCATTTGTCTTCTCCCAAAGTAGACTGAATGATCATTCCCATTTTCATCTTTTTGGCTCGAGTAATTCCTAGTGCTACATCCGAGGCATCAATACACACAATGAATGGCTTGCTCCAATATGGATTCTTTAATACAGTGAAAACACCAAAGCTTCCTTCAGTTGTTCAAAAGCTTCATGCACCTTATTTCTTGGTTCATAAGTAACATCCTTCTTTAAGAACTGGCTTAGTGGCTGTGCAATCTTTGAGAAATTCTTGATGAACCTTCTATAGTAACCCACATGGAATAAAAATGATCTCAACTTACTTTTATTAATAGGAAATGGTAACTCTTTGATTTTTGAAACTTTATCAGGATCAGTACTAATACCATCTCTGGATACAACATGCCCTAACAAAACACCTTTAGAACATCCAAAGAAACACTTTGTAGGGTTTAGTGAGGCTTGTGCTTCATCTAACCTTTGAAATGTTGTCTCCATCTGGTGTAGGTGGTCCATTTTTCTCCTATAGATGTAAAAATCATCCAAAAATACTCTGATGAAGTTCCCAATGTAGGGTTCAAACACCCTATTCATCAAGTGTTGGAATGTTGCTAGAGCATTACACAACCCAAAAGGCATAACTCTATAAGCAAACGTTCCCCAAGGAGTGGTGAACATGGTCTTCAGCTGATCTTTCTCTACTATACGAACTTGGTTGTATCCACTATATCCATCAACAAAACTATAGCACTCCTGGCCAGCTACTTCATCCAAGATCTGATCTGAGAATGGAAGAGGGTAATGATCCTTCTTTGTTGCCTTGTTGAGCTTCCTATAATTAACACAAATGTGTAGTTTTCCATTCTTTTTTATTGAGATCACAATGGGAGAAACCCATTCTGAATTCTCCATAGCAAATATGAATCCTGTATCAAACAACTTATCTATTTCTTATTTTATAGTCTTGGAAAAATTAGGATTCATTCTATATGACATTTGCTTTATGGGCTTAGCACCATCTACCAGCTCAATAGAATGTTCTACCCAACTTACTTGATAGAGTTCCTTGTAATCAAAAGTGAATAGGTGTATGTACCTTCGAAAGAGTTGGAGGTAGGATTCCTTCTCACTCTCCATCACAACATCACCATTATGACAATTATACTTAGGATGTAGAAGCTCTATCTAGACAATTATACTTATAATGACCCTTTTATGATAACCATAACATACAACTTCAAAAATACTTTCTTTTTGACCTCTATCTCCTCCCGAGAACTAAATTCTTTTCCTCAAAGAAGATTAATAGTTAACTAGCCCATCTTCTTTAGCAGATCTTCATACTCAGTAGATGTACTAGGAGAAAGATTTGTGCTCACCGAGAGTGGCTATGGATTCTGGACCAAAGGTGTTGTTGTAGGCTCTACCTTAGCAACAATTTCTTTGGGCTCCTCTTCCATGCTTTCTTCTTACCTTATTGCAATCTCCTTTGCTTGTTCAATGGTAGCTGGGTGGTCATACTTCACTCATTATCTGATCTTTGGCTTCATCTCAAGAATGAAGTGCTTACAGAGGAGATTATCCATGCCATTCATCAACCCATCCACTAATCCTTCCTTCCGGATCTAGGGTATCGAGCTTCCTCCTTAGCTCTAAAACACGAGCATGATAATCTCTTATCTTCTCCTTCTCTCCTTGGGCTAGCTTTGTGATGTCGATCATGAGATCTACATATTTTTGTTCACCAAATTCTTCAAGAAAACTTTTAGTTAATAAATCCCATGAGTTTTTCACATTATCACCTAGTGTTTCAAACCACCTAAGTGTTGAACCATCTAAAAAGGTAGGAAAAAATTCAGTCCATTGTTCCCTTCTTATGAGGCCATTACAAATGCAAGATCATTTAAACTCTTGAATGAAAGAGGAAGCATCTTCATTAGATTGGGCTGAAAAATAGGAATCTTCCCCATTTTTAAATGTAACCACAGTGAAATACCAACTCACAAGTACAATCAGTAAGACTTATGTGCACAAATAATTGGACTCACTATAATAGAAAGTGACTTTACACCTTTCTATAGTAAAATAGGAATGAACACGATAACCTTACATTTACTTTGACTTACTACAATAAAAACTGACTTTACTGTGGTAAACACTATTTACGATAAAAATGAAGTTACTGGGGTAAACACTATTCACAATAAAAAATGAAGTTACTGTGGTAAATACTATTCACGGTAAAAAGTAAAGTTACTGTGGTAAATACTATTCATGGTAAAAAGTGACTTTACCATGGTAACTACTATGCACAGTAAAAACAAGGTTACCCTCCAAATGATTTCTGACTAAGGGGGAATATTTCTCCAGAAAATCCACCAATGAGGAATGGTCCCAGCAACGGAACCAAAATGTCATCACCAATTCGGCACTATGATAATTCTTCACCGGAACTCCTTGTGCTATGATTATTTACTAATGCATAGCCTTTAGTTTTGGTGGATGTAATCTAGAAACACAACAACAAACATAACACAAGAATACCATAGACTATGATACGAAGGAATGATGACAAATCTGAAATATAAGTGTAAATTATAATATCAACATGAAATTGTTACAATCTCACCCATGAGGTACTTTAATTTGTTCTTGACTTCACTTGCCTTCCAACAATAACTATAGGAGAAACTTCACAATGGATTCTTTAACACACCTTCTAAATGATGACTTCCTTTACACACTTACTCATACAATATTTCTCACTACTTCTCTCTATGCTAAATGAGGGGGGTGGCCTCTTTAATAATAGGAATTCAGGCTTATCCACCCTATCTCTAAGATAGGATAGGAAATATCTTCTGGCCAATCATATTCCATGCTTAACTCTTGCCTTTACATGTAGGCTTATCTTCTAAGATAAGATAAACCTTATCATCTCACATGGGTTCTACCTTTTAGACTTTTCCACAAATAAAATACACAAAATATTTATGACATCACTCTTTTCCTTATTACAAATATAATATTTCTAATTCCTAATCATGTAGACTCTACTTCTCTACTTACCCCAACTTTGACATTTTAACATTACCGGCCACTTACGACAAATATTTACTTTTTACTACAACATTCCTTTTGTACTTTGGTATCACATCGTACTCTACTTTATTGGCGGCACCGCATCGATGGCACCGTTATCTTCTATTGACGCCACTACTAATTATACTTAACAACATCCTATTCCTAATACATACATTAATAAAATAGAAATTATGGAGGAAAATTTTAATGTCGATAGTCATATATGAACTTTATTTCTATATGATTGCATTGTGACTCTGTAATTAATGTTTAGCATTTATTTTAAATATTTTCTCAATCAAAATCTATTTCTCAATTAGTAGGAAAGATAGTATCTTACAAAGAGGGTGTGTTATATGGACATCCCAAGCTAGATGAGACCCTTGTGTTAGAGGCCATTAAGAATTTTTCCCATGTTTGTTTGTTTACACTCGAATTAAATTTATATTATGGAAAGCACAAAAAAATAAATATGATGTAAGGTTTTGTAATAAGGCATTATTATGATTTAATCAATCTATTATTAACCATTGATAACCAAAATGATGCATTGATACTTGAAACAATTCATAAATGATAAATAATAACTCAAATACATAAGAGGAAATTAATACTTATTTTCACATGTTAGAAAAGAGAAGATCCACATGTGAAGAAAAGTGGAAAAGGCATATCATAAATGGGAGATGCTTCATTGCAAATTATGGAACTAGAAATTGAGTAAGGGAAGGACCATTAAAATGTTATATAGTATAGGCTTTGAACTATATGGTATTGACTAGAATTGTATGGTCTTGAAACCTTTGACAATTGGGATTTTAAACTTTATAGGTGCTTATTTTTACTCAAAGTTCCCTTTTTTTTATGTTCACATAGCTTTGAGATGACTTATACTCACCTACAAAAAATTGGAAACCCTAGAAACTTGTATTAGATTGCATGAACTCATTAGCAAACCCTAGATTCATGTATGTGGTGAGATTGGACCACACTTTGCAATCGATCTAGTTGAACCAATCCAAGTGATGCACTACATGTCCTTGTGTAGGATAATTCCTCATGTAGCTCTCCTATGTTCTTATGCAAGTGTGATTCTAATTTAAGCCAGTCCCTATGGGTCCTCATGTCTCTTGATATAAAGATAACAAGTTAGATGTATAGTAGATAATGTACCCAACAAAGTAGTAGTGTGATGTAGTGTTCTTCATCCATGACCTAATAGTTTGTTCCATGAAACCCTTTGATAACGTCCACCTTTTGAAACTTGTAACAAAAGAGGAAGGATAACCTATGAATAACTTATCCGATTCAACACCTTCGAAATCCTACAGAACACACCATCAGTAGATAGATCTAGGTATAATTTTGTATTATTGTAACTATTAAGTAAGATAAAACCATAAAGAGGAATGGATACACCATGTACACATAAGGTACTACACTACTAAATTAAATGTAGATATTAAGGAATACCACAAGAGATAAGGACGCCCATGCCCCTAAACCTTGTTCTTAGAACTATGTATGAGTAGTGTAGAGGATAAGGAGTGAAGTACTTGTGTTTTGAACAAAGTAATTTGTATTTTAAAATGTATGAGAAACTTATAGAAATATGATAATATACAAGAAAAATAAAATTTATCTAAGAATATTCCCCTTTTATGAGAACTTCCATCATGACTAAAACCATACCACGGTCTTGACTATACTATATAGTTTTGACCTATTTTGGATTCTACCACTTGTTAATATATTTGCATGATTCTTAGGATATGAAACATATAAAAATATGATCCTGTACTATGTAATATAAATTTAAATGTTAAAAATATATTGATTTATGCCCCCTCTTTTTAGGTACATGTGATAAAGAATTTGAGTTCACAACTCAAAAGAATAAATGTGTACCCATGTGTGATAAGTTTGATAATATACATAGGATCACATAAAAGGATGGAATGATGGCCACCATTGTGAAATTTTACCTACAAATTTGTTCATGGTGGAAACCATAGTGCATAGAGAAAGTAACATGCAACAAGCAATAATACATGTATATAAAAGTGTGAAACAATAGTAAAAAGTTTCAATCATGCAAAAATTGAGAATAATAATAACATTAAAAAATCAAAGTAAAAATCAACTGTGTCATAAAATAGAATAGTAATAGTATAAAAACATGATATTATAAAGCAATCATGTCATAAAAAAAAGTAGTAATAGTATAAAAACATTAGAGTATAAATCAATAGTGTCATAAACCAAAGTAGAAATATTATAACAATAGAAATAATAGTGTAGAGACAAGTAATCAATAGTATAAAAAATATAAACATAGTCACATGGAGGCATATAGCCTTAATTAAGGGACACCCACAATGTCACAAGAAAATCATAATATAAGGTACTTGTGCCACATATAGAGAAACAAGTTCATACACGTAAGATAGGTGTCAATATAATCAAGAAACTCGTAGTTTAGCGTAAAAAATAATATAATTGTAATCAAGTAATGCAATAGTCAACCATAAAAAATGATTAAAAAAACATAGTAGTCAATCAATGAAATAATCCACAAGTAAGTAGTGACAATAATGTATTAAGCAAGTATAGAAATAAGTTTAGTAAAAATAGAGATAATAAGATTAGGTAATATTGCACAAAACATGTGTTAGTCATATCAGCTCAAATGATAACATATGTGTACTATGTATATAATCAATAATGATGAGGAAGTGTAAAGTAATTGTATCAAAATGAAATTATATGTGTAGTATATGAGATACCCCTAAAGATTAGTGTCACCTGGAAGTAAGAAAGCCAACATATCTCATCGTGTGTCATCATGTGTGTGTTATGCATCACACTCAATATACCTCATGAATGAATGTATGTAAAGAGTATATAGAAAATATATTCTATCTATCAAACCAAATGAAAAACAACACATATAAAGTAATGAGATAAATAATCAAGACATATACATGTCTCAAGTTTTGTATTTTTATAATATGTGATTTTCGTTATATTATATGATTATTAGATTTTTTATTTATTTTGAAAATATTTATGTATGTGAAAATAGGTATGCACATGATCTTATATATCACTAAGGAGATCATCCATATCAGATGGGGTATGGTCCAAAGTATGCAAAGTGTGTCATAAGTACAAATATTCTTACCAAAAGCCACAAAGATCAAGTCATGTTCCCGTATTTTCCATGAATGGAAGGTTTTCTATAATCATGATGCAACCACTTACTAGAGTCATCCATGTCAAATGAGTGTGAAAATTTCTATTGCAGAGTGTCTTCAAAAACATGGTGATAGTACCATTAGCTATAAGCATAGTAATGTTAGTAATGAGAGCTTGAAAATGATTAGTGTCATGTTTAAATACATTGTGATAGTCATAAGAGGGATTAATCAAAGTGGCCGAGATAAATTTATAGTAGAATGATTCCATACAGATGGTAAAGTAATTAACTCAAGATCAAGCATGATAGATAGTAACTCTTGTGGGGAATCAAGATGTGTTAGAGTGGGGATAAAAATAACAAAGGTATAATATATAGTCTATGAATAACATGTTATAATGGGTTAGAGCTAGTTATGGGGGATGTGTCATGAATAGATGAGGTAACATGGATAGAGGTGTTAGATGTAGCATATTCAAGATGATAATGTATGATATTAGTAGAGACAAAAAGAGGATGGAACATAGATTCATTTTCATTGATGGTATTAAAATCAATTAGTGTAATTTTTCATCTCTAAGTGCAATGGTATCAACATATATATATGAAGAATAATCATCAACACAACTTCTAGTGTTGAATTAACCAAGGAGTGTTAAATGAAACATCATTAAAAGAAAGTAGTAGAATATAAACCCATATGTTTTTAATCAACGGTGGGAGATAATTTGTAGTATCGGATCCATGACTAGATTCACCGATAAAATTGATGGGAAAATTATCCATAGGTATAGGTTGTCGAGGAGGAGTTATAATGGGTACCGAGAAGAAAATGTGTTAACTATATAATAATTAAAGGATTTGTGTTAATAGCCATAATATGCTCACATCCATCATGTATGAACTTGATACATTGATGACTAACAAATATAAAAACTTGCATGACATGAATCCAAGGATGATCCAATAGAAGATTATACTATAAATCTATGTTCATGATGTGAAATGTAGTGGATAATTTATCGGGACAACCACAAGATCAAGAAAAATAGTGTTAGTTGCATATCATTTAATATGATGAAAACCCCTCATATTAGTAATAGTTTTTTTAATTGTATGCATAGAAAACACCATCTTTTAAAAAAATAACTAGGAAAATTATTGAAACTGAAACCATTTTTTATCAATACATGCTTATTGAGGAATCCTTGAATATGTGTTGTAATATTAGCTAGAATAAATATTATTACCCTATCCATAGATTTTAAATTTTCTATAGTAGTTGTAAAAGTAGCAAGCTAAGTAGCGGGATATAAGGTAACATATTATAAAGTCTCATATAAAATATCCTTATAAATAGGTTCCTTTTACAATAGTTTTAGAAAAGGTATATTCATGTGTGTTTTATCTAATTGCTCTAATATATCACAAACTTTATAAAGAGCACTATATTTAGTAGAAGGATCCATAGGTGATGGAGACAAGGGCAAGATTCCCCCAACTAATTGCTTAGTGCAATGTGGTGTTGCAACATTTACTTCATTATCCATGGGTGAGGAATCAAAGAGGGGTGGTTGTTTCTAGTAGAAGTAATATATTCATCTTGCATATCAATGTAAGTAGGAGCCTTATCAGTCATGAAACAAGTATGAACATCATAAAGACCCCTTCATCCAAAAATATATTTCCATTAACTTGGTTAAAGGGATGGTAACCCATTCTAGAATAAGGGAGTTGTCCCTTAGGTTTGAAACAAATATTGTAGAAGATAAAGGAAGATAGATGATGTAATGCCCTAAATTAAAATGATTAGATTAACCTCGTATTAATAGTAAAATTATGGATCTAACGGGTAGTGGTGTAATGGCTCTTGGGTCTCCTAGTATGGGAGGTCCAAGGTTCAAATCTAGGCTTCGTGTTAAGGCTTCCTACTACGAAAAGTTCGTATAACTCCGGTGATAGGGCACCACGATAATGTGGTTTAATCTCTAGGATAGCCAAGAGCTTAAACTTCCATCCTTTGATGGTTCCACAACATGTGTGGGTTGCTGATGCCACAAAGGGCTACGGCCATCTCCTAGGTAATCTCATAAAAAATAGTAAAATTATGGAATAATTTTTTTGAAGGAATTAATGAGAACCAACTTAATTTTATGTTAACAACTTGTCTTGTTGTGCCACCAAGTAAAACCATTGGCTTTCTTTGTTACATGATGCTTCTCACATTATGTGAAGAATTAGTGGTGGTTCTTTGGTTAAATTAGAAAAGAAAATAACCATGTGGATGCTAAGGTTTTAAAAGTGATTGATTTTTTAAAAGGGTCATTGTTTAAAGGAGACATTTTGTAATCTCCTATAACAACAAAGATACTTGTGGAAAGAGGGCAATAAAAGTGGCAATATCCTATCTCATGGGGTGTGAGGTTTGAGCCATAAATTAAATAAATAAAAATTATAAGAATTAATTAAATACACCACATTTAAACTATATAGCAATGAAATTAAATAACACAGAGATACCATTTTTACGTGGAAAACTTAAATGGGAAAAACCACTGAAACTTCTCAGTAAGATTTCCATTTACGTGAGAAACAATTACAGTCCAATTAGAATGATCCATTCACCTCACTTATTTCCACCTCAATAATTCACCACATGAATTCCATACAATATATTCTCCTAATCCCATGGATCAATATAAATAATTTGATTGGGTGTGACTTCTCGCAAAACACCCTAATTAATTAATAATTGATTTATTAAAAACCAATTAAACCATAAACATAGAGTTTATATTAAATAAATTAAAATATATAATATTCTAATTTATTTAATTATAAACTATATTTAAATACCTAGAACACTTAATATTAAATGTTCTAACACTCCCCCTTAATATTAAGTGGGGATCATATGCCAAAGTTACATGTTTATACAACAAGATTTACAATCCTTAAACCATAGTTAAGGTTTAGGCTAACATATCACATTTGAAGGATTTATACACCTTCATCATGCTAAACTTACATTTTGGTACAAAATGATTTAGAATCCATAAATCAAAAGTTATGATTTAGGCTAAGCATGATTTGTGAGACTACATCTCACTGTTTCTCATGGAAAATCTATACCAGCATCTCTAGGAGTCTTTTATAAAATAAGTACCTCCTTTACAACATGATGCAACATTACTGGACTACATAGTAAACTTAGAGTTATAAGTTTACTAAGATCATAAAAAGATCTTTTACAATGCTTTAAATTGGAGTAGAAGTATAGAGGTGAAGGAGTAAACACAAGGTCGATCACATGAGGTGGGATTTCCATGCAAACTCCCCTCAATGGAAACCCCGAAAGGAAAAAAATTCACAAAACTTACAAAACTTTACAACACACAATGGCTTTGTAAACATATCTACAACTTGATATTCAATCACATAGTAATGGAGATCTATATCACCGCAAAACACCTTCTCTCAGATGAAATACATATGTATCTCTATATACTTCATTCTCTGATGCTGAAATGGATTATTAACAAGAGAAATAAAACTCTAAATATCACACAGAAGAGGAGTAATTCCTTTAATTTCCATGTGAATATCTTTTAATATTTGATTTAGCCACATGGATTCTTTCACTTCTTCCATCACACTTCTATATTCTACCTCAGTAGAAGAGATGGAGACTGTCGGTTGTTTTTTGCTACTCCAAGTAATGACACTTGTACCAAACTTGAACACATATCTAGTTGTATATTTTATATCTATCACATCACCAACATGGTCAGAATCACAATATCCATATAAACATGCATTATTAGAAGTATAATGTAAACCAAAATTAATTTTTCCTTTAATATATCTCAATATTATTTTGGATAAATTCCAATGATCTTGATATGGTTCTTGCATAATTTTTGATGTAATACCTATTGCATATCCAATGTCAGGTCTAGTAACAATTAGATAAATATAAGTACCTATAAGTTACCTATAAAGAGTAGGATTAACTTTTTCACATGCAGGTTTAGGATCAAGTTTACAACCAACTTCTATAGGAATAACAATTGGTTTACAATCTACCATATTAAACCTTTTAAGCAAGTTAGTAGCATATTGTGACTGAGATACAACAATAGAATTTTTATCTTGAAAAATTGTCATGCCTAAGAAATGATGCAATAGTCCTAAATTAGTCATTTCAAAGTATTGTTTCAATTTAGCTTTAATTTTGAAAATTAAACTATTAGAATTGCTAGTAATAAGAAATCATCAACATACAATACAATAAGAATAATATGATTATTTTCAATTTTAAAAATATCATTATCAGAAGAACAATTAGTGAAACCAATATCTTTGAAAAAACTATTTATTTTTGCATACCAAGCTCTAGGAGCTTGTTTTAAACCATATAGAGATTTTTCAATTTACACACATACGCTTCTTTTTTTTGGGTTCATAAAAATGTTTATGTTGAGTCATATATATTTATTTTTTAAATCACCATTTAGGAATGTATTCTTAACATCCATTTGGTGGATTTCCTAACCATATTGAGTAGTTAAGGTAATAAGAATCCTAATTGTGCTCATTTTTACAATGGGTGAAAAGGTTTCTATGTAGTTGATACTAGGTTTTTGAGTAAACCCTCGAGCTACCAACTTGGATTTGAACTTATCAACATTTTCATCGACCTTATATTTGATTTTTAAAGCTACCTAGAGCCAACAATACTACGTTTCTCCGAAGGAGGACAAAATCCCAAGTATGATTTTTGATTAGGAAAGAATATTCAAATTTTATAGCTTTTACCCATATTTCATTGTGAGATGCATCTTTGAAAGATCGGGGTTTCGGTTCATACATATTCATTAAGGCATGATAGATATGATGGCTTCTAGTCATTTTAATAAGGTTATCAGGATTAGAATTTTGAAGAAGAGATTAAGCCCATTTAGGTCTTTTAGTTATGGAGGAAACATGAAGAGACTCTTTTTCAACTACAAAATCATTATTAACATCTATTTGATCATCACAATCATTATCAAGATCATTGTTTTCTAATTCATTAGGTTCATCATAAATATTAGAAATGGTAGTAGAAGATGATGAAGCAAAACAAACATGTTTTTATAATATTTTAACATTCTTGTTCTCAATAACTTCATGTTTTGTAGGATCATAGATCCTAAGACCTTTTGTTTTTCCTCCATAGCCTACAAAGATGCACGATGGGGAGGTTTATCTAACTTATTATTTTATCTTTAGGAATGAAGATAGAGGTAGGGCTATCAAATATTCTCGTGTGGGATACACTAGGTTTCTTATTAGACCATTTTTCTAAGGGAGTATATTGAAACAAGGATTTAGTAGAACTCTATTCAAAATATGAACAATGGTATTCATTGCTTTAGCCCATAAAAACTTAGGAACTTGAGCTGAGTGTAAGATGGTGTTAGCAATTTCAAGAATGGTGTAGTTTTTCCTTTCTGTAATACCATTCTACTAAGGAGAGTAGGGAGTAGTTAGTTCCCTTTGTATACCACATTCGATACAAAATGAATCAAATGATTTACTGATATATTCTCCTATGTTATATGTTTTAAGTCTTTTGATTTTACAACTAGAACTATTATCAACTAAATATTTGAATTATTTGAATTTTGATAAGACATCTGATTTATTTTTGATAAAAAAGACCAAATCATTCGAGAATAATCATCAATAAAAGTGACAACATACAAAGAACCATTTAGGGATGGAACTTATAATGGTCCTCTAACATCACTATGGACCAATTCCAGAGGTTCTGAGGAGTTAGCTTCATGATGACTATGGAAGGGGTTTGTTGATTGCTTACCACATAGGAAACCTTCAATGTTTCATGAGTATGATAGATATTTGGAAGACTAGTAACACGGTTAAGAAGAGACATGTCATATGTGCTCTTAAAATTAACATGTCCTAATATTTTATGTCCTAACCTTTAAAATCATATAAGCTATTCCTATATATTCCTTCAACTATAGTAACATCTAACTCATTCTTTATAAACCATTTATATTTTAATAAAATTACACTATAATTATTTAAGTTTGTTGTGAACAAGAAAGTAGATTCATTTTCAATTTAGGAAAACATAAAACATCGTTTATAAAACCATTGAAATTTTTTTCTGCTCCTTTACCCTAAACATCGAGAATGGAATGATCACCTAAATAGATTTGATCATTACATTCTCTGATATTAGTTAGAATATCATACCTATATGTCATATTCTTAGATGCACAACCTGTCTAATTTCTATTCATTTTCTTTGGCAATGACTAATGTAACATACAAAGTAACTCGTATTAGCTTTTTGATTGTTTTTTCTATTCTTGTTTTGATTCTAAATTGGTTTATTCCTTTTTTGATTTTTGAAATTTGGTTTGTTTTTGTTTACTTTACAATATTCCTTTTTGTGACAAAATTTCCCACAATTATGACATTTCCCATCAAAATAGACTCTTAAATTCCCTAATTTATTTTATTTACTAGGGTTTTAAAGTTATATTTTTTATTCTTGTTAAACTTAGAAAATTTGTTCTTAGGATTTTGTGTAAGAAGTGTCTGAGTGGAATTATCCTTTGAATCAAAGTTTAGCATGATATGTTCTTCCCGAATCAAGAGAGCACTAAGAGTAGAAAGGCCAGAATATCTTTTTCAATTTGATATTTCAAATTTAGAATGGAAATAAAGTTCTTAAATCTCTCATGGATGTTCATTTGAATAATAAAATACATCAATTTATCATGAATCAAATTACAGTTACATCAATCTAATTGAGATTTAATATTTTTAATTTTTTCTAGAAAAATGACATCTTTTTCCTCCCTTCATGGGAGTGGTCATTAACTCAAGAATCAATTTTATAATTTTTGACAAACATGTACCATCATACATTGATTCTAGCAATTTTCAAGCTTCACTTGAACTTTCCTGATTTCCAATGTGAAGTAGGAAGTCACCCTGCACACAGCTTCATAGTAAGATAGACATCACTTCTTGTAATTTCTATTGAAATGTGTATACATTGTCTGTTGTCACCTATTTGTTGGTTGGTGCCTTCTTCATACCATTTACGACAATCCAAAGCTTGCGTGCCATGAATTCTTCCTTCAATATGATTTTCTAGATGTTGTAGTTTGTCTCATTCAACATCTGCATCTTGTCAATGTTAAAGTGATTAGACCCCATTTTAAGCTTTCAAAAATTAAAATGAAGAGAAAATCCTATGTTTGTTATGACAATTGAATGTTTTAAAGCCTTATTCTTCACTTTTCACAAAATTAGGTTCAAAAATTGAAAAAGGTTTTAGAAAGTTCCCATCTCCTTCTTAAATTAGAATATATCAAATTTTAGTGTTTTTGACCTCTTCTAAGCTGAAATTAACCTTCCACACATTCTTACAAAGAGAATATTAATTTGATGATAAAATTCATAATTCAAAACTAGGGAAAATTTTATCGCTAAAAGTAGGAATTCTAATATGAATTTGGCTATTTTTACGACCATGACAGTGACCACATTTCACCCAAAAATTCCAAAAACAATAACTTTGTCCCATGTGAATAGCCAATGGATCTCGAATCCCAACATATATTCTTTATTGAATCACCATGTGATAAATGGCTCAGATTTTAAAACATTCTTGGATTGCCAAGAAATCTATGGAACCTTCATGTTCATTTAGTCTCATTCATCGACATGTTTAGGATTTTTTTTGAAATTTGATTAAATTTTCCACACACACACATACATATACATACATGCATACATACGTACATATACATATACATACATGCATACATATGTATATATATACATATATATATATGTATATATATATATATATACACATATATATATATATACATATATATATATGTATATGTATGTATGTATATATACGTATGTATGTATGTATGTATGTATATATACGTATGTATGCATGTATGTATATGTATATGTATAAAGACACACACACACACAGATCTAGATTGGAAGCCGTTAAAAATTTATAAGACTGACAAATTTAAAAGCATCCACTAACTTCCTAGGAAGTTGCTAAAACTTTTGATAAGCCTTGGTGCATGAGGAGTGGCCAAGTGTCACCCATTCCTGCACCTGAGTGTAAAGGTATGCAAAAATAGCCCCAAATCCTGCAATTGGATATCAAGTGGACATTTGCTTTGGGATTCTCGGGAAGTCTCAAAGAAAATCATTTTGTGGACTCCAAGCCCACGTAGAATGAACCAATTCAATAAAGTTTTAGGTCCGTGGTTAGTTGAGCGTAATGATAGTTAGGGAACATGTGACAGACTCCATTTAGACTTAAAATGTGTTTTGTGCAATAAATATCCTTCATTCACCACTCCATCTATAATTTCCTTCAAAAATATATTATATTTTTCTAATGCCACGAATGCTAATTTTAGATAATTCACCAACCCAATGAATCTTTTTTATTAGATAAGGTAAAAACAAGGATCGGCTCCTAGGGGCCATTACAAAACGAGGAATAGAAACCCACGAACAAGAAGGAAATAGAAAAGTCCAAGAAAGGAGTTAAACATGCTTAACTCTTACAATGAAGAACCAGACTTTGTACCAAAGTGAGAAAACTAGAGAGAAGGAGAAACAGTCTCCAAAACTACAAAACAATAGAAGTTCACCAAAATTCTGCCAATAGTCCAGAAACACTAGTTAATTTTTGGAGATCCTTCACTACTACCATCGTGATTGTCTTTGATCTCGTCACCCTCAAGCACCTTTTTCATTAATATCTTCCTCTAGATCATCCTCAGAGATACTAATGTGCAAGTTAAAGTTCCTTATTTTAGTGTCCTCCATCCCTTCCAAATGTCACTTAGCTTTTGACCTAGTCCTCCGATTGCGTAGAAAATTTGGCTTGACTACACCCGAGCAGAGACAATTTGCTTAAGCAACGTTAATGACATCCAACATTGTTTTGAACCCAATGAATATGATTCTAAAAATATTCACCATGATTTCTATAAGTTTGTTTCGGTGGGTTCCTTAAAATTTTCCCTGCTTCAAAACCGAATTGTAAACGATTTTTTTAGTTTTAGACATACTTAATTATCACAATAACTTACCTTTTCAAAAACACAAGAATATAAAATAAATAAATATAATTTTTAGATTCCAAAAAAACTCTTAAATATATGTTATCATGTAAAATGTGTATCTTGAAAAATTTAAAATTTTTGTTATGACAACCTAAACCGCATTTGAAAATCCCTCTCCCGGTCAATGTAAGCCTATCCTCCAGCCAACTCAGTTACTATGTTACCATCATAATGGATAGGAGGAATGTGATAATGTGATTTTCAAGTGTATTTCATGTGCAGGGATCTTGTTCAATTTGATTCATGAAGATATTTTCACCCAAGAGAAGATAAGTGCTTTTGAGAGGCCTAGAAAGGTTAATTTTGGCCATTTCAAGGTAGGTGTGCATCCTCCGTGAAGATTCCAAAGGCTCATAATTAACCAAAGGTGGTATTGGAGTGTTGATAAGGTTCTAGAAGTGATATAGGAAATTTTATGAAATATTTGAAGGTTTAGGGATAGATTGTGTAAAAGTGGGTTTTTCGTGTATAAGGAGCAAGGGTCAAAATATCAACCTAAAATTATCCGTGATGATTCCAAGAGATTTGTAAGGATTTAGATGTAAATAAAATAGGAATTGGAAATCTTAAATTCTTATATACATTTTGGAAGCATCACTTTTACCCAAGACCTAATAATTTCTCAAGGAAGCTCAATTTGTGCAGGCCCACACACCCTGTTGTCCTAAAAACAACAAGCCATGTTTTGGATTTGTAGGAAGAGTGGAGTCTCAAACCAATTCCATTGATATTTAAATGTTATTAAGATTCAAAATATTATAAAATTTCATATAAAAATAACATTTTTAGCTTAGGGAATCTTGTCTTCAATTCCTCTCTAGTGTAAGGTGTGCTTCTCATACTTAGCTAGATTTTGAAGTGACACATGTCAGCTTATAGCTCCCCACACACTTTTGTTTCCATATTGTCCCTTTCCCAAGGGGATAGAGGGGATATAAAAATTTTCCCTAGCTTAAACCTCCTCTCTCGGTCTCCCATGCGACCCTCCTCATCTCGGAGGAGTGCTTAACCGTCTAAGCCCGTTTCCCAAGATTACACTGATCATGCCAAGCGCGCAATCTTTCTCAAAGAGATTTTTTTATCCCTTTTCCAAGGAGAGAGAAGGGAAAAAAATTAACCCATTATTATCCCCTTTTGAGGTTCCTCACATGACCAATTTTCAACCCCTGTGCCCAAGCATGCTTTTTCAATCTCCTCTCCTCACACCACAACTCGACAAGTGTCAACATCCGCTCAAAGTGCATTTTTGTGTACCTCTTGTATATTTTCCTAAGGGGACATAGGGGAAATTAAAATTCACCAAAGATCAAGCCATTAAGCCTTAGCTCTTAACCATAATCAACTTTCTCACCTAGAGTTAAACCACAATTAATAATTAAGCAAAAATGACAGGTAAGCTCATTTTAAAGCTATCTCCTTGTAATTTTCATCCATCCTCCATTTATACACCTAAAAATATTTAAAATAAATAAAAATACAACATCTAGGCTGCCCAAAATTTCTATACCAACTATGACATAAATGGAGCTTTTTTCATAGCTTACTAACTTAAAAATGATTGCACCAAAATTTTCACTCATTTTTCTCATTATGGGAACCTTTGTGAATAACCATTGCTGCAAACTAGATGATACCATAATTTTATATAGTATAAAATATGAAACCCTCCATCCCAAATTTTTCCTTTTTGATTTTCAAGAGTTATATCGAATGAAACACAACAAAAATTGAGCATGAGATACTTAGTGCGAGAGGTGATTCCAACAATGGTGTTTTTGTTGTAAAATGACATCAATTTGACTAGTTAATGAAAATATCATATGATATATACAATCACATGATAAATATTAAACCTATTAAAATTGCAAGATCTTATTACTCGAACATACATAAACAATGAGGAATAATAAGGAAGGAAAACCTGTAATTTTCCCACAATAAGCGAGTTTGGAAAAAGTAACTTGATAAAAATAGAAACTTCCTAAAAATTATAAAGAATCATTAATGGAGGTGAATTGAGTGTGCTAAGAGATTTAGGATACCAAATATGAGCATAAAGGAACAATTTTTCAAAATAGTAGCTCTTGGTCCCACCTGCCAAAAATAGAAAGTTTTTGTAGTCACTAAATCATGCACTTTAGATATTATTTATCTCGGTTTCATACTACTATTTAGAAGGTTATTGAGTGAAGAAAGTACTAATTAACCCTCGTATTTTTTCCATCTTCTCTTATTTTATTTTGTCATTCGCGAACTTTTACACTTACATGCCCAGTTAACTTTTGTCACTTTTCCTCGATTGGGATGCCCAAGCTAATCTTGAGGTGACCATGGGAACCTTGGTCCCACCATGGGCACCCCAATCCTTCTTGAACTTTACCACCACTTTTTGGGATATTTCTATCCATTTGAGGTCTTTATCTTTTTTTTGGTTGACCATTTTGGGGTTAATTATGAAATTAGATCAAGAGAACCCTATACATATAAAGCTATGTGACCATAATGAGGGACCAAGCACTAGCCACTACTATCATCCATCTAGAGTTACATCCATCTATTGAATTAGAGATCACTTGCATCCACATAGCTCCATTACAAGGCACAAGGCTATGACATCTACATCACACACAACATAGGGGAGGATTCTATTATATTCCATGCACACATTCTATTACATTTTCTACATCTAGTTATTGCTTGCTACTTCATAAAGTGTGACTGACACAAGAGCACTTAGGGCACATTATGCACACACTCACCATAAATACATTTGGGTCTGAAATGTAGTGCAGTTCTTAGTTAGTAAGCCCACTGTTGTGGCAGCTAAGGTCACCTCGACCCATTCATTTGCATTTTTATTTTTGTAGGAATTAATGCTTGTTTAGGGTTTTGAGGTCTTTATATTAATATTGTATATTGGTGACATCCGTACGGAGAAACGAATCTAATGTGACACACAACGAGGGTTTCGCACTCCACCTCCTAGCCCTTTGAGACTCATTTCTAGATCTTTTACACATACTAGGGCACCCATTTTGCATACCAGAGCACCCGTAGGCACTCCAATCTAGTCGATACTCCAGATCCATCCTTTTTGGGGCTTTTGCATAGTCGTTCCTACTTCTAGATTTTCCAATCACCTCTACAACACAATCCTCTAAGCATCTTCT
The DNA here is from genome assembly GCA_018340775.1 of Taxus wallichiana var. yunnanensis. Classification (NCBI taxonomy): domain Eukaryota; kingdom Viridiplantae; phylum Streptophyta; class Pinopsida; order Cupressales; family Taxaceae; genus Taxus; species Taxus wallichiana. The sequence goes on from CM031238.1 coordinate 297,243,695, forward strand.
ATTCAATTTGAGTTATTTCCTCTTTTTCTTCCACATTAGGGTTATAATTTCCTTTTGCATAGTTTCTTGGATCATCTATATACTTCTTTACTAAATTTATTTACTTTATTTACAGTTGTTCATAGCTTAGATTAATTATAGATACATCCCTCTTTCCACATTTTTAGTAAATAATTTTGGTTAACCCAACGTATTTCACGCTTAGGATCCTCATTTTCCTCTATCATGGGTCAAGTTTATTTATCTAATTTACTTAGGAGATACCCTAATTTCTAGGAAGTTTTGCAAAAATCCTTAGACACCAAGTATTTTGATGACAATATGCCGCCACATGAACTAAGTCCTATGCTCGCTTGTTTCTTTACCCCCTAGTGAAGCTCCATAATCAACCTCTATTAGAGTCAATTCAAGATTTACATTATTTATTTTAAGACAAATTTAAGGCCATGAAATCCATGATTATATCTCTCAAATCTGAAATTCAACATCTTAAGGATGCTCCTCAATCACATGTTTGTGCTCCTTCTACATCTTATATGCAATCTATGTCCACTACATGTCATCTAGCTAAACCTCAAGACATGCCATTTCCCGAACCTCTCATATTTGAGCGTAATACTATGCAACATGAAATTCTTATTCAACTCCTTAGTCATCAGTTGATCACTCTACCACCTACTCATTACTATTTTCCTTATCGATTAGCAAAATATCAAGGTCATCCATATTGCAATTATCATCGAATCAATGGACATAATGAAAATGATTGCCACACTTTACAACAAAGAATCAAACATATTGAGTGTCAGGGATTTATCTCATTCAATGCACAACATTTTGTTACATTCCCATCTACAACTGCTACACCATGTTATATGACTACTAGTGCATCTCCTTCTAATCTTTCTAAGAAATTTCTAGATGATTCTCTTATTGATTACATGTTTGTTATTGATAATCACTCACATGTGCATACTGATTATTCTCCTAGTCAGACAACTACTATAGTTCCATCACATGATTCTCCTATTTCTAATATTGTTTCTATTCCACTTAATGAGCATCACACCACCATTTCTTGCCTTCTTCACAAAGACAAGCACCACCTAAGAAACCACCTATCAAAACCAATATAACACCTCTTCCTCCCAACATATCTACAACATTACCACGTCAAAGCACACAACCGCCTCTCAAAATCAATCAACCTTATCCTTTGGTAGCATCATCAATACCACCAAAGATGCCACCATTCAAGCTTTCTATCCATCCTCCTCCACTTCCAGCTTATAATTCATTTTGTCAAAGCAACCAATCCTATTATTGGTCGGACATAATTCAAACTCCTCCATTATGTAAGGCTCCTTCACCATCACCATTTCAGCATCCAATCACTTTTGTTAAGGAAACTACTCCTTACATTGATCCACTTACTGTCTTTTGACTATACCTTCATCGCTTACACACTTGGGGGGCATGACATCACATGACATCTTACTCTTCTTCCACATACTTACACATACATCCTAACACATGCTTTAGTATTTTCATAAACGATGACACACTCTTGTGCTTCGGTTCACACTTGACTATTGAGGGCTTACTACACATGAACCCCACACACTACACTATAGGTCTTACACATCACATCTACTCACATATTATGCATCATACACCATACATTCTATATTTCATCTACAACATTTTGACATTTGTGCATCTTACATCATACTAGTCTTCATCATACATACTTGCATCTAACATTCCATACTACTCCTCATACATACTACTTTTAGTCTACACTATAAATTACATCTTATGAATCGTACATTACACATTATACTCTTTACATGGTTATCATTCATCATTACACATACTACATTTTATTCTACGCACTACATTTTCTACCCGATGACACACTTTAGTTCCTCGGTCTATACTCAATTGCCGAGGGTTTACAAATAAAATATACCTTACACTCACCACAATTTTATCATTTCACCTTTCATCATGTGACATTATTAGGCTAGAGAAATATTTTAGGTTAAATTGTCACATATTCTATCATCTTATAGTGGTATACACCTTAAGTTGCATCACCACTCCATCTTTTCATTTTATAGTGATATATGCTTAGGGCTAAATCATCACTCATCCATTCATCTTATAGTGATATATGTTTAGGCTAAATCATCATTTATACATTCATCTGATCATGATATATGATTTGGATATAAGGTTCATGCACATATCTTCTATATTTTACATTTCATCATCACTACATACACATTCATCACAACGCATTAGACACACAACACACACTTTCACCATTTCCCGATGACACACTCTCATTTACGGTTCATTCTTGAATGTTGAGGGGGAAAAAAATGAACCTCATTGCATACATTTCCATTCTTTTGAGGGGCACATGGCTCCTATCACTCCATTTTGTAATCCATTCCATCCATCCACAACATACTACATATTATGGCTGCTCTTTCTCTTGCTTATTTTTGCTTGTTCATGGTCACTTTATTACACATGCTAGTTAGCTTACTCATATGTAATTTATCTGTATCATCCACATATGAGATTCACACCTTTTTCTAGTTGTGATCATAGATACAGGTCTCTTACATGCAACCTAGATTCTCGCCTTCTACCCTTCCTACACCTTTGGTCATTGGGGCATCCACATTTGTCTCTCACAGTGTGATGTTATTTCATTTTGTACTTATCACTTTACATTTCTTGGTTATACATGTTTTTGACATACTAATATATTTCTAACCTTGCTAATGGGTGCTTCATGTGCAACATTTGTTATGTAAGGATATTTGTTTCCATACTTGTTTGTTATATTGTCTGTCTTTGTTTACTTCTTGTATGTGGGCTATTCCCTATATTTGGTGTGTATACTTGTTTTTGTTTGAATCCATGATGGGATTGCGTGTCTTGTGACATCATGAGTGATGTCCAATGTTTGCAACCCAATTTTTGTGGCTTACTTATCTTCTTGCGTGTTTACACTACTTTTATTGGTAGCTTATACATTGTTTGCATATATTACACATTTTCTTTTACATGCATGTTTGTTCATACTAACACTTGTCTTTGGCTAGCCATCCTTGTTTGTGCACACCTTGGTTTCTACCAAATGCATTCCCTTCCCCCTACAGGAAGATTTTCAACATACATGTGATTGGGCCTCTTTTAGGGCTACATTCTCCTATCGGGCCGATGTCGCATGCGCCCCCAAAGAGGGGGCATCATTTGGGGTTTACATACTAACACAATGCATTTACACTGGTTTAGTTTAGTGCACTTTCCTCCTTGGAGTTGTGGGTTACATACAACAGTGGGTTTAGACCAATCTATAGACCCATACACAACTAATTTTACAAGATATGGTGTCTTTAGCATCCCTGGGAAGTAGTTTACAGGCTCGAGGATATAGTGGGTATTCCTTCCTACACTACTTCCACCAATGACGCGTCGGATCACCAAAAACAAGGATGTAGAAATATCTCTTCACACACATTCAAGGAAGCAGTTAGAGCTTGGAGGATATATCAGATTTCCTCCCTACAATGCTTCATCCTATGGTGTTAGATCATCTAAAAACCCCGCGTCAGATGATGATCCTTCTACACTCTCTTTCTCGACATGGATCAGTGTGCACATGTTATATTTACACTTTTTCAATTTTATATTTTAAATTCACATACATTTAGACGCGTCTTTTTACATTGCATTTTTACATACATATTTGACTACTTGATCATTTTCTCCTTACAGTCCACCGTATTGTATGAGAAACAAGCATTCAAATGGGGGAAAAACAACAACAACAACAACGTCAACAATGAATACTTCATGACAACACACACTTTACTAATCATGCAGGTACACTACACACATCAATAGCTACACACACGTTTCCACCCTAGGTTCACTCTCATCACTTTTTTTTTACACATTTTCATCTTTAGTTTCCATGATCCATCATCATTTTATCACTCCACACTTTGTCTAGTCCTTCTGCACACCTTCTTCATCACTCTACATCGGTATAAGGTACACATATCTATCTAATTTATGTTCCCGAGATTTCTACTCACCAAAATAAAGTGGGGGAAAATGTAGTCACTAAATCATACACTTTATATATTATTTATCTCGGTTTCATACTACTATTTTGAAGGTTCTTGAGTGAAGAAAGTACTAATTAACCCCATCTTTTGGCCATCTTCTCTTATTTTATTTCATCATTCCCAAACTTTTACACCTCCATGCCCAGTTAGCTTTCATCACATTTCCTCACTCGGGACACCCATGCTAGTATTGGGGCACCTGTGGGCACCTTGGTCCCACCATGGGCACCCTGATCCTTTTTAAACTTTACTGCCACTTTTTGGGCTCTTTCTTTCCATTTGGGGTCTTTATATTTTTTGTGGTCAGCCATTTCAGTGTTAATTATGAAATTAGATCAAGATAACCTTATAAATATAAAGCTATGAGACCATAATAAGGGACCAAGCACTAGTCACTACTATCATCCATCTAGAGTGGCATCCATCTATCGTATGGAGATCATTTACATCCACATAGCTCTATCACAAGGCACAAGGCTAGGTCATCTGCATCACATACACAATAGGGGAGGATTCTATTCTATTCCATGCACACATTCTATTACATTTTCTACATCTAGTTATTGCTCGCTACTTCACAAAGTGTGACTGGCACAAGAGAACTTAGGGCACATTATGCACACACTCACTAGAACAACATTTGGGTCTGAAATGTAGTGCAATGCTTAGTAAGTCATTGTTGTGGCGGTTGAGGTTAGTATGACCCATTCATTTCCATTTTTATTTTTTCAGTATTTTTGCTTGTTTAGGATTTTGTAGGTATTTATATTAATATTGGACTATTGGTGACATCTGGTATGTGGTAGTGAATCTGATTTGACACACAACAAGGGTTTCAAACCACCTCCTAGCCATGAGACTCAATTCTAGATATTTTTCACGAGACTGGGCACCTAGTTTGCAGACCAAAGCACCCGTAGGCACCCCAATTCTTCTCCAGTGCACCCCATTTTAGCCAAATACTCCAAATCCATTTTTGGTGCTTCAATTTGTTCCTTTCTATATTTTCCAGTTACCTTTGTGACACAGTCTTCGAGCGTCTTCTTGTCACCTGAGTTCTTTTCTCTCCTTCTTGTACATTAGGGTTAGCATTTCCTTTTGCATAGTTTCTTGGATCATCTATATACTTCTTTACTACATTAATTTACTTTAACTACAACTATTCATAGCTTAGATTAACTATAGACACATCCCCACTTTCCACATTTTTATTTAATCGCTTTCGATTTTCAAGAGAGAAAATAGTTATTGGATCTATTTTCAATCATATCACTTATTTTTCCCATCCTCAAATGGTTGTGAAGTTATCTCATAGTTTAAATAAGGAAATTAACCCTCTTGAAGGATCCTAAAGCATCATTCCAAGCATAATTGTGTCAATTATCAAGACAAAACATATTGAGGCGCATCAAGTGAAATTCAAGGTCATTGTACGGTTGACAAAGAGTTCGGAGAGATCTTAGAACCCTATTGGAATCCAAATTCATCAAAATAGGTCACCATGGTCATATGTTAAGTGAGAAACACATATGGAAACTTATGAAACAATGTGTCTTAAATCCACCATCACCTCTCAAGAAGCGAGTTGAAGTAAGGCTTGAGCTAGTCAAATTCCATATTACAAAAAGATTCATAATAAGGTAAGGCTCATTGTAGACCCCATAAGGTATTTTGAGTGAAGAAAAACTAATCTAATGTAACCTCTATCTATTCAGAACATCCAAGTATGTCTTCCTAATGGTGAAACTTCCATGTAATGTGAAAGATGCAATCTTACACCCATCTCCCCGAAAGTTCTCCTCGACCAACATCATGTCAAATCCTGAAGATCCATTCCCGTGGATTCAAGAAGTGCTTAAAATGAACCATAAACAACAAAATTTTTGTAAAACTTGACCTTGAGCTATCACAAGAATCTTGAAATCAATGTGAAGGAATAAGACCTAGACAACTTCTCACTTCTTCAGTGGTGCCTTAGGAAACCAATATGTAGAAGTTTCTAGGCCGAGGAATGTAAATCCTATTGAGGAGATGAATCCATAAAACTATGAATTTAATCGCATCTTATTGGTTCAAGATTCACATGAGGGTGACTCTCATTTTGTAATGAATCCTATACCCACCTACTTTCTCGAAATGAAGAGTAAAAATGAACAATTGAGAAATTGGAGGAACATGTAAAAACTCTCATTGCTTACATCCATCCTTTCTTGGAGCCCAATTCAACACCTTCACTCCTGTGGAAGATATTCCTCCAATCAGTAGCTTTGAACCTGAGGTGGTCAAGAAAGTCCAAAGTTATATGATGCAAGGGAAGGCTAATGAGAGGTGGATCAAGAAGATCATCGAGAAAGGAAAGACATTGTTTCTAGAGGTTCTCTCTCTAATCAAGTATATTCTTTCCACTTTTTCAGAAGTGAAGAAAGTAAGGGAAGACATGATCTCACTAAAATCTCAAACCCTTGTGGGTAAAAATGTGTTTGCATCAACTGCTAATTTGCCTCAAGTTTGGATCCACATCATGGATGCAAGATATATAATGCTTGAAGATTCAATCCCAAACTTGAATCTAGTAGACAAAATGCTTTTGATATTTTGAATGAGGTTTGCAAATATGTTTATATAATTGGGTTTCCTCCACTCACCAAGAATTCATCATTAGAATAAATCATTGTTTCCTTCCAAGAGTTGGTCAAGAAAGAGGCAGGTGAATCTCTCTCCTTCAATGAAGATACCTTAGAGTCCTTAGACAACATCAGAGGATCTATTTTTGACATTGCAAGAGATCACAAAGAATGGTTTAATCAGTGTAAGGATATCAATGATGTTATAAAGACATGAATTAAGGTGTTGAGATATATTTTTATTCCTGAAGAAGAAAAGGTGGCACCTGTGGTAACCCAGTTGAATAAAGAATTCAAAGGACAAAAACCCATTCTAGAAACTCTCCCTCAAGGATCATGAATTAGAAAATTATCCATCATACAAGGATTTTCTTCATTAGATCAAGTCAACTCCCTTCTTTCTCTCTCTTCCTCTCTTTCTTCTCCCCCATTTTTAATTCCCCATTGTACGCAATCATGAAACTTTGTCTTTTTAACTTAAATTTCCCTTAATTAAACATTATAAGATCCCTTTTTCCAATAATAATAAAAATAATTACTTCCTAGAAATATGTAAAGGTCATAAGTGATGAGGATAGGTGAAGGATCATGTGGGGGTAGATGAGAAGATAATTTTCAATGCTATAAATTGGAATGATTTGTCAATTGCAAAAAGATTGAGAGTTAGTTTTTCTATAGCAATTGTGGTTATTGTAGTTATTGAGATTTTATATCACCATTACACAAGAAATAAGAGATTCATTTCTTCCATTTATTTTTCTCATGCTTTCCTCTATTCACTCTCTTATTATGCAACTTTGTAAGCATAGTGATCAAGAAGGAACTTTGTATTCTTGATTGATGAATCTAAATAAATGTGTGTCTCTAGTTTGTTAGTCTTACTAATTTCTTACATTGTTGTTTTCTTCTAATTTAATGTGGACCTACTTTGGTTATTTTGTGTGAAATCTTCTAGCACCTACTCAAAACAATAACCCTCTCTTTCTTAATTTCCCCCAACTCTTCTTTATCCCCCACCACCATAAATCCCTCCCTTATACTCTGTACAAACTCTTTTCCACAAGATCAGTGAAGTGCTCATGTGTGATCCCATGCCTATTGGCCAACCCATAGAATTAGAATAGTTTACATTCAATAATGGGAGCCTCCCATACACAAGAAGGAGGGTCTTAGATCATGACCATTGGTGGAAACCATAATTTACCCCACAAAAAAAAGTATGTCATGATCAATTTTTGGCATCTCCACTGGGGAGAGATCTGCCCTCATGCACACATAAATATCTTTGCAAAAAAAACTCGGGGTTCAAAGAAAAATCAGATTTCGAAGGTGAATCTATCAAGGATAAAATCCATGTCTTATTTGTTTCCTGCATCAAAATGATGAAGTTTTGAGATTGGTGTCCAAAACCAATGAGTGGAAACAAATATGAAGGAGAAGATGAGAACCCTGATATGCAAATTTTTGATCAGCCATCATTTTGGACACTCTCTTGCAAAATTAAATATTCTACTAAAATGAAGAAGTCTCGGCTTCAAACAAAAATCTGTAATTAGCTAAGGGAAATAAGGTCCACATTGTTTCGCACTAGTCATGAAAAGGATGTATAGAATGGAGAAAATTGTTTCTTGTGAAGATCCTACCATCAAATCCTGGTGGATCTAATTCGATAAGAATGTTGTTAGAGAAAGTAAAATAGGAATTGAACATGCTTTGATGATTAATATTCAAAAGAGATGAAATTTCGTATGAAGGGAAAGAAGTTAAAGAATATATTGAAGGTAATATTTTCAACTTCACATAGTTGAACGAGAAACTCAAATCCCTGTCTTTTGTCTCTCTTCCTTTGGATTATTTTCTTATATATGGAGAGATGAAGAAATGGAATCCTTAAAGGGAGAGTTTTGTGAAATTTTTTGTGTGTCGAAGAAGGAAAATTGGATCCCAAAACCTACCTTGAATTTTGAATTATGAATTGGCTTTGCAAAAAAGGTATGAGCATCTTGAAGCACTTCATAATGTTGAGGAAGAATAAACTCATCTTTCAAAAGAAGATCCTGATGATTTTCCATATTATGAGGTGTTTATTCCTAAAATATTCTTGTGCACTTCTCATGAATTCTCTCCTTGAACCTTCTGATGAGAGTCAAATCAGCACCTTGGAGGATGATGAAGAAAAAATGATAGTTGAACCTCCATTCATCAATTCATTTTGGCTTGAGGCACAACCCATTGGAGAAATAATGGATATGAGAGATGAATATTTTTGTTCTATGAAATATGATCTATTTCTTACTAAGGACTCCACCAATCATGAAGATGTTCAAGAAACCAATCCTCTATCCCAAAATCAGATTTTTCAGGAGGATGAATTTGAGGTAATCATGGATAGTTTCCTTTCCAATTTTGAATCTTCACTTGATGCACAAATTCACAATGATGAAATGGAGAAAAGGGAAGAATCCAATTTACCTCTTGAAACAATTGTGGATGAAAAAATGGAGCATGATATCTCAGAGGAGCTGATTTCCCTGAAGGATTATAATGTTGATCACCATATTAAGTATGGAGATTTCCCACTTCTTTGCAAAAAAAAACACTCTATAGAAGATGTTCAGGGTGGAGAAGAAGGTTTTTATCATATTGTTGCCCCAACATTGTATTATCCATCATATTATGAGGATGATATGAGAGATATTGAATTGAAAGGTGTTCCCTTCCCATGTAGTATGGGTCTATTCTATTTATTTGAAAACCATGAATGCCTCGAACTTGCTAGAAATAACCCCTGGATGGAAATAAATGAAGATACAAAGAACAAGGATTTTTCTAATGAATTATGGCTATGTGAGAATCAGATTTCCAGCCATCTCCTTGAGACCTAGTGTGAATATTTTTCAAATGAATATGATGATGAGTATGTGCCAAATTTTAATGAAGAATCCATACAAGAGATCTTAAAGATTATGGAAGAAATTGAAGACCCTATACTTAGCCTTGAGATCCTGAATTGGGCCATAGAAATGCAAGATAAGTATGATTCAATTTTTTTTCTTCTTTGATGAACTAGTTTTCAAAAATGAGATGGAACAAACAAGTAAACTCAATGTTTTCATTGAAGCCTCAATAGATGAGAATAAATGTGAAGGTAAGATTTCACCATTCTAATTTTGTGACGAAGAGTACATCCATGATAAACCAAAGAGGAAGGAAAGTTTAGAATATCCTATGGATATTTTTAATCATGAAGATAACACCTTTGCCATGGAAATGATATCAAGGACCATGTTGAGCTGGTTTATATAAAAATAATTGTTTCAAAGCATCATATACAAAAACTAGAAGAATGTTTTGAATGGGAAGAAGTCCAACTTGGTCTCACCGCTTCTAAGTCTCCCGTCGATCCTTGAAATATTTCATGCTACATCCTTTTCCTCGTAATGGTGAATACCTTCAAGAAAAAATCAAATATTCTACTTTTGAGAACATGGAGGAATGGATTCTCATATTCATGAAGTACTTGATAAAAACTCTAAATCCAAGAATTCCGAACATGTCACAAAGTGTTCATTGAATGCAAGAGTTTTCTCTATGTAATATAAGTGTGAAGATGGAATCTTGGTCCCTCTCCTTTTTCTCAAACCATATGGATTCATCATGAAAGCATGACATGATCAGATAATGATCTTCAAACTTCAGAGGTTTGAATTCAACCCATTATTCCATGATGGTATGTACTTCTCCCAACCCATTTCTAGGTATGTGTACATTCTTTTGCCACATCTGTAAAATTATCTCCCCTATAATATAGTTTCCCTTTCCATTGTGTGTTTTTTTACTTTTGGTGTGTTTCCTTTCATTGTGTTTATGGAAAAAAATGACTCTATAAGCCCAATGGATAAGGCACTGGTTCATGTAATGTCTCAAGATTTTGGAGTTCCTACTTTTCCTATCCTCATTGTGTTCGATCTAGAACAAGTCCCCAAGCTAGAGCTAGCTATTTTCATGCAAAATTTGTAGCATAAAAAAATCAATCTTTTTGTTATGACAACCTAGACCTCATTTGAAAATCCCTCTCCCGGTCAATGTAAACTGTCTTTCGGCCAACTCATTTATTATGTTACCCTCATAATATCTAGGAGGAATGTGATAATGTGATTTTCAAGTGTGTTTCATGTGTAGGGGATCTTATTCAATCTGATTCATGAATATATTTGGACCCAAGAGAAGATAAGTGCTTCTAGCGAGCAGCTAGAAAGGCCAATTTTGGCCATTTCAAGGCAGGTGTGCATCCTCTGGGAAGATTCCAAAGGATCAAAATCAACTAGAGGTGGTATGGGAGATCCAATAAGGTTTTTAAGTGATTTAGGAAATTTTAGGAAATATTTGAAGGTTTATGGACAGATCATGTGTAAAAGTGAGTTGTTTAGGTATAATGAGTAAGGGTCAAAATATCAACCTGAACTTCTCTAGATGATTTTGGGAGATCCATAAGGAGTTATAAGGTAATAAAATAGGAATTGGAAATAATAAATAATTATATATATGGTAGAAGCATCAAATTTTATCCAAGACCTAATAATTTCTTAAGGAAGCTCAATCTTTGTAGACACACCCTATTGTCCCGAAGAAAAAGAGCTATTTTTTGAGTTTCAGGAAGAATTGGAGTCTAAAAATAGGCGATTGATCTTGAAATGGTCTTGGGAGTAAAAATAATATAAAATGACCATCTCGGAACTCTTGTAACCATGTCTTCAATTCCTCTCTAGTGCAAGGTACACTTTTAAAGTGACACATGTCATCTTTTGGCTCCATGGCACACTTTTGTGTCCCTATTGTACCTTTCCCAAGGGAATAGAGGGGACTAAAAAATTCACCCCATATCATCCCTCCTCTTTGGTCTCCCATGCGACCCTCCTCATCTTAACAGAGTGCTTAACTAGCTAAGCTCGTTTCCCCAAGCTTGCACTAGATCATGCCAATTGGAAAATTCTTACTCAAAGAGCATTTTTGTGTCCCTCTTGTCCCTTTTCCAAGGGGATAGATGGGGCATAAAAATTAACCAATGCTCAACCCCTTATGATATTCCTCACATGAGCATTTTCATCCCCCAGTGCCCTAACATGACTTTTTAATCTCTATCTCCTCGGACCACATGATAACTAGTGTCAACATCTAGCTCAAAGAATTTTTTTGTGCCAATATTGTTGCTTTTCCCAAGGGGATAGAGGGGAAAAAATTTTTTTGAAGATCAAGCCATAAAACCTCAGCTCTTAACACATTGATTTTTCTCACCCGAGTTAAACTACGATCAATAGTTAAGCAACAAGTGAAAGGTAAACTCATTTTTAAGATATATCGTTGGAATTGTTCATCCATCCTCCATTTCGAACCTAAAAATCTTCAAAATAAATCGAATACAACATCAATGCTTCCCAACACATTCCGTAAAAACCATGGCTGCAAAATGGATCTTTTCTCATAGCTTTCTAATTAGAAAATTGATTGCACCAAAAAATTCACTATTTTTTCTCATTTCGACCTTTTTTATCTTCATTAATCAAGCTAAGTATGTCTTCAAAATCTGGTTTTGAAGTGACATATGTCGACTTTGGGCTCCATGGCACACTTTTGTGTCCTTGTTGTACCTTTCCCAAGGGAATGAGGGGACTAAAAAATTCACCCCATCTCATCCCTCCTCTTTGGTCTCCCATGCGACCCTCCTCATCCCGACAGAGTGCTTAACTAGCTAAGCTTGTTTCCCCAAGCTTGCACCAAATCATGCCAATTGGAAAATTATTACTCAAAGAGAATTTTTGTGTCCCTATTTTCCATTTTCCAAGGGGATAGATGGGGCATAAAAATTAACCAATGCTTAGCCCCTTGTGATGTTCCTCACATGAGCATTTTCAGCCCCAGTGCCCTAACATGACTTTTCAATCTCTATCTCCTTGGACCACATGATAACTAGTGTCGTCTAGCTCAAAGAATTTTTTGTGTCAATATTGCTTTTCCCAAGCGGATAGAGGGGAAAAAAATGTTCTCTCAAGATCAAGCCATAAAACCTCGCTCTTAACCACATTGATTTTTCTCATCCAGTTAAACTATAATCAATAGTTAAGCAACAAGTGAAAGGTAAACTCATTTTTAATATATATCGTTGGAATTGTTCATCCATCCTCCATTTTTGCACCTAAAAATCTTCAAAATAAATTAGAATACAACATCAATGCTTCCCAACACATTCCAGACAGTCATATGACTGCAAAAATGGATCTTTCCTCATAGCTTGCTAATTAGAAAATTGATTACACCAAAAAATTCACTATTTTTTCTCATTTCGGGACCTTTTTTATCATCATTAATAAAATCGTATGATGCCCTAGTGTAGACACAAAATCACACACTTTGGGTAACTATTTAGTCATGATTACATATTACTATTCATATGATTCCTAAGTGAGAAAAGTACTAATTAACCCATATCTTTGGACACGTTTCTTGTCTTTTTGTCACTTCTCTTAGTATTACACCTTTACTTTCTCAGTATTCCTTTTTATACCTTGACATTTATCATCTTGAAACAAGCACCCAACGTGGATGTCGGCGCAGTTCTCTTGTCCCCTCTAGGTTTCCTTGACCTTAGTATACTTTTTTTTTTAAAGATATTTTGGGTCCTTTATAGCCATTTGAGCATCTTATATGTTTGGTAGTAAGCCTTTTTGGGGTTAATTACAAAATTAAATAAAGGGAATCATATAAAGATAGATTTATGTGATCGAATAAATGACCAAACACTAAGAATCAGCTATTACCACGTAAGGTTACATCCCTCAAACATCTAAGAGCTTTATTGAATCCATTAGAACCATCCAAGGGATAAAAGGGTTGGTTATTATTTATACACTTCATAGGAGGGATGTTCATTCTATTCCATGCATACATCTATTACATTTCATTACATATAGCTTACTTGCTCGCTTATCAAATACAACATGCACAAGAGCCACCTACGACATGATTCAACACACACACAAATAGAAGTACATTGGGTATGAGATGTAGTGAAATGATTAGTTGTAAGTTTACCATTATGACAATTGAGGACATTCCAACCCCTCATTCTATATATTACTTTTTAGGATTTGATTTCTATTTGAGGGTTTTGCAGGTCAATACTTCATTGTAGGTTTCTAACAACTTCAGAAATCATTGTTTGACCTCATAATGACCAAAGGTGAAAAACAATGAACAACTAATGACCACTTAGAGGAGGTTTCTTGAGCATTTCCGTAGACCTGTGTGCAAAGAAATAGGCTTAGGGCACCCGCATGCACCCATGTCCCTCTCTAGGTACCCAGTCCAACTTATTCTTCAAGATTTGTATTTTTCTCGAGCTTTGGTGCAATGGTTAGTGCTTTCTATTTTCCATTTCTATAGCTCTGTGTACCTCGGGATTTCTGTAAATCAACTAAGGCTTCTTACCCTCTCTTTGCAACTAGGGCTTCACATTATATTGCTCGGTTTTCTTGAGTTAATTTATGTAAGTTTCATTGTTGTATTTATGAACTACTATAATAACAATTAGATTAGGCATAAAATTCACATTTATCTTAATCATTTTGGTGAACCCATCACTCGAATCCACCTTCTTTCTAGGGTTTTATTTTTATGCCTGTTACCTATAGTGGTCGATTTGGGTATCTTGAGCATCTTGAGCTTCCTCCATCCTCTCGTAGGGTTTCCAAATCAATGGTGAAGTCTCTACATCAATGGCTACAACTGAAAATCCCTTCACTAACTCTCATAATGTCCCCTTAATGAAATAGAAACATCTGATAGTGAAAAGTCATACGATGAGGATACTAATGTTGATCAAGAGCAATTAAACACACTTACTTGATTTTTGACAAGCTTTGCGTAATAATCCCACTCATCTTCTACATATTCTCTATGCTTTGATTTATAATAAAAATAATTGTGATGTTGCTTTGACACCTCATGTCACTCACTCTTTAGATCCCATGGGCTCCACTCAACCTCTTCATATTCTATTTTCCCTTCCTACTACTACTGCGCTCCCACAATTAAACCTAATATTCTCAATACACAACCTGAATCTTCTTTGAATACTCATGATTTAACTTCTTTATACCACGATCTACGGATGCAAATTAACTAATCTGTAGCTCGCTTCTTCTCGTGTATCTCCATCTCTTGAATCCACTTCACTCCTTTATACTCCTTTTACACCTATCATTTCCACGTATCCACTACCAAAAAAATTCAACTCCCTAAGTTGTCAATCTTCAAAGGCCATGGCGAACCACAAGAGCATCTTTGAGCCTTTCACATGGCATGTCTTCACTATATAGATGATCACACTATCTTAGCATACCTTTTTCCTCGTAGTCTCCAAGAGTAACATCTTTCACGTAGCTAATCGATGATTTTATCACTCATTTTTGTATCAACATTATCTCTAAGATATCATATGTTCAACTTGCACAACTTAAACAAGGGTCTAATGAACATCTAGCGATTATGTCTTATGATATAAAAACAACCTAGCTAAGATGTCTAATGTTCTTGCAGACTCACGAGATTCAATACTTATTCATTCAAATTTTATTCAAGAGTGTACTATTTGAGGCACATCCCTCATTTCATCAATTATGTCACACTCTCAAGCTACGTGAAACTAAACTATTATCTATAGGAAATCTTAAGTATCGGAAAAATCCTCATCCTATACATGATTTCAAATTAAAATACCTTTTAAACCAACTACTTAATAATACCAAAACTAAAGTCACTTTCAATGTTGTCTCTAACACAAAATAACTTCAATGGAAACCGCCTAAGCATACATATACAAAGTTGACTATTGCTCCACATATTATCTTACAAAAAGTCTTGAGAGAAATATTATAATGCTTCCTCCTCCACTCAACTTAGATCCATCTCACTCAAAATGTTGAAATTACAATGAGAAATTTCAATTTGACTATCATCAATGTGTTGTAAATTCCACATATAGGTGTTTCAAGCTCCGCATTATCATCCAAGATGTTTATCAATGAAAAAAAACTTGAGCTTCCAGAGCCTACGGCCTCTACACCAGTCAATGAAAATCAAAAGCTCAAAATATTCATAATTTGCTTCCAAAACATGACAAGAAAGTGGTTGGATCCTTGACTAATCACGCATATTGCATAGTGCCTCCTCCCGCATTAGGGGATATTTATTTCCTATGTTCTCATATTGATATGTCTCCACCAATAATTTCTTTTTCTAATCATGATTATCATGCTACATTCTCTTCTGATCACTTGCATATTAGTGCTTCTATCAGATCTACCCCTAGCAATAATGAAAAAATTGATCCATCATGGCGTATCAACATGTGTTATGTCCCATTTCTTGTTTCTATTGGCTATCCACTCTCACAAATTTCATATATAATGGATAAATCCTAAGGGATCATCCAACTTCATGTTACTATTTTTCCTCTCACCATGTTTGTGCCCTTACTTATAGCACAAATAATTGAAGTGTGTGACATTTTCTTAGGTCTTAATTGGATTTGCAAGTCTCAGTCTATCATCTCTATGAATCAATTGCATCTAAATTTCATTCACAACAATCACATAATATCTATTAATGGTATGCCTCCATCTACTCTATGGTTTCCACCCCTCATAAGGTTTTCATTGCATCACCTA
Source organism: Taxus wallichiana var. yunnanensis (assembly GCA_018340775.1). Taxonomy (NCBI): domain Eukaryota; kingdom Viridiplantae; phylum Streptophyta; class Pinopsida; order Cupressales; family Taxaceae; genus Taxus; species Taxus wallichiana. The sequence continues at coordinate 297,260,198 of CM031238.1, forward strand.
GTCCATTTAGTTCCATGCGGTCTATTGATCCTAAATCACAATTTGATCCTAGCTCACCTATCCACACATGACCTATACAGTCTCATCACTTTGTTAGTCCAATACATCAGTCTAGGTCCATCATGAGGACAACTCCTACATTTAGGTGTCCATCACCTCCGTGTTCTCGTTGGCATAGGAGTCTATCACCTCCGTGCTCTCGCTTCACATAGGTCTCGATCACCTCCACATTTTGTTACATAAATGTGCCCAAAATATACACATCGGTCACATGCATATAGGCTTCACTCACCTATGCGGTGTTATCTAATATACCACCACTCTTAGAGCATGATCGCATGGCTTCATGACCTCAAGCATCGTGTAGAGGACCTTCATCATTTAATTTTATCAGATCACATATTCATCACCACACACTTGGGGGAATCACACATATTTCTCCCCAAAGTGCATCGACACACATCTTATATTCACATCATTTCACCCTCAATTTTTGCATATACATATCAACATACATGCTTGTATCATCATTTCCCAATGATGCACTCTTGTGCTATGGTTCACACTTGATTGTTGAGGGCATATTATACATATGAAACTCACACATTGCACATTATACATTCAAATTTACATACTACATACTTCACACATCATGCATCATAAACTTAGGACATCTTCTCTTGCAAAGATCTGCTATACACTTTATGTCTCATTCACAACACATATTCACACTACATCTCTCTTACATCCACTTATCCATGTTGTGGTCATTACCCTATGACACAATATAGTTCCTTGGTTCATACTTGACTTCTGAGGGTTTACATCTCAAATGGACATCATCACATTCACACGTTCAATCACATACTCACTTATGCACTCTACACTTTGCATTTTGATGATCACATATTTTTATACACACATTTTAAACCATTTCCCAATGACACACTCTTGTTTACGGTTAATTCTTGAATGTTGAGGGGGCATAAAAAAATGAACCTCATTTGCATGCATACATATCTAATCGGGGGCACACAACTCCTATTATACACACCGCATTCTATTCCACCTCATCCACAACATACTGTATAACTTGGTTGTATTTACTCTTGCTTACTTTTTCTTACATGTTCACTTTATTACACATGCTAGATAGATATATTATATGCCATTATCTTTATCATACATACATGCACATTAACTTTCCTTTCTTGTTGTGATCACAGATTATACAAATCCATTACATGCAACATGGATGCTTGGTGTAGTAACTATTACTAGTCCCACAGTGGCTCCTAGGGGCATCCACTTTTGTAAACTACAAATGCTATTGTTTTGCAGGACTATATGCTTCCATGGTTGTCTGTTACATTGCTTGTCATTATTTTCCATTGTTGTGGGATTTTCCTTTGTCTTATGTACACATTATCTGCTTTTGGCTATGTTGGCCTTTATTTTCTTGCAACATCATGAATGTTATCCCATTTTTGCAACACGCATTTCATGGTATACATTTTCTTCTTGCGTGTTTACATTGTTTTCTTGTGTCTTAGCTTACATATTTTCTCACAGTAACATATATTTTGTCTTGTACATTCATGTGTTTGTCTTTTCAATTACTAACATTGATCTCCTAGCCACTTTCTTTAAACATACCTTGGTTTCTACCAAATACATTCCCTTCCCCCTTTGGGAACAATTTCATCACAATGGTTGGTCATCTTTTGGCCCGCATACTCCTTCAATGACATTGCATGCACCTCAAACAAGGGGGCCATCATTTGGGTGAATCAGTCACCCCATATGACATTCTATAGTCTTTACACAAAGATAACATAGTACATGCATAAGAAAGTTGTCGCTTTAAACAGGCTCAAAATTAGACTTTGGTCCTTGACAAAGCGATGTCATTCTTAGATGCCCTTAACCATGGGGAAATTACATAATGATTCATAGTTCGAACAATCTAGAAAACTCCACACAACGGATTTTACAACGCACATAGTCCTTATCACTTGTATTTGTACACACCATCTACAAGTGGTGTTACACATTACTGATAAGAAGTTAAAGGTTGGAGGACAACACTGAACTTTTCTCCCCATAATTATTCCATATCATTGGCATGAGATCATCCCAAAAACGTGTGGCTAGTGCAACTCACGTGAGATCACCAAAAAAACTTATTCATCTACAACATCTACATGATCCTTTCCACACTCTTTCCTCACCACGGATTAAGTGCACATGTTCCTTTTTCACATTTTCATATTTTAAATTCTTTCATTCCATATTTTTACACATTTTGATCATATACATGCCTATTTGACTAGTTGTTTATTATTCTCTTTTGTAGGTCCTTCCGTATGGGAAGTGATAGTCAACATCATCAACATAATTTAGAACAATAAGAAAAATCAACAATAGACACATCACGGCATTTAATGATGTGTTTCCGCCCTAGGTTCATTTTCATCATCACTTTTTACAATTTCTCCTCCTTAGCATCCATGCTTCATAATTTTTTATCACTCCATGCTTTTTCTTCTCCCGACACGATTTCAGCTTAGATCTACATAGTTATCGGTGTACACATCTATATCTACTTTATGTTATCGAGCTTTCCACTCATTAACATAATGTGGGGCAAACATAGACACAAAATCATGCACTTTGGGAAACTATTTAGTCCTGATTACATACTACTATTCATATAATTCCTAAGTGAGAAAAGTACTAATTAACCCATGTCTTTGGCCACCTTTCTTGGATTTCTGTCACTTCTCTTGGTCTTACACCTTTACTTTCTCAGTTTACCTTTTTATACCTCAACATTTATCATCCTGGACACCAAAGCCCAGCCTAGGACACCAATGCCCTCATCCCCTCTGGGCACCCCGACCTCAATATACTTTCTTCACATCTTTTGGGTCCTTTCTATCTATTTGAGCATCTTATATTTTTGGTAGTTGGTTTTTTTGGGGTTAATTATGAAATTAAAGCAAGGGAATCATATAAATATAAAGTTATGTGATCATAATAAAGGACCAAGCATTAAGCATCAACTATCACCACCTAAGGTTGCATCTATCAAGCATCTAAGAGATTCATTGCATTAATATAGCACCATCCAAGGGACACAAGGGTTGATTATTCTACATACACTTCATAGGAGATAAATTCCTTCTATTCCATGCACACATCTATTTCATTTCTTTACTATCTTAGTTGCTCTCTATCAAGTGTGACACAAACAAGAGCTACCTATGGGCACAATTTCACACACACACACACATAAATTAGGTCTAAGATGTAGTGTAGTGCTCATTCATAAGTTCACCATTGTGATAGCTGAGGAAAGTTTGATCCCTCATTTTGCATCTTTTATTTTTAGGATTTGAATGTCTATTTGAGGGGCTTGCAAGTCAACACTTCATTGCGAGTTTCAGGACTTCGAAATCACTATGTGACCTCATAGAAACTAAAGGTAAACAATAGTTAAAAACTACCAAAAATCATAGGATCTTTCCTAAGAATTTATGCAAACCTAGGCACCTATAAAAATTCCTAGGGTGCCCTTGCACGTGCCGCTATCCCTCTCCAGGTGCCCTATTCTTTCTTATTCTTCCGGATATGTATTTTTCGAGATTTGGTGTGACAATCGGTGCTTTTTATTTTCCATTTCTCTAGCTTTGTGCACCTCCAGGATTTTTGAAAAGAATCTAAGGCTTTGTACCCTCTCTTTCAGCCTAGGGTTTCACATTTTATTGCTCAGGGTTAATTTTTGTACTTCATTACTACATTTATTTACCATTACAATAGAAATTAGATTATGCATAAAATTCACATTTAGCTTAATCACCTAGTTTTCTAAAACAGAAAACCCAAACCCTCCATCCCAAAATTTTAATTTTTGATTTGTAAGAGTTCTAGCAAATGGAACATGATGAAAATTGGAGCACGAGATCCCTTATGTAGAGACAAATCCAAGAAAGGTGCTTTTGTTGCAAATCGACACCAATTTGACCATTTAATAAAATTAACATATTATTTTTAAAATCACATGCTAAAAATATTAAACCTCTCAAAATTTCAAGCTACGATTACTCAAAACATCCATAAATAGTGAGGATCAACAAGCAAGGCAAAACAAACAATTTTCCCAAAATATTAGGTTTGAAAGAAACTACCCGCAAAAATAGAAACTTCTTAGAAATGGTTAAGAATCATCAATCGAGGTGAATTGAGTGTTCCAGGATATTGAGAAGACCAAATTTTAGCAAAAATGCAAAATTTCCCAAAATAGGAGAAAGTTTCACTTTTCAGTACAAAAAGTTGTTGTTGGCTCCATTTTCACTCATCTCACTACTTTTACCATCCTCGCATGGTTTTAAATTTATCTTTCATCTCAAAAAATAAAATCCACCCTCCAGAAGGATCCTTAAGCATCATTCCGAGCACAATTCTGTCAAAGATCAAGATAGAGCATATTGAGGTGCAAGAGGTAACATTTAGGGACATTGTGCAGTTAACAAAGAGTTCAGAGAGAGCCAAGAACCCCATTAAAATAAAAATTCATAAAAATATGTCATCATGGTCATAGGTGAAGTGAGAAACTCATCGAGAAAGTTGTGAAACATTGTGTCTTAAATCCATTGTCACCTCTCAAGAAGTAGGTTGGAGTGAGACTTGAGCTAGTCAAGATCCATATTCTAAAAATACTCATAAGAAGGTAAGGCTCATTGTAGATCCTATAAAGTATTTTTAGTAAAACAAATCAATCCATTTCAGCCTCTATCTCTTCAGGGACATCTAAGTATGTATTCTCTAATGGTGGAACTTCCCAGTAACGAACAAGGGGTGATCCTACACCCAACAATTGAAATTTCTCTTATGACCAACATCATGTCAACTCCTAAATAGCCATTCCCATGGATGCAATAAGTTCTCAAAATTGAACTAAGAATGACACAACAAGATTCAATACTTGAATTTAGATCTATCATAATAATATTGAAATCCAAGTGAAGGAAGAAGGCCCAGATAACTTCCCACTTCTTCGGGGTGCCTCAGAACCAATATGTAGAAGTTGTTAGGCCGAGGAATGTAAAGGCTGTGAAGGAAATGAATTTATCGAACTATGAATTGACTCACATCTTATTGGGTCAAAATTCACATGAGGGTGACTCTCATTTTTTCATGGAATCCTCTACCCACCTACTTTCTCATAATGAAGAGTATAAATGAACAATTGAGAAATTGGAGGAACATGTAAAAATATCATCTCTTACATCCATCCTTTCTTGGATCCTAATTTAGCACATTCACTCCATGTGGAAGATATTCCTCTAATCACTATCTTTAACCCTGAGGTGATAAAGGAATCCCAAATTTATATGATGTAAGAGAAGGATAATGAGAGGTGGATTGAGAAGATCATCAAGAAAGGAAAGACATTGTTTCCAGAGGTCCTCTCTCTAATCAAGTATATTATTTCGAATTTGTTGGAAGTGAAGAAAGAAAGGGAAGAGATTGAAAAATAAAATATCTAGTTAAATGAGGTACTCCCACTTGTTTTCAAGATGAGATCCCTCAAATTTCATACCCTCATAGGTAAAAATGTGTTTGCATCGGATGTTGACAATTTGTCTCAAGTTTGAATCCACATCATAGATACAAAATGTGGAATGCTCAAGATGCCATCTCTAAACTTGACTATAGTGGAAAAAATATTTTGATATTTTGGATTAGGTCGAAAACCATGTTTAGATACTTGGGTTCCCTCCACTCACTGATAATTCATCATCCGAAGAACTCATTGTATCCTTCTAGGTTTTGGTCAAGTAAGAGGAAAGTGACTCTATCTCCTTCAATGTAGATACCTTGGAGTCCTTGCCCAACATCAAAGGATCTATTTCCGACATTGAAAGAGATCATGAAGAAAGGTTTAATTAGTGCAAGGATATCTTTGATGTTCCAAAGACATGGATCAAGGTGTTGAGCTATGTTTGAATTCTGAAGAAGAAAAGGTGACACCTTTGGTAGCTCGCTTCAATTAAGAATTAAAAGGATAGGAACCTATTTCGAAACTTTCCTCCAGCATCATGAATCATAAAATTCTCCATCATATAAGGATTTTCTTCATCATATCAATTCAATTCCCTTATTCTTCTCTCTTCCTCTCTCTTTCTTCTCCCCCTTTATAATTCCCAATTATATGGAATCATGAAACTTCATACTTTTCACTTAAGTGACCCTTATATAAACATTATAAGATCCCTGTTTCCAATTTCCCGACCCTACGTCACTAGTAAGAGATGCATGATCAACACCAAAGGTTGGTAGGGCGAAAATGTGTAAAAATTAAATTTTATGTGAATTTACATTTGATTTACTTATTTGGGAAACATGTTTAGAATGCTCTTATTTCCAAGGAGATGTATGTGGGATATATGTGACACCATGAAGCTTCTAGAACAAACCACAAACAAAAGACACCTAACCTAAGAAGAGACCAAAAGTAGAACCAAGTATGCAGGCCTTGGTATGGTTACCATCAAAACTTTGTCTTATCTTGTTTGGATTGATAAATGATTCAGAAACAATTGATGATATTATGAAGGTTTGAAGAGACATGATTTGAATTTTTTTCCAATGTTTTTCAAGTTTTTAGGAATTGCTATAAGAATAAGTCCCTTGATCACAAATTTACGAAATGAACTGGCGAATGAAAATGCAATGCAGATGTAATAATGTACATATGAAAATTCGGGTGAAACTACATGTCATGATGCATGAGGTGAAGAAAGTTTACGAATATCAAATCCTCACCCTCGAAAGTACACAACGGAGAACCATTATCCTCAAAATTTCCATTCTCTTGACAAGGGCCTACCATTTTGGGTTTAAACTTACAACCCTTTCTCGAAGTGTATATGTCCAGTCATTAAAATCATTTGTCTGAAAGAGGCATTCATGTACCTCTTTGTCACGTTCTTGAGACATGGTGTGTGGTTGAGCATGACTATGTTACTTGGCCTCGTCTCCTATGTAGAGCACTATGTTTAATTGTGATTCTTGCTGAATGATGAGGCCTTGCCCCATGGATATGGCAAGCTTAGTTTTAGATGCACATGGGTTGAAATCAGGTTTAGAATAGAACAACCCTTGAGATGGTTTTATGGGCATCGTTTTAATCTCAAATTTCCCTTCTTCATTTTTTAACTCTATCATGTTTACACCTAGAACTAGGTCGTCGAGGGAAGAGATGCTAAACTAAGAAGAGTACCCATTCCTTGTGGTTCAAATGGGAGGAAGATCAGATCGTCACTCTCTAAGAGTTTTATAATTCCCCGTTGTGGTTTTAATGGACACTGCTTTCCACATATATTTATTCAGCCTTATTATTTTTCTCCACCTCAAATGTTTTTGGGTCAATGAATTCAACCTTTAGAACGTCTCCTGGGGTGACCTGACTAACTCTTTTGTTAGAGGTGGTTTGTTCAATTGATTCATAGGAAGTTCATACTCCGTATGGAATACTTTCTTCTTCTTGAGGCTTTCTAAGTGTATATCAAAGGGCTTAGGATCCACTTGAGTGATGAATACCTTCCCAAATGGAGGAATCTAATCTCCTGGAAAAGGGTATAAGGGATAGCCTTCATTTGATGAATCCAAGGTCTCCTAAAGATCATGTCATAACTTGTTTCCCTCACAATAATGTAAAACTCACAAGATGGTTTTTGGACCAAGTGTGACGGGAAGAATTATGGTTCCAATCAAGGTCACTTTAAGACCGATGTACCCCGTAATGTGTTTCTTGTAGAGTAACAATTTGTCTCTCCATATCCTAACTTCTATAAGAAAGAGAAAGGAACCACATTTATAAAGCAGCCCCATCATCAATCATGGCTCTCTTAATGCAATTGTTATAAACCCACTTGTAAATATAAGGCAGATCAACTCTTCAGAAATTTCAACATTAGATGGCTTCATTTCTATATCAAAAACAAACCTAGTATCCATATCATTTTGTTATGCACCTAGGGAAAGGATGTTATGATGTATATGTATTGATGGAGATGCCGACATGTGGCACACATCCCCTTATCTTATTATATCATTCATTTATTATTTATTATGCTTAGGAGGTCGGCCTTAGTATTGGCCATAGGTTAGAATGGTATATATAGGGGTTAGAAGGTTGTAGTTAATCATCATATTGAGTATTGGAGTGTTATTGTATGGTTTGGAGGTTACCCCCTCGAAGTGGAAAAGCTATTATATGAGCATATTGTCATCATTTATCTATATTTTGGTGTTCTCTCATGTTATTCTACTGTATATGTTCTGATTTATACAAGTAATATCCTTACAAGTGGTATCAGAGCAACGATTTCGCCATAATTAGGGCAAAAACCCTAATTTTTTGTTTTGAATATATCTTGAAGAGGGTATCTTTTTTTTTTCCAAATTTTTTCATCATAATTTGGAAACAATATAATTCAGAATATCTGAAAATTTCCGCTCCATTGGATCTATTTTGCATGTTATTGGTGTTTTATGTTTTTTCATAAATTCACTTTTCAGGAAGCAAATTATGGTATTTTTTAGCAAAATTTATATTTTCGGAAAGATCTTGAAATTTCAGTTAGGGTTTGTTCTTTGTAGTTTTATTCATCTACCGAAATATTTTCAGAATTCCTAAACCCTAATCATGATCACGAGGATAACAAATTTTTATGGAAATGGTGAGATGGATGCTAAAGAATGGTGGATAAAATTTAAGAAAATATATTTCTCATATTTCATGACAAGGAATAGGTTTTCACATTATCTGGGTGGTCTTGCATGGATTTGATTTTCTAAGTTAAAAATGACAGAAAGGATTGGTCTTGGAGGAAATGGAACAACTTTTTATGGATATATGGGACCACAAAGAGGAAGAAGAGTCAAAGGAAGATGATGGGGAAGAATATATTGAAGAATAAAGAGAGAAATAAGATGAAGAGGAAGGTGAAGAATATTCAAGGGAAGATGATGGTGCAGCATATATTGAAGAATCAAATGCAAAAGAAGTTGAAGAAGACTATGAAGAAGAGGAAGAAAAACAAGATATTGATGCAGAAGAAGATATTATAGCTCCCAAGAAGGAAGATACCATATTTCAATTTCATGGATGCATTCAAAGGAATAAGATAATTGTTTCCATAAAACCTAATAGCAAGTATAACTTCATCAATACGATATGGCTCAACATCTACATATTCAAGAAAGTAATATCAAAGAAGCTCAAGTGAATGGTAAGAAAATTCAAGTTTTTGAAGATTTAAAACTTACTATGGACAAATATACTTTACATTCAGATTTTTTTGCCTTATATATGGATGGTTTGGATATTTTTCTTGGGTATCCTTGGTTAGAGACATTGGGGACAATTAATATTAATATGAAAAATAAGTTTATGAAGATTTGGTACAAAAAGAAGAAGGTCACTTTATAGGATATCGGGCTTTATGGAAATAAAAGAAAAGTCAATATAGACCATGAGGATGATTTAAAATATGGATAAAATAAGTGCCCCAATGATGATACATGTTTCTTCTTATGTTTCTCGCAAGGTGCTTCGATCCTAAAAGCCCTGAGTATGCGCAACATCCCGCATGCCTCGCTTTGCCCCCGCGCCCTTTTTTTCCCTTTCTTTCCTTTCCTTTCCTGGCCTTTTGACCTTCAAGGACGAAACCGCCGCCCCGCAGGAGGCGGTCTCGTGACCGCCGCCCGATCGGGAGGCGGTTCAGAACCGCCGCCCGAGCAGGCGGCGGTCCCGTGCGCGCTTTCCGTAACGTTCTTTTCGACGCGACCCGCGTGAAATATCAACGCTTTACCAGCTTTTCTTGCCGACTTGAGCACGCATTTATGTTTTTGGTCCCCTGAATAGTGTTTTTCTTTTGTTTAATGTTTAGGAGTTCAGCTTGATTTGATCTCTCGCATGTTTGGATTCCTATAAATGCATGGTTTGTGCACATGCAAATGGCCCCCGAATTTAGCTCAATTTTGCTCCAAAGTTTGTTTTGAATTTCTTGTCATAGAGATCTAGTTTTCTTTTGCTTAGAATTCTTAGATTTCTATTGAGTGCTTTGGCTAGTATTGTGTCATAAATTGTAAGCCACATATCCAACTTGTGCAAGTGCAAACATTATTTGAGCCACCATTTTTAACTCCAATTTTCATGTTTCAAAGTTGCTATGGTCTTTTAGCTTGCTTAAGATTGGTAGCATAGGTTGTTACAGTTTGTTTTAGCTTTGTGTTACCGCTGGTAAGCCACGATCCAACTTCAGGCAAACAAGATACTGCTTTTGAGTAGTAATAGTCTAAGGCAAACCATCAAGTCAGCAGGTTTTGCTCTTCATACGTACTAGTTTCGTGTTCTCGATACTTTTGTCGCACGATTCGCAGAGACCCCGCTAGGAATTGTATAGGCCAAGCTCGTACTCGCGCCATCCCTCTCCTATCCGCACTCTATTCTCTCGCATTCCAAAGGCCGTCCATTGATCCAAATACTTATTCCTGCTGATGCAAGCATTCCACGCTTTTTCGGATTCACGTGAGCACAAAGAACGTGGAGATCATACCGAGGGGACAAGAACACACACACCGCCGGATTCGCCACCACGCTCGCGAAATCCAGTGTTCCATCTTTCAAAGTTTTAGTTAGAACTTATCAAATAAAGTAGTTAATCGCTTTATTTAAGTTATTTCCATTCTCGATATCGCAGTGAAGTTGTGGGGATTGATAGTTTCGAGAAACTATGATTCATTCCTCACTTCGAGGTAGGATCAAGAATCTCACAGATAGATTAGTTATTTCCTTGTTTAGAATAGATATACGAAATCGCATGCATAAATAGCTACACTCGGCTATTTTGTTTGTTTTACGTTGTTAGTTTAGTTATCAATTCTAAATATTTTAAATAGCTGCTTTCTTATAAATTGCCAGAAAATACAAAAAGAAATTATATATGTTAGAAGTACACTTAGTTTTTACTTTATTATAGTTTGTCTCATTTCCGCTTTTTGCATGACAATTACGGACCTGTGAGCCCAGTGGAATACATTTTCGAGCCAATTGTGCCCAAGCCCAATACCGTAGTGGCAATAACTGATATTGACCAAAACCTTAGGATACAAGTCTTCCAAACAACAACGGACTTCCAACAGATCAGGTCACAGTTGAGAGGGTTAAATATCGAAGACGACTCAAGCACATCTGCTTTTGGTCAAATCAGCCAAACTACAAAGTTATCCTAGAAAACATCCGCATGACCGTAGAAGGATTTGAAAGAGAACAAATATTCGGTGCGATCCTTTAGTTCCACAAATGATTACTGAGACACCCTAGTAGATATAGATACCAGCTTAAGAATCCAAGTCGCTAGAACACCCGTGAGGTATTCTCGAGAAAATCGCACAATTGCTGATTCTAAACGTAGAAGTTTAAAAAGGCTTACGACTACCGGATGCTAGGGATCGAACTTGATCTCCCGTATGACCATAACGGGACCGCAACAACCAAGAGTCTATGGTTGTGATCCCCGTGATCCCACAAAATTTCAACGAACCCACAAGTCGGCTTAGATATAAACACCGGCCTTCGTACATTAGTATTTCACTACTCCGATTCCACCTCTCATCATTCAACAGCTTATCCCTACTAGACACAACAAATAACAAAGCTAGAGAATTTTGGACTAGGCCGAGAATCGTCCATAGAATCGACCATATTTACCATATGACCCTATCAGAGAAATACACGAAACCATCCCGGTCATTTTCCACGCATCCCACAACCCATAGATCGAATCACGCCGAGCTCGATATTGATTGAGCCTTCGAGCACTATCCTCGCCGATCGATCTATCACACCACCTGTTAGAAGGGCCTTCTTTGCCTTAGATTCGCAAATACCATTAGTGCGTGTCCAAGACATTAGATCGCCTCGACTAGTTTGTCTCGCGCATTCTACCCCCACCGGCCGTCTCTCCGCACGACTCCTGGAGGTCGGGTACGCGGAAGAGTCACGTGTTGATTCCCACGCCACCGCCGCTTTTCCGACGCACAAAATTGGTGAACCCGACGTGAATCAAGCAATTCTTTCACCTTCTCTTTGAGAAGTTTTATCTTCTCCAAATCACCTTCGCTTCCTTCCCATTATTCTCGCGGTATTCATATACCCCCGAATATGCTCTGGATTCGATGCATACGCAGACTCTCTCTCGGGTCTCGAGGCATACTACGCCCAACAATAGGCAATCATCACCCTCACTCTCAATGTGGGGCGACAACTATTCAACTAACCAATTGTCAACACAAACACCAAGGACTAGATATAACTCGTCCTTTCAAACAGAGGGGCTGGAGCAAATTGCTCAAACACAAACAGAGCCTTCAGTGCTCAAACAATATGACATTGACCGAGAATCTCGCTTCATCTCCTCGTATTACTCGCACTCACATATTAGTAGACAATCGGATCCATACTTGGTCTTGATGATGGACAATCAATACCTTATCCTAGAGTGAACAACGCTCCTGGGTATGTACCCACCTATGTGAGGTTTACAAGTACAACTCCGAGACCCATTTTCAAGAAAATACCTCTACAGAAATATTCTTGAGAAACTTGGCAAGATAGCAATCAGCCTATGACAAAGCTATCACATGCCTATACAACACCGGGACATACAACAAACGCCACCAAGGCACGATATCATGGCTTCACCAAACGAAGTCATTTCAAATCTAATGGAAAAGGTTAGAGGATTAGAACTTGCCCAAGCAAGTCAAAATTCAAAAATCATACAAACAGGGAATTCCAATCCTCCGCACCATCCTAGCCAAGTGGATCTCCTCACAGGAGTAGGCACACTGGGTATGACTCCTCAATATTCACAACAAGTGCCAACTAGACCCACAATCGCTAACACTGTTCCTCTTGGTCCAGTACAGAGCAATCCATTCCTAGATAGTACCCCTTCGTACTTAAACATGTACTCCAAATCACCACAAGGGGATTTGTACTCATCCCCCGGCGTGTTTACTCAAATGCAGGGATTGCCTTATGCCCCTGCCAACGCGTACGTTACGCCATATCAACAACCCCTTCCGCCACCACAGGCACCATCAATGGTTGAGACATATGCGATAGGGACTTATTCAGAATATTTAAAGGAGCCCTTAGATTTCGCCATACGAAGCGTTATGCTTCCAAGGCCTCTTCCCGATTTGCCCAAATACAAAGGAGAAGGAGATCCGAATGCGCATATCAAAGCTTACGCTACCGCCATTCGTGAATTACTCCCATGGGATGGGGTCATATAAAATATTCCCAAAACGCTGGAAGGCATTGCCTCGATTGGTATTACGTAATACCCGAGGCTTCCATACATTCGTTCAAACAACTCGTGTCTGAATTCATCAAAGCCTTCGACATGAACAAACTATTAAAGACAGGAATCAGGGAGTTCTTGCACATCAAACAAGAACATAACGAGTCTGTCGCCCATTTCATCCAAAGGTGGCGTATACCCTTATTCCTGCAAGCGCTCCAAACATGGATCAGATGGAGCTATGCGATTTATTCCTTCATTCTCTTAGCAGAGAAGTGAAGGAAGAAGTCCAAAAATTCCCACTGAGGACTTATGACGAGGTGCTTGAAAGTGCTCTGCGAATTGATCAAGCAGCAATAGATAGCGGCCGTAAGACGTACGGAGCAAACGGGAGGTTAATCACCTCTTCTCAAAACACTACAACCACCACAAGCGTCAATCAAGGACCCAAAATCCTTAACAAAAATCGTGGGGTAACAACAGACGGGGTAACTGACCAGCCCAAGAGGGTAAATATCGTTAATACTCCGTCACAAACAAACAACCAAAGAAACAACAATTTTGTCCCGACGATTAATACGGTGGATTTTAACAATCCACAACAACAACAACGGCGAAATCCCATGCAAGGACCAAGCCAAAACTCATTTGGTTACCAAAACCAAAGTCAAAACCAAAAACAACAATTCCAAAACTTTGGTCCTAATAGCAACAACAGCTTGACCGAATTTTAGGCCACAATACACACCAAACCAACAAAACGGGAATTATAATCCCAATTTATTGTGGTTTCCATAAAATTCAAGGGCATGACACTAGAACGTGTCGTGATTACAACAAATTCATGCAACGCTTGCCAAAATGAGCAAAAACAATTTTTTATGGATATGTTCTTAAGCAGATCCTACGTCACCAACGGCAACTACCTTCGCAGGGCGCTTCGTAACGCCCTCTCAAGATCTTTAATGATCCACTCCCAAACCATGATAATGATAGGTCAAACCAACCGAACAAACAAAGGTGCAATAACAGAAACAACGATCACGAGGCCTCAACCTCGCTAAACTGCTAGTCAAGCGCCACAACTAGAAGTCAACCACGACCTAAGGTAGTTGGATTAGTAGAGTTAGATTCCGATTTACCCGTCAAGCAATTACGAGGACACGAGAGTATTTCTCTCAACCAAGTCCAAGCCATCTTCCTAAGCCGATAACATCCAACAAACCGTAACAAAACCTATGGGTGCTTACGATCTAATTAATGATCTAACAAAACCTTCTCGCATATTTCATTCCTTGATTTACTAAAGAATTCCCCGCTCACAGTGGCTGCTCTTTTAGAGGCATTAGGTTTGGGCCATTTAATTAGCATCACTCCACCACCAAGCACAAGTAAATCATATAGACTTTGATGTTTATCCTCCAGGACAAGCAGATAGGGATGTCGAATTCATATTCGAAATAAGTAAAATGCCTACAGATGCTGAGATCGCACGCCGAGGTGATCCAGCCCTACACTTGCAAGTACAAGTTTATAATAACTATGTAAAACGGGCAATGGTTGATGACGGAGCTGCGGTTAACATAGTTCCTTTCTCTTTTCTCCAAAAATTGGGATATGGAGAAACAAACTGTTCTACTACACGAAATACCTTGAGAGGCTACGACAGCCTTAAAGCCACATCGATAGGAACTATAATACTACCAGTCACCTTAGGACCTAAAACAATCCTAACTGAGTTTTATATTATAGATCGGGAAACTAACTATAATATGATCCTCGGCCGACCATGGATACACCGCATGAAGGCAATCCCTTCCACGCTATTTCAAGAAGTAAGATTCCTGCATCTGGGAAAGGTATTTGTAGCCAAAGGCGATCCAAAGCCATTTGACGTACACCTAGCTGATTTAAAGAAGAGACCAGGTGTACACTCAGAATTCGAACTGCCAACAAACCAACTTAACAAACCCTCCGACTCAAAGCCAGAGGAAAAGTTGATACCTACAACGGATCTTGAAACTACCAACATAGTCCAAACAATTCCAAAAGGTAAAACTAAAGAGACAGTATCATTAGAGACTACTGCGAAGATCGTTGAATTAATAGAACAAGATTCACCAATATTCTTACCATTCGATTCAAGAGGGGCATAGGATTTTCCTTAGGTGTTGGTTCCTCACAGCAGAAGATCTCTCGTATGGTAGAAGTAGAGTGTGCAAACACAAAGCAGATACACCTACATCCATACTCCCACCTAAGTATTGACTCTCCATTTCGATGGAGCTAAATGCCGCATGGAGCGGGGGCAGTATATATTTTACCTCGCCCAAGAGAAGGTCCTCCCATTCTCTTTTAAATTAAACTTTGAATGTACAAACAACGGCGCTGAATACGAAGCCCTCCTCCTCGGCCTTACCTTAGCCAAAAGAATTGGTATCGATAATATCGTAGTTTTAGAGACTCGCAATTAGTCAGCAAACCAAGTTTCGTAGGTATATGAAACTAAAGCCGAACACTTGCAACTTTACAAAAACGTCAGTATTAGATTTAAGCAAAGCGCTCAACTTCATATCCATCGAAGCAATTCCACGAGAGAAGAATCTTCTCGCCGATTCGATAAAGAACTTCGCATCACGCTCACTCCAAGCAATGAGCTAGAAGATACTCATTTCACTGGTATCCATTCGTAATCTAACCATTAATAAAAACGATGAAGGATCCTCTTTCAAACGGAAGTGAATCTACCATCCTAGACCATGTTGGAAATGATGCGCTACTTTGGATTACTTAAATGCCCTCGCAAAGATTACATCTCTCCTATCACACGCTGGATTTATCCCCGATCCCGCATTCATCTTCCTACTTCGAAATCCCGTAACGAATCTTCCTCGCAAAAAGAACCTAATATATACGTGGTGGAAAACGGGATGATATAGATCTACCTCCGCACTACTCGTAGTTCAAGAGGGTAATGCCTCTTTAATCAAGAAACAATCGATGTCAACATCGAACGGAAGATGAACCAAGAGTTTTAAAGTTAGGTTCTTCATTAACCCCAGAGAAGTAGAGATACATACTGGGTTCTCGTGAGAACATCGAAGGCATTTGCATTTAATTACAAAGAGATGACCGAGTCGCACCCCACATCATGTGCACAACCTCGTCACTAGATCGATGCAAAGCCTATTAAACAAATCAAGACCCATGAAACCCAAAGTAGCTCTCATGGTAAAAGAGGAGGTGATGAAACTCCTTCAAGTAGGATTCATCAAGCCGCTGACTACTCCCAATGGGTATCCAACATCGCTCCCGCTTCTCAAGAAGAATGGAAAGATACGCATCTCGCATAGATTTTCGAGATATCAACAAAGCTTGCCTCTAAGGATGACTTCCCATTACCATCCATGACGTTATTGTTGATGCAACAAAGAGGTTTTGAACTCTTGTCTCTCATGGATGGATTCTCGGATACAATCAAATCAAAATATCCGAGCAAGATCAAGCTAAAACCACGTTTATAACTCCTCGGGAACCTATCACTATGCCGCCATGCCTTTCGTCTCAAAAACGCTGGTGCTACATACCAAATGGCTATGACTTATATATTTCACGATTTAATTCATAAAATCGTGGAATCCTACGTAGATGACTTGTTGGCTAAGGCCAAGAAGCGCCAGACCATCCCAAGTACTCCGCCATTCTTTCACGCTTAATAGAATACGAGTTACGCTAAATCCGAGAAATGCGTCTTTGTGTAACAGAGGAAAGCTCCTAGGTTACATCATATCATCACGAGGATCGATGTTGATCCACCAAAATTCGGCTGTCCTCGAAATGGTCCCACCTCGAGTGAATCTGAATCGATCATTTCTGGGAAGCTCTGCAATCCGAGATTTATCCTGATCTAAGCTTCGCCATTCACCCAATCAACAATTTACTCAAGAAGGACTATAAAGCATTAATCGGATCAAGATCGCAATGAAGCTTTTGATGCCGCTGCTGCTTGTTATCACCGCCACGCTAATGCCGCCTAAGCTAGATCGCCCTTTAATTTTGTACTCACGGGCCACCGATGTTTCGTTAGCTTGCATGCTAGCCCAAGAAGACGATGACAAGAGAGAGCGTGCAATTTATTTCATTAGCCGAACATTGCTCGACTACGAAACACGCTATACACAAGCGGAACGAGAATGTCTTGCCATAGTCTTTGCTACTAAACGCCTAAGACACTACATGCTAAATCAAGAGACAAGGGTCATAGTAAAGACGGACCATTTACGGACTTTTCTCACACAAGGGTCCTCGTGTCCAAAAAGCGGACGCTTTATAACCTTAATGGGAGAGTTCGAATTAACTTTTGTAAATCGAAGTCGCTTAAAGGACAAATCATCATAGATTGGTTAGCCGATAACCCGCTAGACGAGGAGACTTAGTGGATTTAGACTTTCCGTGATGAATGCGTGTACTACGCCGAAACCCGACTGCTATATCCGAGTGCCCTTGGTACGCTGATATCATTAGTTATATCATAGACCATAGGTACCTGTATGAGCTACACCTCAACAAAAGGAGGTTACGATTATCGTAGCTAACACGTAATTATAGAGCAGTGTTTATCGGAAAGCATTCGATGGAATGCTCTTAAGGTGCGCTGACACAAAGAGTCCAAGAGGATTCTCCATGAATCCCATAGCGTATATGTGGAGGCTACTTCAGGGCCATGCCACCGCTCGAAAATACATCGAATGGGTTATT
Organism: Taxus wallichiana var. yunnanensis; assembly: GCA_018340775.1. Taxonomy (NCBI): domain Eukaryota; kingdom Viridiplantae; phylum Streptophyta; class Pinopsida; order Cupressales; family Taxaceae; genus Taxus; species Taxus wallichiana. The sequence goes on from CM031238.1 coordinate 297,278,341, forward strand.
TCTCGCCCACTCTAGAACATGACACAATAGAGTTTGACGCAGTGCCATAAGTGTCAGGAGTTCTCTCATGAGATCCACATGCCAGCACAAACTTTACAACCGATCGTTACTCCATGGCCCTTTTCTACATGGGGCCTGGACTTGATAGGGAAATTCTCTCCCTCCTCCACAGACGGCCACAATTTTATAATCACGGCCACTGAATATTTCACTAAATGGGTAGAAGCCATGCCTCTTACAACTGTACCTGGTTCTGTAATCGCTAAGTTCATTTTGAACCAAATCATTTGCAGTACTTCGATCCCACAAATCATTATCTCGTATAATGGAACCTCTTTCAAAAACGAAGAAGTTCGTGAGCTATGCAACAGATTTAAAATCAGCCATCATACGGCCTCCTTGTACTATCCCCAAGCCAATGGGCAGGCTGAAGCAACAAATAAAACACTGAAAGCCATTCTCCTTAAAACAAGAAAGAAAACAAGCGGATTGGCACTTAAAGTTATATCCGGCCTCAGGCCCATCGAACTTCAAAGAACTCCAACAGAGCAACTCCTTTCTCGCCGGTATTTGGGTCGGGCGCTTCTCCCACTCAAGTTGAAATCCCCGCCTTCGCATTTCGCTACAAGGGATTCTCGATGAGGACGCTTACAGAGAAGCACGCCTTTCTCAATTAGAAAGCCCGGATGAAGCCAGTGATAGATGCCGAACAAATGACATAGAGTCTATGCCGACCGGATGTGCCGGCAATACAACAAGAAGGTCTATGAACGTGACATATACGAAGGTGACCTAGTTCTATAGTTAGATAGCCGGATCGACAAGAAGACCGCGAAGGAAGGAAGTTCCGCCCAAATGGTCAGGCCCATACCAAGTCACAAAAGACTACGGAAATGGTGCATACCTCTTATGTACGCTAGAAGGTGAGGAGTTTGGCGAAACAACAATTCTCTCCACCTCAAACGCTTTACGCATAAGCAGCCTAACGCTACCTATATAACTATCTACATTGCATTTTTCATACAAATTAGGATCATTTTGTCCACTTGTTCTTACACAAATTATGATCAAGGAATCTATTCTCAAAAGCAATTTATTTCAAACTCGTGATGTTTCTGGCATAAAGTTCTTTAATCATATCTCTCCATCTTTAACATTATCAAATCACTTCAGAATCTTTTATCAAACAATTCTGCATATGACGAAGTCCTAATGGTAACCATACCAAGATCTGCAAGTTTGTTCTCGCTTTGATTTCTTCTTAGGATAGGTGTCTTGCCTATGGTCTGTTCTAGAAGCTTCATGGTGTCACATCTATCCCATATACGCATCTCTTTGGAAATAAGCATATATCGACAGCTTTACTCGTATAAACAAGTCAAGAAGTGATTGAAACAGTAAAATTTTATTTTACACATTTCCTTGCTCCCACCAACCTTCTGATGAGCTTCAAGGCTCTTACTAGTGACGTAGGGTTGGGAAAGGATGGAAATGCCCTTACTCGCCATGCCTCGCCCATTTGGTGATAAACCCATGCTTCTTACAAGTAGCATGGGGCAAAGTGTAGGGGGTCCTCTAAACAAAGTGAATGTTAAAAAGTCATAAACAATCAATTCAAACTTTGAGTCAATAAACGAATAAATCGATGATCAAAATTCCAAGAGAGTTAAAAATCCTAAAACCCGATTTTGTCTACTATGTGGCCATCTACGGGTCTAAGTCTGATAAACCGCAAAGCAAGTCGCACCCAAAACTATGAAGTCATTCGTGAGTAAGCTTCAGAGTTCTTAACTTGTTCCACCAAAGCTTCACTGCCTTTTTATCACTATCATTTCACCATATTTCATAACTCGCGCCTTCGCTCTTGGTGATGAGCCCTCGCATCTTACTAGTCAAGCAGTGGAGTTAGGAGGGGGCAAGTTAACTGCTCATCATATCGTTATTTTTCATCATTTTGCCAAAACAAATCATGAGGTATCCAAATTGCCCACGTAAACTAAGATTTAAGATCACAATATATCTACAATATCATGTATCAAAGATCATGAAACACAAAAAGAAAGCAAACATTTGCATCATCTGTTTTCCATTGCATACATTCTAGAAAGCACATAAAACATACATCGTAGTATACACAAAACAGTTGGAAATAAAGAAAGTAGAATACAAATGACAAGTTTTGATCCAAAACCGACGCATATATATAAATAAATCAAGTTTATATACAATGCCATCATGCGCAAGGCATGGTCAAAACGCTCAAAGAGCCCGTAATACACAAAAGAATGTAACTACAAATATAGAGAGCCAAGTGGCCTCTCAACCCCTGCGCGATCCCGCTGAAGGTGCGCGCCCTCGCCTAGGACTCCGGCTGCGCTGGCGCTCTGAATGGACGGAGGGCTCAGGGTCCCTAGGGGCAGGCGTGGGTCTCGCCATGAGAGCGGCTCTCATAAGACGCCGGCTGTCCTATAGCCTCGCCAACTCGTGACGGAGAGTTGACACCATCTTGCCACATGCCAAACGGGAGCGAAGACGCCAAGCATGCTCAGCGGCCGCCGAGGGCTCTCCTAAGATCCACGGATAACTCCGCACGGGTCTTATCCATAGGGATCATCAAAGAATCGACGCAAACCCTACTGGATTAGATCCCGCCACTCATCAACAGCCTCGCAAAGCAAAGAAAGAAAAACAAATTAGAAACTAGGCAAAAGATTAAAGTATACACAATGCAAATATAAGGAGAGTTAACATTCGAAAACAAATCCTAAAACAAAACAAGCATCAAAGGAGGAGAAGATAACTTACTCGGATCGCTGTGCCTCCAAGATGGGTCGCCAGTGGCCAAAGCACTGCCGCCGATGCCGCGCCGACCGAGGAGCTACTCCCGTAGTCGGGGCAACATGGCGCCCGCAACGGACTCATCGCTCTCCACCATGACCTCTGAGAGTGGCTCCTCGCAGGCCACTGCCTCTCTCTCGCACTCTCCTCCTCTCTCTCGCCCGCAAAATGTCCCGAGTATCATGCCACTCAGATCGCTCTCGCCCGCCTCGCTCGCTCCCGACCCTCCTCTCGTGTGCTCCTCGAATCGGAGTCAATATCTATAGGGTCGCCACCGCTATGAGCAGACTCGCAGCAATCTGGAAGTAATGGTGCCCGAGGCGCACCAGCCTCTCCTCTCGCCCGAACTATCCTCTCGGCCGCAATAGGAATGCCAGGGGGTAATCACCGCCCAACCACGGCCTCTGTGCCCCCCCTAGCCTCTCTGACCGATCTATAAACGGGTGCTACCGAGGAAGCATACCGCGTAGGGGAGGCCAAACCGCCGAGGAACCCCGTCAAGGGATGTACTCTACCCGCCCACACGATCAATAACCCGCCCGTGATGGAGCAGAGATCAATGTCGTAGTCTCCTCTCCCCATATACCGCCATAAGCCGGTACGGTGTAGCCTCCATGTCTCGCCGTGGTAAGGGTGGCTACCGGCCGGTGAGGTGCTCGAGCACCGACATACCCGACCATCGGCTGCCTCACCGCCCGGATCTCGCCACCGCCACGCCCGCCATACGGAATGAAACGCCATACACCCAACTCATGACTAGAGTGGGGTGGCTCAAAGATGCCCTCGCAATCGACCACCTCGTATAAGTCATGGTAGGTGGTCCCCAAAATGTCTCGCGCCTGTGCGTATTTCCGCCATGTCCTCTATCTCGTGCAATGATGGGGCCCAAAGCAAGATAACAACAATATCCCCTCCCTTGTCCCCGATCGCCTCGAGGCAAGGATCCCCATGATGGCCTCTGTCGAAATACGGGATGGGCAAAGAAGGAATGGATCTAACTCTCACTCCCTTCTTCGCCCCGTGGAAATAGCCGCATCCCCATATAACCCGCCCACTGCAACTGTGCTCGACCCACTGCCTGGGCAGAGTCTCCTCCCGATGATCGGGACCCCAGTGATGCGATAAACATCCTCCAAAGTGATGGTCCACTCACCACGGACTCCCTGGCAATTCAAGGTGTTCCGATTCGCGGCCCCAATATGAAAATAGGTCACAAAGAATCTGACTGGATGGAGCAACGTGGGGCACACGCGACAAACGTAATATACCGGCCCTCTGCAATGTGTCCTCCTCATCTGCTGAGAGGGCATCCAAAACCCCGGGCAGCCACTCACACTCTCGCTCCCGCCCATCTAATGTACTCCTCTTTGCCCGCATACACCCAAAAACACACAAGGAAGAGTAAGTTAGTATCTAAACAACATCAAGAGAAGCGTAAAAACACGTACAAATGCTAAAAATACAAGTAAAAGCTTTTAAGTAAGGTTCTTTTGCAGATTTCTCAGGTAAAACCGCCGCCCGAGCAGGGGGGGCGAGCCGCGCGCCTTAAGGGCGGGCGGTCCCGTGACCGCCGCCCGCACAGGAGGCGGTCAGTGAACCGCCGCCCGTCTCTGGCGGCGGTCATGTCCGAAACCCGCGCGGGTTTTTAAACCTAAAAAGTCCCAAAATGCGAAAAATAACCATTTTAACTAAAAACAAAGCCTACCCAAGAGAGCGCCCCTAGATGGACCTTTTCAACCTAACAATTTCAAAAATAATCCCCCATCAAAAGAATTTGCCATTTCAAATTTGAAGAGGGAAAACATAAAATGGAAGAAAACCAACCCGTGATCGCCGAGGTCGTTCCGCTCGTGGAGGCATGATCTCTATCTCACTACGGATGTTTTGACTCTACTCGCGTAAGAAACCGTCACCGTGGGTCCCAGAGCTCAAAATCAATCAAATCGACTCACAAAATGAATAGGAAAATGGGCCCACTTTCATATATATATCGTCCTGCTTCGCTTTTAAAAATAACTTTTTCACAGTGTTCTGAGCGCCGACTGAGGTAAGTTTCTATCCTCGCACAAACGGACGCCCTTTCTCTATTATTTTAACGTTTATTTTTCAAATTATCAGTATCTATCTCGCATTTGAGTTCTCTTTTCATTTTGCAGTAAGGGAATTTTGAGCGCGGCCATTTCAACACACACTAAGCGTGTAAGGTATAATTTCTCACTTCCTATTTCGGGACGGCCATGCTCGACCCACCGCTTTATGCCTCTTCATGGCTAAAACGCTTCTCCGAGGGGGCAATATGTACGCACTCAAAATCAGTAAGGTACCGTGATCATGAACGGTGTAATAAGTGCCCCAATGATGATACAGTCTCTCGCAAGGTGTTCGGGATCCGAAAGCCCTCTGAGTATGCGTTAACATCCCGCATGCCTCGCTTTGCCCCCGTGCCTTTGTTTTTCCCTTTCTTTCCTCTTTCCTTGGCCTTTGACCTTCAAGGATTTAAACCGCCGCCCCGCAGGAGGCGGTCTCGTGACCGCCGCCCGATCGTGGAGGCGGTCTCAGAACCGCCGCCCCGAGCAGGCGGCGGTCCCGTGCGCGCTTTCCGTAACGTTTTTCGACGCGACCCGCGTGAAATATCAACGCTTTACCAGCTTTTCTTGCCGACTTGAGCACGCATTTATGTTTGGTCCCCCGAATAGTGTTTTTCTTTTGTTTAATGTTTAGGAGTTCATTGATTTGATCTCTCGCATGTTTGATTCCTATAAATGCATGGTTTGTGCACATGCAAATGGCCCCCGAATTTAGCTCAATTTTGCTCCAAAGTTTGTTTTGAATTTCTTGTCATAAAGAGATCTAGTTTTCTTTTGCTTAGAATTCTTAGATTTCTCATCGAGTGCTTTGCTAGTATTGTGTCAGCAAATGTAAGCCACATATCCAACTTCAGTGCAAGTGCAAACATTATTTGAGCCACCATTTTAACTCCAATTTTCATGTTTCAAAGCTATGGTCTTTTAGCTTGCTTAAGATTGGTAGATAGGTCATTACAGTTTGTTTTAGCTTTGTGTTACCGCTGGTAAGCCACAGATCCAACTTCAGGCAAACAAGATACTGCTTTGGGAGTAGAATAGTCTAAGGCAAATATCAAGTCAGCAGGTTTTGCTCTTCATACGTACTAGTTTCAGTGTTCTGATACTTTTGTCTGCACGATTCGCAGAGACCCCGCTAGGAATTGTATAGGCCAAGCTCGTACTCTCGCGCCATCCCTCTCCTATCCGCACTCTATTCTCGTCTCGCATTCCAAAGGCCGTCCATCGATCCAAATACTTATTCCCGCTGATGCAAGCATTCCACGCTTTTCTCGGATTCACGTGAGCACAAAGAACGTGGAGATCATACTCGAGGGGACAAGAACACACACACCGCCGGATTCGCCACTGCTCGCAAAATCCAGTGTTCCATCTTTCAAAGTTTTAGTTAGAACTTATCAAATAAAGTAGTTAATCGCTTTATTTAAGTTATTTCCATTCTCGATATCACCAGTGAAGTTGTGGGGATTGATAGTTTCGAGAAACTATGATTCATTCCTCACTTCGAGGTAGGATCAAGAATCTCGCAGATAGATTAGTTATTTCCTTGTTTAGAATAGATATACGAAATCGCATGCATAAATAGCTACACTCGCTATTTTGTTTGTTTTACGTTGTTAGTTTAGTTATCAATTCTAAATATTTTAAATAGCTGCTTTCTTATAAATTGCCAGAAAATACAAAAAGAAATTATATATGTTAGAAGTACACTTAGTTTTTACTTTATTATAGTTTGTCTCATTTCCGCTGATGACAATTACGGACCCAGGAGCCCAGGAATACATTTTCGAGCCAATTGTGCCCCAGCCCAATACCGTAGTGGCAATAACTGATATTGACCAAAACCTTAGGATACAAGTCTTCCAAACAACAACAGACTTCCAACAGATCAGTGTCACAACAGAGGGTTAAATATCGAAGACGACTCAAGCACATCTGCTTTGGTCAAATCAGCCAAACTACAAAGTTATCCTAGAAAACATCCGCATGACCGTAGAAGGATTTGAAAGAGAACAAATATTCGGCGCGATCCTTTAGTTCCACAAATGATCGCTGAGACACCCTAGTAGATATAGATACCACTTAAGAATCCAAGTCGCTAGAACACCCGTGAGGTATTCTCGAGAAAATCGCACAATTGCTGATTCTAAACGTAGGTTTAAAAGGCTTACGACTACCGGATGCTAGGGATCAGAACTTGATCTCCCGTATGACCATAACGGGACCGCAACAACCAAGAGTCTATGGTTGTGATCCCCAGATCCCACAGCCCAACGAACCCACAAGTCAGCTAGATATAAACACTGGCCTTCGTACATTAGTATTTCACCTACTCCGATTCCACCTCTCATCATTCAACAGCTTATCCCTACTAGACACAACAAATAACAAAGCTAGAGAATTTTGACTAGGCCGAGAATCGTCCATAGAATCGACTATATTTACCATATGACCCTATCAGAGAAATACACGAAACCATCCCGGTCATTTTCCACGCATCCCACAACCCATAGATCGAATCACGCCGAGCTCGATATTGATTGAGCCTTCGAGCACTCATCCTCGCTGATCGATCTATCACACCACCAAGTTAGAAGGGCCTTCTTTGCCTTAGATTCGCAAATACCATTAGTGCGTGTCCAAGACATTAGATCGCCTCGACTAGTTTGTCTCGCATTCTACCCCACCGGCCGTGTCTCGCACGACTCCTGGAGGTCGGGTACGCGGAAGAGGAAAAGGTGTTGTTCAAATATGATATTAAATCATAGGCTCCCACTGGTTTTGTGATTGTAGGAATGTCATCTTGTGGGAAGGAAAGATCAGGTAGGGGTTGTGAAACGTACTCCTTCTTCCGAGTTGTTTCATTAATTTCACACTCAACCTCTAGCTCAACTAATCCCAATATTTTTTTGTTATCATTTGAACCAAGGCTAGGAGTGACCCAAGAGTTATGGGAATTTGAGGCTTCGTGGTCAGTATTTCCTATAGGAATTCCATTGTTTGTGTTTTGCAAATTCACCTTGAAATTTTTAGGATGCGTAGGGATCGGATATCAAAAAATTCCCACATTAGCGTTCTGAGGAGATACATGTCCTATATAGTTAGATTGTGAGTTTACTTTAGGATTTGCTAGGAACATGTCTACAAAGAGTTGCCTTTAGTTTTCGGGAAGTCTTTGCAGAAACTTGTTGCAATTGCGGCAAGTCCTATCATCATGACCCCGAACCTTATGGAAACCACAATATAGGTTGAGGTTGTAATCTCTTGGCATTTGATAAGCATCTTGTTGTTGTTGATTATAACATTGGTTGTAAATTTGAAATTTATTGTTATAACTAAGATTCATTGCCCTTGGCGAGTTTTGATACTGGTTTGGACCTTGGGTTTGATTTTGTTTTTGTGGTGGACGATTTACATCGACTATGTTGACAGAAGACACAGAGCATCTAGGGCTTATTTATTTTCCCGAGTTGTTTTTATTTTTAGTGTTAGCGTTGTTTGGAAAACCAACATTCTTGTCTTGATCAGTAGCACCATTCATGGTAGCACCATGATTGTGATTCACACCTTTAGGTCCTTCATTGTTGGAACCATTGTTTTGATAATTTGCATTACTTTTATTTGGGGATACCAATTTCCCATTGGGACCATAGGTCTTATGCCCAATGTCTATAGAGGCTTGGTCAATCCAAGCACTCCTTCCAAAACTTCCTCATAACTACGAAAAGGAAAATTTTGGACCTCTTCCTTAGTCTCTCTATTGAGCGAGTGAAGGAAAAGATCACAAAGTTCCATCTGGTCCATGTTGGGCGCACTTGCAGAGGAATAGAGAACTTGGTGCCATCTTTGGATGAAATGGGCAGCAGATTCATTTTTCTCTTATCTAATATGCAAAAACTCCCTAATCCCTGTACGCAACAACTTGTTCATGTCAAATGCTTTGATGAACTCGAGACAAGTTGTTTGAAGGAATGTATAGAAGCTTCGATATCCTATAATACCAATCCAATGCAATTCCTTCGAGAGTATTTAGAAATATCTTAGTCACTACATCATCCCAAGGAAGTAATTCCCTGATAATAGTAGCATAGGCCTTGATATGAGCATTTGGGTCTCCTTCTCCCTTAATTTTTAGAAGATATAGAAATGGGCATGGAAGCATGACACCACGTATGGTGAAGTCAAGAGGATCCTTTAAGTACTCTGCATATGTACCCATTGCGTAAGACTCCACCATTGAAGATCCTTGATAAGGAAGTGGACGATGAGGAGTTGGATAAGCTACACTATAAGCATTGACAGGAACATACAGTGTCCCTTGATATGGCATGTAGGGAGCAAGAATAGTATATAGGTCCATCTGGGGAGTTTTTGAATACATATGTATGTAAGGTGGGATAGCTTCAGTATATGGACTAGCGTGTGTAAAACTAGGAAACTTCACATTGCCTATTATGGTGGCATTCGAGAATGCACTTCCGGCCATCCCTTACGTAGGATAAGCTTGTGAAGGATGAGGACCCATCCCTAGTGTTTCTAATCCTGTGAGAAGAGCACCTGGATTTGAATGAGTCGATAACCTTGTTGCATACATGATATTGAGTTAGTTTCTCATTGGAAGGGATGTATCCTTTATTATCAACTGGATACCCCATGTTATTCCCTACTGCATGTGTTGGTTGTGAAGTCTGGGAACTTTCTAGTTCTCTAATCCTCCCCACTAAAGTAGAAATGAAATCATTGGGAGAGGATTGAGTCCCTTGTTGGGTCAAGCTTGTGGCATAAGGTTTGATTGAGCGGGCTCATGATACCCTATTATGAATTGTTCAAAGTTATAATTCTTTTCTTCCTCAAAAGTAAGAATCTTTAGATAGGTATTCAAAATATCGAGGTTGTGGCCTTCATTCTATCCAAAGACTCATCTATCTAACGAAGAGGATTATCTATTTGTGTAAATAGATCATCCTCTATTGATTGCATGGTAATGTGAGGTATTAACAAGACCCTATGGTAAGAACCTGTTCCATTTGTGATAATAACATGGTTTACATTGGGTTGAAAATATTGCATGTCTAATGGTTGATCCACCTCCTTCATCCTTACATAGATAATGGGGTTTGAAGTGTAACCAAGGGAGGTTTGGACGCTTTCTTGTGTAATTGTCGCCCATCTCGAAAGAGAAGGGGACTGTTGTGGTCCAGCACGTTGGTGTAATATCTATCATAGCTAAATAGCCCACCAAACTCTCTTCCGAAATATTTTAAAAGGTGTAAAGTGCCCACCAAAATAGGGGAATACACGGAAAGATGAGATAATAAAGCAATGAAAGAAAGGAAACAAGAAGGAATTAATCCTTCACGTCAAGTTCACCAATTTGACGGATGAAAATAAACACATGATCTTTAACCGCACTCGACCCCCAAGGTTGTGCCAAAGTAGTTGATGTTGAATGTGTGTGGCTAACTATAGGAGGATCAAAGTGACTAAGATCAGGTAGTGTAATCTTTTGGTAGCCGAGTTAACAAAGGGGAGATTTAGAGGCTATGAACTTGGATCTAAGTGTTGATCTAGTTTGAAGTGTTCATGTAAACTGAATGAAATTAATAATCTATGTTACTACTAAAAGGAAACTAATATAAACAAATCAAAAAACTAAAATATTACAATCACAAACAATAATTCACTTCTATTCTAAATAATCAAATCTACTTCTACACTAAAACTAAACAAGCGAGATAACCCGGTGTGGTTATTCACCTGTGTTGAGTGTATTGAATCTAAACTAACTTAAAACAAGAGCTTTTCCAAATGATCTATGATATGTAGACAACCTCCTATAGATATTCTCTCCTTCAGATCCACAAGGATAGGAAGAAGAGGATCCATCACCGGGGTTGCTATGAAAGATTCAAACCCTCTTGGAAATTAACTAATTACTTTCAAATGAAAAGAAATTGATTTCTACTCTATTTGATATGTAATTGAAATTAACAATTCATAATTGACAATTTGATAAAAAAGGAGAAAAAAATACACAACTCCAACCTAGAAGAGCAAGAACCTTGGCAAATCCAGTAGTAGCAGTATATGTCCCCTCAGTTCTTTCCTTTCTTTCTCTAGAGTGTTCATTTGAGTCCAAAAGATTGGGAATGCAAAGAATAACAACAAGAGGATGGTGCTTGAGTGATGGCATCTTGGAAGCAATCTGGACATAATGCAAGTAGAAGAGGGATAGCACAAGAGATCTGAACTTGGCTATGCAATTCCTAGCAAGATTATGGCAGCACAACAATGCAAGATACACAAAATTCTCAAGCCCTTTTGCTTGAATACAAGCATGGAATATATAGGAATGGAGGCTAGGAGGTTACTTCATGCACAAGGAAAGAAGGAGGAGTTCTAACCAATTAAATCTATTTAAAAATAGAAGAGAGAAGGAATACCATGCAAACAAGACTATTTTTAGGAAATTTGGTTCACAAACGCACCCTAAAAGTTGAGTTAAGTGAAGCGTCGTGTGTCAAAACACACATGAAGAGTTATGGAAAAAGTGTTCAGGACTACCACCCTACGTAGGGTGGTAGTTTATGGGCTGTCTAACTACACCGGCGGTGGTTTGCAAACCGCCGCCTTGGTACAGGCGGTGGTTTAGACACTTAATGCCAAAATGAGCACAAAAAGAAGGGGAAAGCTAGAAAAATGCAAGGAAAAGTTAAGTAAGGCTATCTAGGCTACAAATATATACTGCGAATGGGTTTTTGGAGCTCGAACACCTTCTTAAAAGGATTTTGAATCATCAATGGGGAATCTTATAACTATTTTCTTGACAATATAGCACGTGTAATTTTGGGGTGCGTATATGACCTTTTCATACCGTAGAATACTAACCGAGTCTAACAAAAGCACCATATGACTTGACCATATCCAAGATATAGATTTTTTTATATCCTCCTTGGATAAGAATTTCATACAATATTTCTCACAAACTTTACCATATTATATCATTTTAAACCTTTAAAAACTTTCAAGAATATCAATGATTCACATATCCCTATCAAAGAGTTCATTATAGAGATCAAGATGACCACCAGTAGGCCTCTAGTGAATCATTCATTTTAATCACTTTATCTTGTTCCTCCATGAGTGTAAAATGAAAAATACCTCACACATTTGTGACCCTACACATATTCCTATGATTATTATATAGTATTTTATGTCCTTATTTATTTTTATAAGATTTACAATTTTGACTTCTTCATTATGTTTTCACAGTGTGTTACTAAGACTGTTTGGGAGAAAATCAAACCTATTTTTGATCCAATCACTTTCTCATAGGAAACTTACATGTTTTATATACCCATTTGGCCATTTTACTATCTCCATCAACTTTGTAGCATGTATTTGAAAGAGATCTTCCTAGTTTGCGATTTGATACTTTAAACTAGGTCATCAAAAGCACTTCACGAGTAGGTTTGAGAACTATCACAAATTCCTATGGATTTTAAATTTTTCTTGAGATGAAACCACATGAATATTCAATTATATCATGTTAATATAGTTTGCTCCAAATTTTAGAACTCCATCATTTAGTCCCTTTAACACTAGCTTCTCTTTACTCTACTTATTTGCATTCTTCTTGACTTGATCATAACAAAACTTCATGAACTCTAACTTCCTTGAATGTTTTCATATATGAATCATTTTGCAAAACATGATGATGACCTTAAATCATTTAAGACAACCTTGTAGACACCAAAAAACACATAATCATGCCTAATACATGTTATAATCCTATGAAGTGATTGTAATAACTCATATTTAAGGGGTTGACATAGATTACTTAGCAAATTTGAGACCTTGAATCACACCATCACACCTGAAAAATCAATCAATACATGAATTTATAATTGTATACAACCTCATTGCTTAAACTTAACATGATAACTTGACCCAAAAACAACTCCTCATACTTTTCTTAAATAGATAAACCATACATAACTTCCAATGATAGACTTTGATGCATACCTAGACATGATGACATGACTTCCTACCGTTGTATTTTCTCCATAACTTCTTGAAGTAGATGGCTTCCTTTTCTTGCTCCCTTTCAAGATTCCTGACCTTTTAAGGTTTGATAGGTGCTAAGATTACTGCCAACATTTCCCTTAGATACTCAAAGGTAGGTTTTGGCAGTGGCTTTGTCAAGATATCAACAACTTCTTCCTTGGTGGATACATGCTCCAACTTGATGCATTTCTTTCTTACTTGATCTCTCAAGAAATGATACTTAATTGGGATGTGCTTTGTTTTAGAATGAAAAACTAGATTCTTAGACACACTGATTGCACTAGTACTATCACAAAAGATAGGTGTAGGCCCATCACACTTTACCTTGTAGTCTTCCAAATTTTTCTCATCCACATGACTTGAGCACAACATTGTGTAGCAACAACATACTCAACTTCACATGTTGAAAGAGCCACAAGAGATTATTTCTTGCTTGACCAAGAAACAAGACATCCTCCAAAAAATGCACCACCACTAGTACTTCTCCTATCATCCATACTTCCTACCTAATCAACATCATAAAAGGCCCTTAAATCAAAGTTTTCACTCCTTGGATACCACAAACCATACTCAGTAGTCCCTTTAAGATATCTAAAAATCATTTTACTTGCTTGAAGATGTGTCTCTTTAGGTTCTTCTTGAAACCTTCCAACCATCCCAACAACTTGTAAAATATATGGTCTTGAAGCAATTACATATAAAAAGTTTCCAATCATGGATCTATATTCTGATTGATTCACTTTAGGAGAATCATCTTCTTTTCTTATCTTACATCCTGTAACCATGGGAGTTCCAATATGCTTGCAATCTTCCATTTTAAACTTCTTCAACATCTCCTTGATATATTTAGTTTGAGATATGAATATACCTTCTTTAGATTGATTTACTTGTAGTCCTAGAAAGAAAGACAACTCTCCAAGCATGGAAATTTCAAATTATCTCTTCATAGCCTTTGTAAATTCATGGGTCATGAGTTCATTGCTTCCTCTAAATATGATATCATCCACATATACAACAATAATCAACAAATTATCTTCTTCCCTTTTGATATACAAGTTGCTATCAACAACTCCTCTCTTGAATCCTTTCTTGAATCCTTTCTCAATCAAGTACTTATCAAGCCTTGCATACCAAGTCCTAGGGGCTTCCTTTAGGCTATAAAGATACTTTTTTCAGTTTTCAAACATAATATTTCTTATCAGTCAAGTAAAACCATCTGGATGCTCCATGTAAACCTCTTCTTCTAAGTAACCATTCAAGAAGGCATATTTTACATCCATTTGATAGACCTTAAATCCCTTAAACCATACATAGGCTAAGAATAATATGATGGCTTCCATTCTAGCTACAAGAGAAAAGGTTTCATCAAAATCAATTCCCTCAACTTGTGCATACCCCTTACAAACTAATCTAGCCTTGTTTCTTGTGACTTCTCCATCCTCATTGAGTTTATTTCTAAACACCCATTTAGACCCAATAACATTCTTATCCTTTGGTCTAGGTACCAATTCCCAAGTCCTATTATTTTCAATCTAATCTAACTCTTCATTCATAACTTTGATCCAAAATTCATCTTTTCTTTCTTATTCTACATTATTAGGCTCAAATTTTGATTAAAAGCATAATTCTCTTGGTTTTGAAGACTTACCAATTTTCTTCTTGTAGTAACTCCAACATTCCTTTCCGAAGATCTAATTTTTAAGATGATCTCTCCTAATCTTCCTTGATGGTGCCTTGGGTCTTGCATACATTCTTCATCACCTTATCCTTCATTTACTTGTGCAACTTCTTCTTCTTCTTCTTCTTTAGGATCAGTCACTTGTGATGTTTCCTTTGACTTGTGAATGGATTTTATAGGATAAGATTCATCAAATTTCACACTTGCACTTTCAACTATTGTTTTCAACCTTTTTTTATATCAAATATAGGCTGAACTTATTGAAGAATAATCTAAAAATATGCCTTCATCAGATCTAGAATCAAACTTACCTAGATTGTCTTCAGTCCTTTTGATGAAGCACCTGCATCCAAAAACTCTAAAATGTTCCACATTAGCTAGTCTTCCTTTCCAAATTTCATATGGAGTCTTGTCATTATTTACTCTTAGTTGACATCTGTTGAGAATGTAGACAATAGTACAAATTTTTTCTTTCCAATATCCATTAGGTAATTAAGATTCATTTAGGATAGTTCTTGCCATCTCTTGAACAATCATGTTCTTCCTTTTAACCACTCCATTTTGCTGAGGTGTTCTAGATGTTGAAAATTGCCTCTTGATGCCATGAACTCTACAAAATTCATCAAATGAATCTAACCAAAACTCACCTCCATTATCTGATCTAATACTCTTGATCTTTCCATTTTTCTCATTCTCAATGAGATCTTTAAAAGACTTGAAAACATCAAATGCATCTGATTTGTTTCTCAAGAAATAAACCCAAGTATATATAGTATAATCATCAATAAGAAGCATAAAATAATAATCACTTGATGTAATTTCAATTATCATAGGCACAAAAATATAAGTGTGAATCGGTTATAGTGGACTAATGGTGGAATCATGTTCATTGGTCTTGAACCTCCTTCTAGTTTGTTTCCCATGAAGACATGCTTTGCACAATGTATCTTTTGGTTTGCTGATTTTTGGCATATTTCTCACACAATTGTTAGAGCTGATTTTGACAATATTTTCAAAGTTTACATGGCCTAATATCCTATGCCACAACCAACTATCATTCAACTTACTCATAAGACACTTTTCTTTGTTGACTTCCTTAAAAATATACATGTTATTTTCAGTCCTCTTAGCTTTGGCAACCAACTTACCTATTTCTCTTTTTCTAATTTTGCAACCCTTATCATCAAAAGATAGAACATACCCTTGTTTACACATTTGACTTACACTGATTAGATTGTGCTTTAGTCTTTAAACATATAGAACATCCATGGTGAGAGTTTTTCCATTATTCAAACTTAAAGAGCATCTACCTACATTTTTTATGATATAATTATCTTTAGACCTAATAGATCTTAAAGCATTCTTTCTTAAGGAGATAAAATTACTCTTATCACCTGTCATATGAGTTGAACACCCACTATCAATATACCATATCAAATTTTCATCTTGGCTATGAAAATTAGTTTGATAAATTCCACACACTTCATTATCCTTAAATGTAAATGAGGATGATGCACATAATTCAAAAATAGAGTCCCATATGTCAAACCTTAAGGGTTTCATATAGGTTCTCAATATGATCATAGGGAACATTTATGCTTATACTTGTCTACTATCCATGGTAGTGCTTCATAAGATCTCTTTTCAAGTGATTAAACTCTTCCAAAAGGACCCACACTATTACCAATTGTTTGAAGCACAATGGGGTGAGAGGGGGGTGAATTAGTCCTTATAAAACATTAATTAATTTTGTATTTGATTACTTAAACCATAAACCATTCATTAATTTGTGCATGAAAGAGACACAATAATACAAGATATAAGTGAGAAACCTTCAAGGGGAATAAAAGCCTTTGAAAATTATGATTATATTACATAAATCAAAAGTATTTAGTAAAACACCAACTTCACAAGGAGCCCCAACCCCTAGTTTAGTGAAGCACCAACTCCAAAATGAGGATACAATCCCCTAAGATGATAAAGAACCCAATCAACCACCTTTTGATGAAGATATCTGATTTAGTGTTGCTGAAAAATTGATGAAGATCACCTATTCACATCACAACCTTCAAACCCTCATTCACCTAGCTCTCTCTTTCTTCTTCTTTCATGGACTTCTTTTAGATTTAAACTATTGTACACACACTATATAAAATTCCGCAACCTATTTAACACTTCCTCAAATCTGAATCAATTCCTTGATACACTGCTTACAATCACACACATGGGTCTCACATTTTCCCTTTTTCTCAACTAGACCAAAATTAAATTCAAACTTCACTTTTCTATGAAATCCAACTAAAAAAGGAAGCTAGTCCTAAATATTTATTTCTATCAATAAATCTAAACAAATCCCAAAAAAAATAATTAAAAACTCATATTGGGCCCATGTAGGTCAATCATGCCCAAATGCACTAAACAAAGACAATACTAGCTCAAAACCCCATCACATAGATGAGCTAAATTAAAAACACCAAAACCATGATTATTCAATATAATTAAATTCATCACACATGTGTAATTTTACATATAAAATTCATCCATGGTATTAAATTTTCTTTAACCAATCAAATTATTCATAAAATAACCTAAAAGGCTCATATCCTTCACCAAACACCTATTTCCAGCACCCTATCTTTACCTTTGGGCCTCAAGACCACCCAAGAAGAAATAAAATATGGAATTTAACCACTCATTGGAATCCTTAGGACATTTATATCATATACATGCATGCTATAGATCATGAAATATTCATATTGGCAAACCACACCAACTTTCCTCTTGACCAAACTGAGCTTCCCAAAAAGTAGTTTTACAAAATCAACTAGTTTGTACCATTTATGCCACTATAAAGACCTCCAAAATACTTCAATAGGAGCAAAATTAATCCCTCTTTAGTCTAAAACTGATATCAAGCATCAAATACTCCATCTCATGACCCATTTACCTCATTCTTTCATCCTGAGAAATCATGTCCTAGAGAACCAACAATCTTCTTCTCCACAAATCAAGTTGGATGACCCATTAAACATCATAATCATGAGACACACCTTATACCAATGGAAATAAATCTGAATCCTATTTCTATAATATATCACATTTCCTTCCAACTCTAAGTGGAAGGCCTTCAACAAAGTCCATCTCTGAAAATTGCTTGAAACTACCCCAAAACTGCCTTATGACCGGTCTTCATAAATAGGGCACAATTTTCCATTTAAGAGAACCACCATTATTGGAAACCATAATTTACCTCAAGTAAAATTACCATAAATGTTATTTTATTTTGCAACTCCTTTGGACAACCTTGTCCCAAACTGAACTTCTTCAAAAACTTGAATTTTTTAGGTCGGGTCAACTCATCACTACATGATATATCATACCTTTATGGAAATATTAATAAGTCCTCTACATCATAAAATAATCATAATAAAACAAAAATTAATCCTTACTAAGAAAATATTTTCTAATCTTTTAAGCTAGGGTTTCAAGCACTCAAAAAGTTGTTTATCTCTTAACATTTGTTCATAAAACTGACAATGAAATTCCCTCATTATTTTTGTGAAACATTCTTATTTAAATGAAAAAGCATACCTAAAATTCACAAGGTCCTATGAAAAACACACAATTCAAGGTGAGCATCATAATATGCATTTCGAGCTGGAAAATGTTCTTTCTTGGACCCTATTTCACACAAAAACATAACTTGTAAAATATTCGTTAGAATGACCTAAAATTTTCTCACACCTCTAGGAAACCCCTTTTCATCATCTCGAATCATGATCATATCTAAAATAGATCTCCATATTCTCAACCCATGTCATTTGCATGACTAGCCCTTGGATTTTGCATAGTTTAGGCTAGGTTCAACTAAACCAACACTATAACTTATCATGAAAACTCTATAAAAATTCCTAACATAATTAGAGAAACATATATGACACTCCTTTCATACTTCCATGAGATCTCATGGCCATACAACTCATCCTCATGCCTCCAAGCACGTAGACTAGGTCTAGATGAACACTTGAAATTGGGTCTTCAACCTGTACATGTACCCTAAAGCTCATGTGAGTGCCTAAACACTCACAAAAATTTATCTCCATGCTTATACCAAGCTCCTCAAGCCATCAATAGACTTAAACCACCATGCTCTATTACCTAGGCTAGCTAGGTCACTTGACAAGGCTTGCTAGACCAAACCAATCTCATTGAATCACCTCATGCCATCATGAAACCATCTGAATATCCATGTCACCATCATACTAAGCATACTATGACTATACTCCATCATCCTCTTTTTTTCATTAATGAGATTTTACATCAATGAAAACACCTATAACTCAACATGCCAACAAATCTGATTTCATGTATAAATATAAACTACTTTCTAAAATCTAATATAAATATAAAAATAAAGTGTAACAATTATATATATATGTATATAATTAGTTTTATAATAATAATTTTTAATTCACAAGAGAGGAATTTTTATTTTTATAAACTATATTCCATTTTTTTCCATCATGTTTAAACCTAGGAATTAAATATCAAAGTGTGAGTAAATTTGTATAATTAATAGATCTCAATTATATGGAAGATATGAATTGATAGGAGAAAAAGGATTAATCTAAAGTAATACTAGTATATATTTAAACCCTTACAAAAAAATTTAAACATGGAATATAGAACTCAACCATTGACACTACCAAAACTCTTGAGCCCAAGCCATGATAGAGTGTAAGTTCACTTGTAACTCTATTTATAACTTAGCTCAAAAGATTTCAATTTCCAATCAAAACTCATATGCAAAATTGATAATCAAGTTCTTAGAGAAACAAAGACTCAAAATATTTCTTATTTAAATCAATGATATAACATAAAGGAAGAAATAAACAATTCTTTCATCTACTTGACGTTAGCTTTGGATTTGGCTTGGACATTAGCTTGAGGATAATATGGAGAAGATAAGCTGAGCTGGATGTTAAACGAGTCACAAATCTTTTTAAGATATTTGTTTATAAATAACTTTCCATTTTCCGTGACGAGTTTGTGAGGAATGCCAAAGTGGAAAATGATACGGGTAGATAAAGTTAATAATTGGACCAGATTTAGTTGAAGTGAGGGGAATTTCTTCCACCCACTTAGTGAAATATTCAGTTGCACTAATGATGGAGTGATGTTGTTACAAAGACGAGGATTAATAAGACCAATGATATCAAGACCCCATTGTGAAAAGGGCCAAAGGTCCTGAGCTAGCTACAAAGCTTGACTAGGAATGCAAATAAGATTGGAATGTTGCTGACATTTTTCACACTTCTTAACATATTCATAGCAGTCGTGATTGAGAGAAGGCCAATAATATCCAAGATGAAGAACACGCTTAGAAATGGCTAAGACACTAAAGTTTCTACCACAAATACCATCATGTATCTCTTGGATATCACGAGAATATTCATGGGATTTAAGGAAGTGAAGGAGAATACCGTCAAATCTGAATTTATAAAGGATGCCACCAAGGATCATGTAGTAGTTAGCATCTTTGAAGGAAAGACCTCCTAAAATTATTGGATAAATTGGATGGAATCATGGATTTGGATAAATAATTAAATATTTGGGAATATCAAGGATCCAACAAACTAGATTCAACAAGAATAATGTGAGGTAGGTCATGGAATGGATGATCACTATGGTGAATGACAACCGAAAGTTTATATTCTTTCATTTTCCATGGGATGAGAGTTTTAGAGGATGCCATCATATCAGTGAAATGATTAGACGAATGAGGAACAACTTGGATAGTATAATTATCGAAAGCCTCAAGGAAGAGATGAACAATGCCATGATATTTTTGAAGGGTGTCATTTTTACATTGATACTCACCCGTGACTTGTTTGATGATAAGCTCAGAATCTCCATAGATGTCAAGGATCCGAATGCCTAGAAAGAGAGTGATTTCAAGACCTAAGATAAGGGCTTCATATTCTGCCATATTATTCATGCACTCAAAATTGAGCTTGTTTGTGAGGGGAATAGGAGCATCCCTAGGAGGAAAGAGAATGACATTAGTGCCTCCCCCTTCCTAACATTTAGAAACATAAAAAAATAGAGTCATTTTAAGGTTTTCATCCTCATGATGAAATTGGTTAATGAATAGTCCTGGGAACTACTCATGAGATAGATGTGTAATAGGAAGAGGGGTTTCCGCTAACTAGTTGGAAATAACTTGGCCCTTAATATATTTTTGAGAAATGAACTCAAGGTCGAATTCAGTCATGAGCATGAGCCATCGAGTAATATGATCATTGTGATATGGTTTTGAATGTATTGTCTTAAGAGGATGGAAACTAGTAAAAACATAAGTCTTGTGATTGAGAAGATAGTGTCGAGCTAAGAGGTGGAAAAGAAGAGCACAAAACATAAATTTTCGAGTCTCATTGTAGTGAGTCTCGCAGTTGTGAAGGGTGTGACTGATGTAATAAATGACCTAATCATGACCTTGGTCATTGTGATGCGCTAACATAGCCCTAAAACATGACTAGTAGCAGAGAGATGTATAGATAAAAAGGCTCCCCTCGTGGGGAGGTGTAAGCACTGGTGGAGACAAGAGATATTTTTTAAGGTCGTCGAAGGCCTTTTGGAAATATTGGTCCCAATTGAAGTCTATGTCTTTATGAATAAGGTGATGAAAGGGTTGGCATCGATCTGAAAGTTGTGAAATGAAACAGAACTGATTGAAGTCATCCTTGAAGACTAGAAAGTTTCTTAAGGTTAAAAGGAGGTGGAATTTCAATGATTGCTTTGATTTTTACAGGGTCAACTTCAATGCCCCTAATGGAAACGATAAAGCCAAGGATTTTCCAGTTAGCACTCCAAATACACACTTGGCTGGATTAAGGCGAAGGCAAAAATGGATAAGGTGCTTGAAAAGAACTTTAAGGATAGAAATATGGTCGTGGAGATGTTTAGATTTACCTAAAAGATCATTGACATAATCCTCTATTGTTTTATGGATGAGATCATGGAAAATGTAAGGCATGGCCTTCGATAAGTAAAGCTACGACATTTTTCAAACCAAAGGGCATGATGTGGTAGCAAAAGGTCCCCAAAGGGTGATGAAGGAAGTCTTATGTTGGTCTTCTGAGATGAGGATTTGATTATAACCAAAAACCCATCCATAAGGGAAAGCATCTCATGGTCTACAATGAGATCTACAAGTTGATCGATGTTGGGAAGTAAGAAGTCATATTTAGGGAAAGAAAGATTAATATCTCGAAATTCGGTACATATGCGAAGTTTTCCGGATGCTTTAGTGATAGGTACAACATAGAAATCTGTACAACTAAAAATTGACATGCGACCATCAATTGCACTCGATCTCCCAAGATCATGCTTTGGGACAAATGATGTGAAAGATGTGGATGGATATGGGTAGAGAAATGAATGAAAAATATGTGGAAATGCAGGGGATGCCATTGTATCGTTGAAATGATTAGATGACTAAAGAACAACTTGGATAGTATAATTATCGAAAGCGTTGAGGAAGAGATGGACGATGTCATGATATTTTTGAAGGGCATCATTTTTACATTGATACTCACCCATGACTTGTTTGATGATAATCTCATAATCTCCATAGATGTTAAGGATCTAAATGCCTAGAAAGAGAGTGGTTTCAAAACCTAAGATAAGGGCTTCGTATTCCACCATATTATTTATGCACTCAAAATTGAGCTTGTTTGCGAGGGGAATAGGAGAATCCGTAGGAGGAATGAGAATGACGTTAGTGCCTCCCCCTTCCTTACATTTAGAAACATAAAAAGAGATTCATTTTAAGTTTTTCATCCTCATGATGAAAGTGGTTAATGGAATCATGTGGGAACTACTCATGAGATAGATGTGTAATAGAAAGAGGGGTTTCGCTAATTGGTTGGCAATAACTTGGCCCTTAATATATTTTTGAGAAATGAACTCGAGGTCAAACTCAATCTTGAGCATAAGCCATCGAGTAATATGATCATTGTGATATGGTTTAGAATGTATTGTCTTAAGAAGATGAAAACTAGTAAAAACATAATTATTGAGAAGATAATGTTGGAGCTTAGAGTTGGAAAAGAAGAACGCAAAACACAACTTTTCAGCCTCATTTTAGCAAGTCTCACAGGTTGTGAAGGGCACAACTGATGTAATAAATTACCTACTCGTGACCTTGGTCATGTCGATGTGCTAACATAGCCCCTAAGGCATGACTAGTAGCAGAGATGTATAGATAAAAGGCTCCCCCTCGTTTGGAGGTGTAAGCACTAGGTGAAGAAAAGAGATATTTCTTAAGGTCTTTGAAGGCCTTTTGGAAATATTAGTCCCAATTGAAGTCTATGTCTTTATGAAGAAGGTGATGAAAAGGTTGACATCGATCTTAAAGTTGCGAGATGAAATGGAGAACTGATTGAAGTCAACCTTGAAGACTACAAAGTTTCTTAAAGTCGGAAGGAGGTGGAATTTCAATGATTACTTTGATTTTTATAGGATTAACTTCAATTCCCCTAATGGAAAGGATAAAGCCAAATATTTTTCCATTTAACACTCAAAATACACACTTGGCTGGATTAAGGCGAAGGTAGAAACAAATAATGCGGTCAAAAAGGACTTCAAGGATAGAAAGATGGTCATGGAGATGTTTAGATTTACCTAAAAGATCATTGACATAGTCCTCTATTGTTTTATGGATGAGATCATGAAAAATATAAGTCATGACCTCCTGATAAGTAGCTGCAACATTTTTCAAACCAAAGGGCATGATGCGGTAGAAAAAGGTTCCCCAAGGGGTGATGAAGGAAGTCTTATGTTGGTCTTCTACTGCGATGAAGATTTGATTATAACCAGAAAACCCATCCATAAGGGAAATCATCTCATGGCTTGCAATGAGATATATAAGTTGATTGATGTTAGGAAGTAGGAATTCATCTTTAGGGAAAGCGAGATTAAGATCTCAAAATTCGGTACATATTCAAATTTTTCCATATGCTTTAGAGATGGGTATAACATAGGAAACTATATAACTAAAAATTGATACGTGACCTTCAATTGCACTCAAACTCCCGAGGTCATGCTTTGGATAACCGATGTGGATGGCTATGGGTAGAGAAATGAATGAAATATATGTTGAAATGGGATGAAAAAATTATCAAGGAAAAACAATGTCCTCGACACTCAATATCGGATCTTCTCATCAAGGGAAAGGAAGGCCCTTCTAACCTGAATGTGTATAATAGATGGGTCAAAAGAATAGCCACACAAAGAATCCAATCAATGTCAAGCTCTGCAAAAATTCTTTCCAATGGCTATGGGATACATGGAAAACCAATGGGTTCCTCGTAATGATTTCAAGATAATGTCATGGAATAAATGAGAGAGATGTGTGGTTTCAATGGCTCTATAGGCGCTTACTACAGCTCAATCAAGAATGTGAAAGATCTATAAGTGTCTTGGTTCATGATGTTTAGTTGTCTAACAATGTCTGGTACGTGTGGGGATGATATAAACATTTGTGCCCATAATATGATATCTAAGTTTGTTTGGTCTTTGAGTTTGTTTTGTTGTGAAACCATGGGATCAAAACCATAAAGTCTTTCTCGGTTGTTGTCCGGTGATGATCATGTGTGCATTTCTGTGGTTTTAATCTAATCAAATTAAAATAATGATCTAATCTAAATAAACAAAGACTACTCTATGTTTTTGTATTTTGTAATATAAAGGAAGTGAAACAATAAAAAAAACTAATCTAATTAAAATCAATCATTTTGTGATTTTCTCGCATTTTCCAAATTAAATGAAGAAATAAAAGCTTCTAATTTAATTAATAAATCCTAAAAAAAAACAACTAGATGTAGTTGTTTATCTATGTAAAAGAAATATAATCTATTCTAAATAATTAAATCTTCTCTAAAATATGGATATGAAATAAATCCTTTACTCTCCTCATAGGTATGGGAAGAAATCGACACTTTTAGAAGCTTTTCTTCCCCTATAACTTCCACGAAAAAAAGTAAAAAAGTCTTTTATGGAGGATCTTCTAAATGAAATAATGCTTCATTGATTTCTAAATTAACACAAAAGCTTTCTTCCAGAATCACCTCTTTACAAATCTATAGAGATAGGAAAAGGAAGCTATCTTTCCTAAGAAATATTTGTTGAAGGAAATGATCTATTATAGATTTTCAATTATTGAAACAATGGAAATTCCTTTTCTACTATAGTAAATAATGTGCATACAAATTTCACAAATAAATAATTAAAGAAATGATGAAACCCAATTACAACCCCAACCTGGTAATTGTAGTGTTGTGGAAATCCAGTTATGGTGTGATTTTGTGTCCCCTCAGTATTCTTTTCGACCTTCGGTGTCCACGTGAGTCCAGGGAGCTGGGAATGCAGAGGAAGCTAGAAGAAGGTGCTAGAGAAAGTAATGGCTTACTGGGAAATCTAGTGGCAATGCAAGCAGAGGAAGAATAATGCAAGTGAACAAATCTTGATTGTGTAATCTCTAGTAGGATTGTAGCAACATAACATAACAATACATGAAAAATTCTCCGGTCATTTGCTTCAAAGAAGTGATGGTTTTATAGAAGGTTGGTTGGGTTGTGCACTATCACACTTGGCAGCCATGGGGTGCCACATCAACACATGAAGGGGTAGTTAAATAATCAATTACAAATCACAAGTGAAAGAGGAGATTGATATGAATAAGTCAAGCCTAAAATTAGCTAAATTGATTCCCAAACATGTGCTAAAAGTGAACTGGAGTGAAGTAACACACGCCTAATTCGCACACGAAGAGGTATGGAAATTTTCATGAAAACCACACTCTGTATAGTGCGGCGGTTACACAACCGCTGCCCAATTAGGGTGGTAGTTACACAACCACCACCTAGGTAGGGCGGTGGTTCCGTAAGTAGAGGCCAAAAATAAGGAAAAATGTTGCGAGAAGCTCTAAAAAAGTAGAAATGACTAAGGTGGATTAGGCTACAACTATAAGATGCAAAAAGTTCAAGGAGTTAAAACACCTTTGGAAGAGACACAAATCATTATTGGGGACTTTGAACTATTTTTTCCAACAATCTAGCACGTGCAAATTTTGGTGAGTACATATTACCCCTCGGAGAAGCATTTTAGCCATGAAGAGGCATAAAACGTAGAGTTTGAGTATGGCATTCCCAAAATGGGGAGTTAGAAGCTATACCTGACACACCCGTGTGCCAAAATGTCACCATCCAAGATCCTGCTACCTGCAAGATGAAAGCAAGACTCAAGTGCAGATAGATATGATATAAAAAAATAAACACTAAAACAAAACAACAAGAGGACTTACCATCTGCGCGGGGATAGAAGTATACCTACACCAATGCTCCAACCCTATAAAGCATATACACTCAAAATGAAGTTAAAACAAAGTATATATATAACCAAAACACTCATTTTCAAATTCATTTGCACATATACTCATTGCATTTTGGAGCTCTTGACCAACAAGAATCGCTTGTTTTGGGCAAGAGTATAGTCAAAATGATGAGAGTGATGACGTGATCATGACCCCGTGAGTGAGAGACCAAGTGGAGAAGACAAAGGTTAGTATTTTACATTTTTTTGTTTATTTGAAAGCTAAAAATGTAAAATTGGAAAAATAGACACCTGGGCGGGTTATTTTGAAATTTTTGAGTTAAAATGTTCCCTAGGGGGTCGCCTAAGTGGGTCTAGTTTTTGTTTTATCTAAAATAATAAATTTTTGTCATTTTTTGCATTTTTGGTCAAAGGGGATGGATCATCCGTTCTGGATCCGACCACCGCCATACACAAGGTGGAGGTTATGAAATCGCTGCCTGCGCATGGGGTGTTTGTGTAACTTCCGTGGTGATTACGCAACCGCCGCCTGCGCAGGCGATGGTTTCGTAATTATCACCTGTGAGCAACCGTATTTTGACTAACTTGGATGAATGTTATTTCTTCTAATTATATAATAATATTTTTATGAGCTTATGCCTTGAAACATGTTACTAAGTTTCTCTTTTTCTTGTTTTGGTGAATGCAGAAGAGTTATATGTTCATTGGAGGTAGGTGAGAGAGAGTGATTGGCTTCCATGAATTATTTCTCAACCGACACTTTGGATGAGAGGGATTTATTACACCGGATGGGTTATGGAGGATCTCTCAAGTGCCACACATAGCACCAGCCATCTAGATTTTATGTGACTGTTGTCTTATTGGGATGCTAACCGAACACTTTCCAGTTTCCTAGTGTTAGGGGAGAGTGGACCATCACTCTCAAGGATGTCTATAGGATTCTTGGTGTACCTATGATTGGTAGATGGTTGACACTTTGGAGAAAGGTTCTCCAGTTTTGTATAGACAATGGGCATCTTATATGGGAGATGATGGGGCACCCAATGTGGGTGCCAAACAGGGTATGTGGCTATTATTAATTGCCTCCACACCTATCCCCACTCTTCATAAGGCCATCATTGGTATCTTGGCCTCACGTTTGATGGGAGACAAGGGTGGGGACAAAATCTTGTACTGCTAGGCTCTTGTTATTATGGCTATTGAGCAACATGGGAGGATTTTTTCTTGGGGTGTGGACATTCTTGGGACCACATACCATGATCTATACTACATTATGAGGCTACGGGGAAATCCCTGAGCCACCCTTCCTTGGTTATGTGTTGGGTGTATGAGCGAGATCATCCCCTACCGAGAGGAGTTGGTATACAGGATCTAGGGGCCATCAAAGCTATGAGATGGAAAATATTATCTATTCTTAGAGGGGCACAAAGCCTATTGCTTAATTGACCATGGATGATTTCTCTTCCAAACCCTACCAGGGACCTGATTGGGAGATGGGGTGATGACAAGACTATACTACTTGCTTTTAGTGGTGTGAGACAATTAGTAGACATGACGCTAGGGTGGAGGTCCACCCAATTAATAGAGTCCCTTAGTATTTTTGGAAGCCATATGATGATGCACTTCTAGTTGTTCCTATTGTTTATCACGGCATTAGAGAGGCTTGAGAAGGCCCTAGGGGTGGCATGGCTAGATTGCTATTACACCAAGATTACCTATTCATTTGGATAGGCTCATAGTTCCTAGAGTGCTAGTAGCACTCCTCTAGATCGAGGCCAAACCTTCTCATGGTGGGGGAGGAGGAGGAGGAGAAGGCCCATACAGAGAGAGAGAGACTAATGGTAAGAATGGAAAAGAGGGAGGAGAGGAGGTCAGAGCAGAGGGGGGGGATGAGGACAGTGACTCAGAGTGGAGAGTCACATGCAAGTTTTTAGAGTGCTACTAGTTTCAGGAGGATGAGAAGGAGACCCTTGTTTTAGAGGATCCCCTATCTCCCGAGAGAGAGGTAGTGATGAACATTATAAGATGGGACACCACATCACCTCGAGAGAGGGAGAGGAACAATAGGTTCCCATAATGGCTTCACCACCACCAATTGCACCACTGATCCTATACGTATACATGAAGATCTGAGTATGTAGATACTCTTTTCTTCACCCTGTTAGCTAGAATTGTTAGTAAACTATGCATTGTGCTTCTTTTTTTTTTTTAATGTTTTCTAACTCACCGTTTATTCTTTATTTGTAGCTACTACTGACGGCTAGAGAGATATTATTCGTAGGATCTATGTCAATACTTTGTTGATCCCTATGGGAAGATTCGTGTGGAGCCACTGGAGGATTTGGGACAGCCATTTCAGATTGGAAAACATACTGATGTTTTTCACCTCTTTGGAAGGTCACCGAACTCTTGACTTCTTAGTGAAAAAAATTTCGCTTACGAGAAGGCGGAGAGGATGGAAGGTGGAGTCACTCACGTAGTGAGACCACAACTAGTGGTCAATCTCATGAACACTCTCACCACTAGGTGCATTCATGACATCGGATCCGTAATAAGAGTCTCACCATAGCCATGCACCTTCCTAGGGTTTTCGTAGAGAGGGATAGACCATGGGCCTTTATTTCTTCGATGCCATTTTGTGAGGCATATATATGATGTTTTTGGATTTTTGTGCTCATTGCAAGAGATTTTTGACCACACCTAGTGTGTGATGGAATTGTACACAAAATTTATTTATTATGATATATATATATATATATATATATATATATATATATATATATATATATATATCTTTTTGGTTATCCTTTGCTACTGAGAGTTGATTTCATTTATGGTTTACTTCGTGCATCTGTACTCTTTGATGTTTAGAATATCTGATTTTATATGATTTTCAGAATGTATGCAGTGGATGATAAATGCTAACAAAATGATTTTATTTTTGTTGTTTTTATTTTTACATGATGCCGATGCAAACACAATGTAATGTTGAAACTATGGTTTTACAAGAAATATTTAGTAGTTTTTGTTTTGTTGGAAAATGTGATGAACGTAATATGATAATAAAATGAACTCACTCCACTTCTAACCCCATGCAACTAGTAAGATGCGAGGGATCATCACCAAGAGATAGAAGAGATATGAGTTGTATGATTTTGATGAATGAAAGTGATGAGATGAAGACAAAATTTTGAGAGAAACCCAATTAGAAACCTATAACTTAACTCTACACACAATTTACTACATAATCTAGAATGTGATTTACTTGCAAGTTTATATAGACTTAGACCCATACATGGCCTCCTGATTGAAAATATATGGTTTTAAGGTTTTAACTTTGTTGTCGTGTAAATGTGCAACAAGGAAATTGACAATTTCTGAGCATGACAACTATACCCCTATGTTAAATTTTCATGGTTTATCATTCCCAAGTACCCCAAGTCTATCTAGTCAGTCCAATAACCCCCTGATTGATGTTAATTCATTCCCCTAGGTGATTTAGGAAATTCAAATCAATCCCCCTAGGTTATTTTAGGAAGTTTTGAAAAGTTGCTATCTTCTGGCAGTATTGGGAAAGGCTATCGCTGGCCTTCCCAAGACTGGATCAACCCCCCTAGAGTGGAATGGAGGGGAAAAATTCAACATGGAGGTGACTTTAAGACCTTAGAACATCAGGAAATGATTTTGTAAGGTTTGGAGAAGTTTTGAATACTTGGAGCAGTCTGAGTAAAAACAAGGTTCACGAGCCTAAGCGATCAAAGGCCTAAAATAGTTGTTGGGTTTCAGAAGAAGATTCCAGGAGCTCCGGATGGAGTTATAAGTTAAAAAAACATATCCGAGAAAGAGGATTCCAAGGCATACATGATGGTGAAATCAGATATTTCACAACACCTTGGCACATGTAATTTGCAAGCGCTTTTATCGGCATAAGTGGTCTCAAATCACAAATCCTATTTTCATTGATCATATGGATGAATCAAGAAATTATACCCACACCATTGAATTAAAAAAATTCATTTCAAGTCAGGTTAATATAAAATGTCACCAATAAATTCCACCTTGAGCTCAAGTTATCATCTTTCCAAGTTACCCTCTCAAAGACAGGTTCAAGACTTAACCATTTTTAAGAGGACACATGTTAGCACTAGAAGCATAGTAAGATTTCATGTCCCTTAAATCCCGAGGTTAGCTACACCAAACATTGAAAAATTCTCCCATCCCCCAAGTGACCTCTAGGATCCTCATGTGACCTTCGAGACTTGACAGTTTCAGCCCTCAAGTGCATTTTTTTGGAGCATCCGTTCCTTATCGTTGGATCAAATGCTATTTTTCAGCTCCAAGACCACCCTAGAAAATTATTTCCCTCATTTTCCCGAGGTCGGGGAACATAAATAATGGAAAAATTCACCCATCCCCTATGGGGAGTCTTTTGGTTACCCACGTGACCAACTTTCAGCCCCAAGGTGCATTTTTAGAGCATCCATTCCTTGTCGTCGATCAAGCGCCACATGTCACTCCAGGACCATCATGGAATCGATGTCCCTTGTGTCCCTGAGGTGAGGGACACAAAGCATATAAAAATATGCCCAACACTATAGTAGATTCTTTTGGTCACCCATATGACCAGTTTCTAGCCCCTCCATGCTTTAAAGCTAATTTTGGAGCACTCATTCCCTGACATCAGATCGCCACCACATGTCACCGTCTTTCTCATTGTGGAAATTGATGTAATCCGTCCCGAGGTTAGGGACATTAAGGGAAAAATTGCACCCAAATCCAACTCAAAAATTTGAATTTTTTTCTAACTATTGGTTGCTTCTTGTTGCTTCTAACATCCGTGTGCACAGACATCTCCATCTCCTCCTCTTGTAACTCCTCACCATCATTCCTCCATTGTTGAACCTTGAACTAGACCTTTCATATAGGTACTTCCCTTCACTCCATGAAATCACACAGGTCCTAGAAGGAAAATTGGAGCAAACAAAGAAGGAGAAGCACATAAAGAAGGAGAAAACAGAGAAAACTCCATAGAAATGAAACGATAAGTTGAAGAAATATCCCAAACAGATACGTGAAACAACAATTTATATTTTTCTATTCATTCCTCTACCCAAGGCCATCAAGAAGACACCTTCAAACTCTCCTCTTGTGCAACAAAGCATCCACATCGAAGAAATCCCACTTCTGGCTCAATGAAGAAAAAATCCAATTTCCCATCAAATCGTTGGGTGAAACGAAGTAGAATTTTGCATGAAGCACCAAAAGAAAAACCTATCACAATGAAATTTATTTCATCACAAATGGAGTAAAAACTAGACATGCAATTTTGAGGTCCATTAATGGTTACCGCTTCTGGAAGCATTATTAGGTCCGAAAATTAAAACTTTAAAATTTCTGGACTATTAAGCGGGCGGGCCAAAAATTAAAAGGAGTGATATTAGGAAATAACCCATATCAAAAAAACTTTGATCTACAACAATCCAACTCCCGAAAGCCAACTTTCTAAAAATAGCAGTCTACTACATAGGAACCGCTTTATTTCGAGAAAGTCGTTGTGAAGAACCTATAAAGGAGACGAAGACATTGGAGGTGCACTACAACTAAGAATTCACCAGAATGGATATTTTTGAAACTCACTAAAAACAAGTAAGTTTCCCACGAACACTGTTAAAAATAGAAAGTCACACTGAAAGAGCAGTTTTGGCACAATGGGACATTTAGAACTTTGTCACATCGAGGCTTTCCATGAACAAGAACCATCAAACTTCATCACGAGGCAACATATTCTCCTCCTCTCTCTCTCTCTTCTCTCTCTTCAAATGTTTTAATTCTTCATGGGGTTTACACTTTTTGATATTCCTTTTAAGTCACTTAAAAGTGACTTTAGAAACATAATGTAAATTAAGTCGCCTTGATTTTATAAAAGGGACTTAAATATTTTGTAGGAATATGAATAATCTAAAGTTATAATTAAGGCATATGGAGGGTCATGAGGAAGATGATAAGTCACCTCTCATTCTATAAATTGTAATTCCATTCCCATTTCAAAGGGTTAGTGATTGATCTTGTAAACTCAAGAGTGCATTATACCTAGAGAAAGAAAAGGAGATAGCCATTTTCTTCTACTTTCCTCCACTCTCAAATTTCTTCCATTCCCAAACTATGTACAACTTCTGTTTAAGCATTAATACAAGAAGAAGGATTTTGTAGCCTTTTGATGAGGATATTTTAGAAACTATGAGTTCGCAATCTTATCTCATCTTGTTTCCTTTTGTAGGGTTGTTTCTTCTCATAAATGCATTTGTTGAAGTTTATAACTAGTGTGTGTGTAGGAATCTAATTTCCTACTTGCAAGATTAGTTCCCCTATCTCATTTCTCACTCCCATTTCCCACTCTTTAAAAAATTCTTCCCTAGTAAGAAATTACTAGTTTTTCCGCAGAGGGAGTCGGTGGAGTGCCCCTATTGGATCCCCGGTTGAAATGCCACCATTGAAATCCACGTTTTCTCATGCATGCATATATAGAAGATGCACCGGTTAAGTAGAGGGAATTAGATTCCCAGCATCATGTGTGCAATAAATCCACAATTTTGTCCACCTGAAAATTTTCTTGCCCAGCTGATTTTTAGCGCCAACCGTGGGGCAAATTTAGCAACATTTGCACTCAATATATGATAAAGGTCTAAAAATAAAATATATATATATTTATTAAAAAAAAATAAAAAGGAGAGTTCATGAAAGTTTGTTTCCGAAAGATACACTTTGCTTATTTCTACCCATGATTTTTAACATTCCACAAAGTGTCCTTTCGTGTTCCCACCGCAAAAGTTTCCAAATCTTCAGTTGAAGGAAGATACACTGGGGTTGAGCAGTCAAGAAGTGTTGTTTATTCCAATTTCAAGGCTTTGCAAAATCAGCAAGAATGAATTAGAGATAATCCACACTTCTTCTCTCAAGCCTCCTATTCATCCGAGATCTTTAAACAGTTTACCTAGAAATCCTATCAAGACTCCTGTTGATACTCCCCCTTCAAATTCTCCCATTTTTCAACCACCATTGGTCATTGAGTTCCCAAAAGAAGAAGAATTTGTAGAAGCAAGAGAAGAAAAAAAAAAACAATGGAAAATTAAGTAGAAAGACCTCAACCCATTATTCCATGGGGAAGGAATACAGGCCCGCTTGCTCTTGAACCCCCTCTTCATGATCTACCAGTGGGTTCCCGTAAGAACTTTCCAAAGTTCAAAGGTGACAATGCACAACATCCTGAAGAACACATCACTACTTTCACAACATCATGTGGAATTATTGGTGTCCAACATGAAGACATTTCTATGAGACTGTTTATGGAGTCCCTTTGAGAATAACCAAGGTAGAATAGTTTTACCTCCTACCTACCTGGTCCATCATGGGTTGGAATGACATCAAGGATGCCTTCAAGAGAGGTTTAAATAAATTGAAAACTGTCAGGACCTCCTAGTGTAGTTGGCTCAAATAATGAAATGAGAAAGCTGAAACCATGAGAGACTTCATTTCTCATTTCGAATGGGTGCTTCACAAGATACATGAAGAGGATTCACCCTCTCAAAATAATATCAAGATATTATTCATTAATGCTCAATCACCAGAGGTAGGATTTATCCTACGAAGATTTCAACCAAGGGATATTGTAGAAGAACAAATATTGGCCATTGAAATTGATGAAAATCTAATACTATCTGGAAAGATCAATAATCCCTCAAAGGGTAAAGCTCAACATCCTGGAGATGAAGTAATTGATCCTTTAATGCACAAAATGGTGAATGAAATTACATCGTTGAGGAGGGAAATATCTCAATGATTTTCTTCTCAAAGAAGCAATGACAACCAGATTATAGGAGCACACCGAAGGGTCCCCTTAGAGGCCCCACCCATGAACCTAAATTATAGACTTCAAGAAAGTGAATAAGAGTTTGAGAACGATACACAAATAAGATTTTGTGATTATTCTTGAGGTTATGAAGAAGATGCACCTAGTTTCGCATGCGCGGTATTCACTCGTTCTCGGTTCGAGAAAGGAGCATCTCCTAGATTTCTGCGAAGGAAAAGAAGGATGATGATCCTCCTGTGGTGACTTTACAAAAAAAAATAATCAGTTGAGGATCCCCAATTCCATCTTCCATGAATTCTACATTATTGGAGCTCCGACCTGTGAGCAAGTAAGAAGACGCCCACAATCCCAAGTAAGTATTCTATTGTCTCTTCCAAGTCTAAATCTAAATCTACTCCTGTAAATCTAGTAATTGAAAGCTCATAGTGTACCTTTAAAAATACCCTCTATTCCCCAAAAATCTACTCCTACTTCCAAACCTATCCTAAATGTGAAAAAAATCCCTTCACCCTATTGTTCACATATGCTCCCTTTAACTTCATAGAATACATGCAGACAAAGCCAAAGTGAAAATTATTGAAACTGAATATTTGTGGACTTGTCACGAACAATTCGAGAGGTTTGTCTATATATCAAAATGGTAGTCTAACACCCAATGCTCTAACTTCTAGTTCCAAAGGCACACTACCAAACTCACCTCACCTCCCTCATAGAACATTATTTCTCTAAATGCATCAAAGACCGATAAATATGAACCTTTCTACATCTCCCTTCTTGTTGGAGAATATGTATTGAACAATTGCATAATAGATTTTGGTGCCTCAAACAATGTGATGCCTTTGAAGGTCACCAAGGCTCTCAAAATTACCATGACTCCACCTAATGGCTCTTGTTACTCTTTAGAGTCAAAAGAGGTTTCACTTGTATGGAAGGTCAAAGATGCACAGGTGGCTCTCGCCAGATTTCTAGACAAGAAATTTTAGTGATGATTTTGGTAGTAGACATCCTAACCTCATTCGAATGTTCTTTGAGTAGAAGTTTCTGCCGAGACTTAGGAGGGAAAATTTAGATGAATTGGTCATCCGCAACCATACTAGTGAAGGGAGACATGGAGAAATTTCTTCTCGAGAAGAAGATGAGGTACATGGTACAAAATTCTAGAAGCCCAGAAGCTAACATTTTATATAAAGGTAGCGGTAGAAGAATAGATTTGTGACAACTAAGGAGGAAGAGGATATTCCCATCTTGATAGGTCCAAACATTCCTTCCCAAAGATATTTTGACTTTGAAGAAGCATTGAGGAGATTCGAGTCACAAGAAGGCAACCCTAAATTGCTTTGAATGATGCAAACCATGAAGAAGAGGAAATGGTTCTTGATGATTTTCAAACAGAAAAATCAGCTTATGTGTTTATCCGTGATGAAGATATTTTCTCATTCCCATTCGAATATGAGGAATCCCTTGATCATGTCACCCAGGAAGAAACAAATCTAGTCTGTAATGAACCTTCGAACAATGGGAAGAACCATCTGTATAAGAACTACTAAGAGCCATGGAAGAAACAAAATACCTTGAGCCAATGATTGATGTATGTAATGATGAAATGGAGATATTTTCTTTCCCATTAGAAGAAGAAGACTCTTTCCATGTTGAATAATTTGAAGCAAGGAATTATGATGCCTTGAAGTTGAGGCTCCTCTTGATGAAGAATTGATAGAATGTGGTGATTCCCAAGATAATGAAGTAATCCCTCTATATAGTTGCATTGAGATGCAAGAAGTAACAAAGGAGATCTTTGTGCAAGAAACTATTAGATGTAGTAGAAGTTTCAGAGGACCTCGATTTTATTCTTGATCTCTTAACTCATTTCATAGACATACAAGACAAGTACGAGGTCACGTCCAATCCTTCCGTTAGTACTCAAGCACTTTACAGGTAGAGTAAAGGAAAAGATAAGTCTGAGGTTTCTCATGGAAAAGAGGTCAATGAGCATAGACCTGGGAAAGAAAATAATCTAAAATGTTCAAGAAATTTGAACAAAAAAGTAGCTCTAGTGCAGCAATAGCGTCTTTGCGAAGAATCATCTATGTGGATAAACACGGAATGAAATTGCACTTTGTAAAACCGTTTTCAAAAAGGATGAAGGAAATGGAATTTCTAAGAGAACTCCTGAGCATCAAGAAGCTCATGTAGACTCACTCATACTAAGTACACAGACAATTGTGAAAACACCCAGATTTCATAACCAACTGAGGAAAGGAGGCTACTTTATGGAACCAATCAACGACTTCGTAGAGCAACATCACTCAGTGTTGCTCACTCAGGGGTAACTTTTAAAGAATGAAAAGAGCTTCAGTGAAAGTGAGTTGTCCCCTACCTTGTACCATAAGTGATTATAAGGTGTGTTTCCCTTTCTGTTGTGGTGTGTTTCCCTTCTTGTTGTTTGTGTCTTTTCCTTTCTGTGTGCGTGTGTGTTTCCTTTTTCTCTCTCTTGTTATAAGTTGTACATGACTCTGCAGGGCCCAATGGATAAGGCATTGGTCAATATGTTGTAAATTGAGATTTTGGGAGTTCTCATACCATGTCTTCACTATGCTTAGTCCATGTCATGTCCCCAAGCTAGAGCCAACCGTTGTTATGTAAATGTGCAACAAGGAAATTGACGATTTCCGAGCACAACAACTATACCCCTATGTCATTTTTTCATGTTTTATCATTCCTAGGCATCCCAAGTTTGTTTATTTAGTCCATTTACCTCCTAAGCGATGTTAATTCATTTCCCTAGGTGATTAAGGAAATTTAAATCAACCCCCCTAGGTGATTTTAGGAAGTTCTAAAAAGATGCTATCTTCTGGCAATATTGGGAAAGGCTATCGTTGGCCTTCCAAGCACTAGATCACCCCTGGAGTGGAATGGAGGGGAAAAATTCAACATAGAGGTGAATTTAAGACCTTAGAACATCATGGAAATTATTTTGGAAGGTTTAGAGAAGTTTTGAAAGACTTGGAGCAATTTGAGTAAAAACAAGGTTCACAAGCCTAGGCACTACATATGCCTAAAACAATTGTTGGGCTTCAAAAGAAGATTCTGGGAGCTCTGGATGAAGTTATAAGTAAAAAAATCTCCAAAAAGAGGATTCCAAGAAATAGATGATTGTGAAATCATATATTTCACAACACCTTGGTACATAGGATTTGCAAGCATTTTTTATCACGCACAAGTGGATTCTCAAATCACAAATCCTCTTTTCAAGGATCATATGGATGAATAAAGACATGGGACCCGACCATTGAATTAAAAATGTCATTTCTAATCTGGATCATATGTAATTTCACCAATAAATTCCACCGGGAGGTCAAGTTATCATCGTTCAAACTTACCCTTTTAAAGGCAAATCAAGACTTAGTCATTTTTCGGAGGACACGTGTCACACCGGGAGCCTGATAGGATTTCATGTCCCTGATGTCCCTGAGGTGAGGTATAAAAACCCTTGAAAAATGGTTCTAGCCCCCATGTGACCTCCAAACTTGACAGTTCAGCCCCCAGGTGCATTTTTGGAGCATCCATTCCCTGCCCTCATATCAAATGCCACGTGTCAGCTCCAGACCATCAGTAGAAACTGATGTCCCTCATGTACCTAAGGTCAGGGACATCAAGCATGGAAAAATGCACCCAACCCCTATGGGGAGTCTTTTGGTCACCCACGTGACCGACTTTCAACCCCTAGGTGCATTTTTGGAGCATCCATTCCCTGTCATCGGATCAAGCGCCACGTGTCAGCTCTAGGACCACCGTGGAAATTGATGTCCCTCATGTCCCTAAGTTGAGGGACACCAAACATGGAAAAATTCACCCAGCCCTCTAGGAGAGTGTTTTGGTCACCCATATGACCAATTTCCAGCCCCTCGGTGCTTTAAAGCTGATTTTGGAGCACTCATTCCCTATCGTCGGATCACCACCATGTGTCGCCATCTTTCTCATTGTGGAAATTGATGTCCCTCACATCCTTGAGGTCAGGGACATCATGGACAAAAAATTTCACCCAAATCAAACTCAAAATTTTTAATTTTTTTCTAACTATTGGTTGCTTCTTGTTTCTTCTAACATCCGTGTGCATTCTTGCTACTTCTTGTTGCTTCTAACATCCGTGTGCACAAACATCTCCATCTCCTCCTCTGTAACTCCTCACCATCATTCCTCCATTTTTTAACCTCGAATAAAACCTTCCATATAGGTACTTCCATTCACTTCATGAAAGAAAACAGGCCCTAGAAGGAAAAGTGGAGAAAACACAAAAGGAGAAGCACAAAAAGAAGAAGGAGAAAACAAAGAAAACTCCATGGCCATGAAATGAGAAGTTGAATAAATATCCTAAATGGATGCATGAAACAACAAGATATATTTTTATTCATGTCTCTACCCAAGCCATCAAGAAGACACCTTAAAACTCTCCTCTTGTGCAAACAGCATCCACAAAAAGAAATCCCACTTACGCTCAATGAAGAAAAAATCCAATTTCAAGTCAAACCATTGGGTGAAACGAAGTAGAATTTCGCATGAAGCACCAAAAGCAAAAACCTATCACAATGAAAATTATTTCGTTACAAACGGAGGAAAAAATCATACCTATAATTGTGAGGTCCATTAATGGCTGCCACGTCCACAAGCACTGCCAGGTCCAAATATTAAAACTTTAAAATCTCCTGGACTATTAAGCGGGCGGGCCCGAAATTTAAAATGGGTGATGTTGGGGAAAAACCATATCAAAAAACTTTGTTCCACATCAATCCAACTCCCAAAAGCTAACTTTCTAAAAATAGCAGGTCTATTACATATGAACTCTTATTTTGGGAAAGTCATCGATAGAAGAACTTGCAAAGGAGGCGAAGACATTGGAGGTGCACTACAACTGAGAATTCACCAAACGGAAATTTTGAAACTTACTAAAAATAGTAAGTGGTCCCACGGACACCTGCTAAAAATATAAAGTCACACTAAAAGAGCAGTTTTGGCACAATGGGACATTTAGAACTTCATCACATTAGAGATTTCCATGAACGAGGACCATTGAACTTCATCGCATGCAACATCTTCTCCTCCTCTCTCTCTTCTCTCTCCCCCAACTTTATCTCTCTTCAAATGTTCTAATTCTTCGTTGGGGTTTGCACTTTTTGATATGCCTTTAAGTCACTTAAAAGTGACTTTAGAAACATAATGTAAATTAAGTCACCTTGATTTTATAAAAGGGACTTAAATATTTTATAGGAATATGAATAGTCTAAAGTTAGAATTAAGGCATATGGAGGGTCATGAGGAAGATGATAAGTCACATCTCATTCTATAAATTGTAACGTCATTCCCATTTCAAAGGGTTGGCGATTGATCTTGTAAACTCAAGAGTGCATTATACTTAGAGAAAACAAAGGAGATAGCCATTTTCTTCTACTTTCCTCCACTCTCAAATTTCTTCCATTCCCACACTTTGTACAGCTTTCTATTTAAACATCAATACAAGAAGAAGGATTTTGTATCCTTTTTGATGAGGAGATTTTAGAAACTATGAGTTCACAATCTTATCTCATCTTGTTGCCATTTGCAGGTTGTTTCTTCTCATAAATGCATGTGTTGAAGTTTCTAACTAGTGTGTGTGCAGAATCGATTTCTTGCTTGCATCATTAGTTAGTTCCCTTATATCATTTCTCACGCCCCTTTCCCACTTTTCAAACAAAGTCTTCCTAGGAAGAAATTACTAGATTTTCCACAGGGTGAGTGGATTTCCCTACTATATCCTGGTCAAAAGGCCACCACATAAATCCACATTTTCTCACGCATGCATATATGGAAATTGCATCGATTATGTAGAGGGACTTAGATTCCCAGAGCGTTGGCAAGAAATCCACAGTTGGTTCCACCCAAAAAATTTCTTACCAACAATTTTTGGCACCCACTATGGGGAAGATTTAGCAACATCTGCACCCAATATATGACCACAAGGTCTAAAAATTAAAAAAAAATCAAATATTGAAAAAAATAAAAAAGGAGAGTTCATGAAAGTCTGTTTCCGAAAGATACACTCGATTTCTACTCGTGATTTTTAACATTCCACAATCCTTTCTTGTTCTCACTGCAAAAGTTTCCAAATGTTGGCTGAAGGAAGATACACCGGGTTGAGCAGGTCGAGAGGTGTTTCTTATTCCAATTTTGAGGCTTTGCAAAATCAGCAAGAACAAACTAGAGATAATCCATACTTCATCTCTCAAGCCTCCTATCCATCTAGATCATCAAACAGTTTACCCGGAAATCCTATCAAGACTCCTATTGATACTCCCCTTCAAATTTTCCCATTTTTCAACCACCATTGGTAATTGAGTTCCCAGAAGAAGAATAATTTGTAGAAGAAAGAGAAGAAACATAAAAAAATGGAAGATGAAGTAGAAAGACCTCAACCCATTGTTCCATGGGGAAGGAATACAAGTCCGCTTGCTCTTGAACCCCCTCTTCACGATCTACTAGCGGGTTCCCATAAGAAATTTCCAAAGTTCAAAGGTGACAACGCACAACATCCTGAAGAACACATCATTGCTTTCACAACATCATGTGGAATTCTTGGTGTCCAACATGAAGACGTTGTTGTGAGACTATTCATGGAGTCCCTCCAAGAAAAAGTAGTAGAATGGTTTTACCTCCTACCTACCTAATCCATCATGGGTTGGAATGACATCAAGGATGCCTTTTAAGAGAGGTTTAAATCAGCCGATGACCTGTCAGGACCTCCTGGTGTAGTTGTCTCAAATAAATAAATGAGAAAATGAAACCATCAGAGACTTTGTGGCTTGTTTCGAACAGCTTTTCACAAGATACCTAAAGAGGATTCACCCTCCCAAAAAAATATCAAGATATTCTTCATTAATGCTCAATCACCAGAGGTAGGATTTCTCCTACGAAGACTTCAACCAAGGGATATTTCAGAAGCACAAATATTGGCCATGGAACTTGATGACGATCTCATCCTATCTAGAAAGATCAAGAATCCCTCAAAGGGTAAAGTTCAACGTCCTGAGATGAAAGAACCGATCCTTTAATGGAGAAAATTGCAAATGAAATGGTGTTGTTGAGGAGGGAAATATCTGAACGAGTTTCTTCTCAAATAATTAACAATCAGATTTCAGGAGCACCCCAAGACTTGCATTGGATTCCCACCCATGAACGTAAATTCCATATTTCAAGAAAGTAAAGAAGAGCTTGAACAAGAAAGAGAATGTGGTGGTTACGTAGAAAGTGATGAGTTTGAGAACGATACACAAATAAGATTTTGTGATTATTCTATAGGTTATGAAGAAGATGAAGAAGATGCACCTAGTTTCTCATGCACGGTATTCACTCATTCTCGCCCGAGAAAAGAGCATCTCCCTCCATTGTTGTAAAGGAAAATAAGGTTGATGATCCTCCTGTGGTGACTCCACAAAATAAAATAATCAGTTGAGGATCCCCACTTCCATCTTCCATGAAGTCTACATTGTTGGATCCTGACCCTGTAGCAAGTAAGAAGACACCCGCAATCCCAAGTAAGTCTTCCGATGTCTTTTCCAAGTCTAAATCTAAATATACTCCTATAAAATATAGTACTTTGAAAGCTCCTAGTGTACCTTTAAAAATACCCTCTATTCCCCAAAAATCTACTCCTGCTTCCAAACTTGTCCTAAATCCAAAAGTAGTCCCTTCACCCCCTTGTCCACATCTACTCCTTTTGACTTTATAGAATATACAAATAAATCCAAAGTGCATATTACTCAAACTGAATATTTTCAAACTCATCCTAAACAATTTGAGAGGTTTTTCTAATATATCAAGAGTGGTATTCTACAACCCAACGCTCTAAATTCTAGTTCCAAAGGCATACTACCAAACTCACCTACACCTCCCTCAATAAACATGCTTTCTCTAAGTGCATCAAAGACTGATAAATTTGAACCTTTCTATGTCTCCCTCCTTATTGGAGAATATGTACTTGAACAATTGCATAATAGATTCTGGTGCCTCAGAAAATGTGATGCCTTTGAAGGTCACCAAGGCTCTAAAACTTACCATGAATCCACCTAGTGGCTCTTGTTACTCTTTGGAGTCAAAAGAGGTCTCACTTGTAGGGAAGGTCAAAGATGCACAGTGGCTCTCTCCATATTTATAGACAAGAAAGTTTTAGCGATGATTTTGGTAGTAGACATCGAAACCTCATTCGGAATGTTGCTGAGTAGAAGTTTCTGCTAAGACTTGGGAGGGAAATTTTAGATGAATTGGTCATCCACAACCATACTAGTGAAGGGAGACATGGAGAAATTTCTTCTCAAGAAGAAGATGACATACACGGTATGAAATTCTGGAAGCCCGGAAGCTAACATTTTGTACCAAGGTAGTAGGCGGATGAATCACTTTGTGACAACTAAGGAGGAAGATGATATTCCCATCTTGATAGGTCTAACCATGCCTTCCCAAAGATATTTGGACTTTGAAGAAGCATTGAGGAGATTCAAGTCACAAGAAGGCAACCCCAAATTGTTAGATGATGCAAACCATGAAAAAGAGGAAATGGTTTTTGATGATTTTCAAACAGAAAAATCAACTTATGTGCTTGTCTGTGATGAAGATATTTTCTCCTTCCTATTTGAATATGAGGAATTCCTTGATCATATCACCCAAAAAGAGACCAAGTCATGTGATCAGAATGAACCTTCGAATAACACGGAAGAACTATCTCAGTACAAGAACTACTAAGAGTCGTGGAAGAAACAAAAGACCCTGAGCCAATGATTGATGTATGTAATGATGAAATGGAGATATTTTCTTTCCAATTTGAATAAGAAGACTCTTTCCATGTTGAAGAATTTGAAGCAAGGAATTATGAGGCCTTTTAAGTTGAGGCTCCTCTTGATGAAGGATTGATAGAATGTGGTGATTCCCAATATAATTAAGTAATCCCTCTGGATAGTTGCATTGAGTTGCAAGAAGTAACAAAGGAGATCTTTGTGCAAGAACTATTGGATGTAGTAGAAGTTGCAAAGGACCTCGAGTTGATTCTTGATCTCTTAACTTGTTTCATGGACATACAAGACAAGTATGAGGTCGCGTCCAATCCTTCCATCAATACTCAAGCACCTCACAATGGAGTAAAGGAAAAGGATAAGTCTGAGGTTTCTCATGGAAAAGAGTTCAATGAGCATAGACCTAGGAAAGAAAAGAATCCAGAATGTTCAAGTAATTTGAATGAAAAGTAGCCATGGGGCAGCGATAGCATCTTTGAGTGAAGAATCATCTATGTGGATAAACGTGGAATGCAATTGGCACTATGAAACTAATTTCAAAGAGGATGAAGGCAATGGAATTTCTAAGCAAAGGCTTGAGCATCAAGAATCTCATGTAGACTCACTCATACAAAGTACACAGAAAATTGTGAAAGCACTTGGCTTTCATAAACAACTGAGGAGAGGAGGATACTTTCTAGAACCAGTCAACGACTTCACAGAGCAACATCGCTAATGTTTCCCACTCGGGGTAACTTTTAAAGAATGAAAAGAGCTTCAGTGAAAGTGGGTTTTCCCCCATCTTGTACCATAGGTGATTGCTAGGTGTGTTTCCCTATCTTTTGTGATGTGTTTCCCTTCTTGTTGTGTGCACCTTTTCCTTTCTCGTGTGTATGTGTGTTTCCTTCTTCTCTATGTCTTTTTGTAATTTTTACATGATTTCGCAGGGCCCAATGGATAAGGCACTAGTCAATATTTTGTAAGTTGAGATTCTGGGAGTTCTCAAGCCATGTCTTCACTATGCTAATTCCATGTCATGTCCTCAACCTAGAGCCAGTTGTTGTCATGTAAATGTGCAACAAGGAAATTGACAATTTCCGAGCATGAAAACTATACCCCTATGTCAAAATATTCATGTTTTATCATTCCCATGCACCCCAAGTCTTTCCAATCAGTCCAGTAACCCTAGGTGATTTAGGAAAGTCAAATCAACCCCTGGGTGATTTTAGGAAGTTCTGAAAAGATGCTATCTTCTGCGATATTGGGAAAGGCTATCGTTGGCCTTCCAATGACTAGATCAACCCCGTAGAGTAGAACGGAGGGGAAAATTCAACATGGAGGTGAATTGAAGACTTTAGAACATTAGGGAAATGATTTTGGAAGGTATGGAAAAGTTTTGAAAGACTTGTAATAGATCGATTAAAATAGGGTTCACAAGCCTAGGTAGTACACAGGCCTAAAACAATTATTGGGCTTCAGAAGAAGATTTCGGGAGCTCCAGATGGAGTTATAAGTAAAAAAACATCTCTAGAAAGAGGATTCCAAGAAATAAAAAAATATGAAATCAGATATTTCACAACACCTTGGTGTATAGGATTCTGCAAAATAGCGGGCTTATCATGCACAAGTGGAGTCTCAAATCACAAATCCTCTTTTTTAGGGATCATATGGATGAATCAAGACATGAGGCCCCCACTATTGAATTAAAA
The DNA here is from genome assembly GCA_018340775.1 of Taxus wallichiana var. yunnanensis. Taxonomy (NCBI): domain Eukaryota; kingdom Viridiplantae; phylum Streptophyta; class Pinopsida; order Cupressales; family Taxaceae; genus Taxus; species Taxus wallichiana. The sequence goes on from CM031238.1 coordinate 297,322,773, forward strand.
ATTTCACCAATAAATTCCACCAGGAGCTCAAGTTATCATCGTTCCAAGTTACCCTCTCAAAGGCAGTTCAGGACTTAGTCATTTTTGAGAGGACAATCGTCATCACCCAGGAGCCTAACAGATTTCATGTCATCAATGATCCCTGCAGTGTGAGTTACATCAACCCTTGAAAAATGGTTCTAGCCCCCATGTGACCTATGGGACTCTCATGTGACCTCCGAATTGACACTTCAAGCCCTAGGTGCATTGTTGGAGCATCCATTCCCTGCCGTCGGATCAAACGCCACGTGTCAGCTCCAGGACCACCATGGAAACTGATGTCCCTCATTTCCCTAAGGTCAGAGACATAAAGCATGTAAAAATGCAACTATCCCCTATGGGGAGTCTTTTGGTCACCCACGTGACTGACTTTTTAGCCCCATATGCAATTTTTGAGCATCCTTTCCTATCATCGAATCAAGCACCACATGTCAGCTCCAGGACCACCGTGGAAACTGATGTCCCTCATGTCCCTGAGGTGAGGGACACCAAACATGGAAAAATGTGCCTAGCCCTCTAGGAGAGTGTTTTGGTCACCCATATGACCAGTTTCCAGCCCCTCGGTGCTTTAAAGCTGATTTTGGAGCACTCATTCCCTATCATTGGATCACCGCCACGTGTTGCCATCTTGCTCATTATGGAAATTGATGTCCCTCATGTCCCTGAGATCAGGGACATCAAAGAAAAAATGTGCACCCAAATCTAACTCAAAAATTTGAATTTTTTTCTAATTCTTAGGTTGCTTCTCCTTACTTCGCTTTCTAACATATGTGTGCATTCTCGTTTTTTATTACTTCTAACATCCGTGTGCATAGACATCTCCATCTCCTCCTCTGTAACTCCTCACCATTATTCCTCCATTTTTGAACCTCAAACCAAACCTTCCATAGAGGTACTTCCCTTCACTCCATGAAATCATGCATGCCCTAGAAGGAAAATTGGAGCAAACACAGAAGGAGAAGCACATAAAGAAGAAGGAGAAAACAAAGAAAACTCCATGGCCATGAAACGAGAAGTTGAAGAAATATCCCAAAGGATGCATGAAACAACAAGTTATATTTTTCTGTTCATTCCTCTACTTAAGACCATCAAGAAGACACCTTAAACCTCTCCTCTTGTGCAATAAAGCATCCACAATGAAGAAATCCCACTTCTTGCTCAACGAAGAAAAAATCCAATTTCCCATCAAACCGTTGGGTGAAAAAAGTAGAATTTCATGTGAAGCACAGAAGAAAAAACGTATCACAATGAAATTTATTTTTCATAAATAGAGGAAAAAACAATACCTACAATTTTGAGGTCCATTAATGGTTGTCGCATCCACAAGCACTTTAGGTCAGAAAATTAAAACTTTAAAATCTCCTGGACTATTAAGTAGACGGGCCCGGAATTTTAATGGGGTCATATTGGGAAAAAACCCATTTAAAAAAACTTCATTCCACATCAATCTGACTCCCAGAAGCCAACTTTCTAAAAATAGCAGGTCTACTACATAGGAACTATTATTTTGGGAAAGTCATCGACAGAAGAACCTGCGAAGGAGGCGAAGACATTGGAGGTGCACTATAGCTGAGAATTCACCGAAAAACATTTTTGACACTTACTAAAAATAGTAAGTGGTCCCACGGATACCTGTTAAAAATAGAAAGTCACATTGAAAGATTAGTTTTGGCATAATGGGACATTCAGAACTTTGTCGCACCAGAGCTTTCCATGAATGAGGACCATTGAACTTCATCGTAGGCAACATCTCCTCCTCCTCTCTCTCTCCCTCTCCCCAATTTCTCTCTTTCAAATATTCTAATTCTTCGTTGGGGTTTGCACTTTTTGATATGCCTTTAAGTCACTTAAAAGTGACTTTAGAAACATAATGTAAATTAAGTCACCTTTATTTTATAAAAGGGACTTAAATATTTTATAGGAATATGAATATTCTAAAGTTAGAATTAAGGCATATGGAGGGTCATGAGGAAGATGATAAGTCACCTCTCATTCTATAAATTGTAAGGTCGTTTCCATTTCAAAGGGTTGGTGATTTATCTTGTAAAATCAAGAGTGCATTGTACTTAGAGAAAGCAAAGGAGATAGCCATTTTCTACTTTCCTCCACTCTCAAATTTCTTCCATTCCCACACTATGTACAAATTCTGTTTAAGCATCAATATAAGAAGAAGGATTTTGTAGCCTTTTTGATGAGGATATTTTAGAAACTATGAGTTCACAATCTTATCTCATCTTGTTGCCATTTGCAGGGTTGTTTCTTCTCATAAATGCATGTGTTGAAGTTTCTAACTAGTGTGTGTGCAGGAATTTGATTTCCTACCTACAACATTAGTTCCCCTATCTCATTTCTCACTCCCCTTTCCTGCTCTTCAAACAAAGTCTTCCTAGTAAGAAATTACTAGCTTTTCCATAGGTCGATGAGAGTGCCCCTATTGGTTCCCTAGTCAAAAGTGACCACAAAAAATCCATGTTTTCTCGCACATGCATATACGCGATTACATCGGTTAAGTAGAGGGACTTAGATTCCTAGAGCATTGGTAATAAATCCACAATTTTGTCCACTCAAAAAAATTTCTCGTCGATAGTTTTTTTGCCCACCATGGGGCAGATTTAGTAGCATCTACACCTAATATACGACCACAAGGTCTGAAAATTAAAAAAAAATCAAATATTAACAAAATAAAAAAAGGAAAGTTCATGAAAGTCCATTGTTGAAAGATACACTACTGATTTCTGCACGTGACTTTTCACATTCCACAGTTTCCTTTCATGTTCCCATTGCAAAAGTTTCCAAAAGATGGCTGAAGGAAGATACACTAGGTTGAGAAGGTCGAGAGTTGTTTCTTATTCCAATTTCAAGGCTTTGCAAAATCAGCAAGAAGGAATTAGAGATAATCCATACTTCTTCTCTCAAGCCTCCTATTCATCTAGCTCTTCAAACAGTTCACCTGGAAATCCTATCAAGACTCTTGTTGATGCTCCCCCTTCAATTTTCCCATTTTTAAACCACCATTGGTAATTGAGTTCCCAGAAGAAGAAGAATTTGTAGAATCAAGAGGAGAAAAATAAACAACAATGGAAGAAGAATTAGAAAGACCTCAACCCATTGTTCCCGAGGGAAGGAATACAAGCTCACTTACTCTTAAACCCCTCTTCACGACCTACCAATGACTCCCGTAAGAACTTTCCAAAGTTCTAAGGTGACAATGTAAAACATCTTGAAGAACACATCGCTACTTTCACAACATCAAATGGAATTCTTGGTGTCCAACATGAAGACGTTGTTATGAGACTGTTCGTGGAGTCCCTCCAAGAAAAAGTAGTAGAATGGTTTTACCTCCTACCTACATGGTCAATCACGGGATTGAATGACATCAAGGATTCCTTCGAAGAGAGGTTTAAATCAATTGAAAACTATCTAGACCTCCTGGTACATTTGGCTCAAATAAAGAAATGAGAAAATGAAACCATGAGAGACTTCATCACTCGTTTCAAATGGTTTCTTTGTAGGATACCTAAAGAGGATTCACCATCTCAAAACAATATCAAGAGATTCTTCATCAATTTTCAATCACCAGAGGTAGGATTTCTCCTATGAAGAGTTCAACCAAGGGATATTGTAGAAGCACAAAGATTGGCCATTAAACTTGATGACGATCTCATCCTATTTGGAAAGATCAAGAATCCCTCAAAGGGTAAAGATCAACATCCTGGAGATGAAAGAACTAGTCCTTTAATGAAGAAAATGGAAAATAAAATGGCTTCGTTGATGAAGGAAATATCTGAACGAGTTTCTTCTCAAATAATTAACGACAATAAGATTGCAGGAGCACCCCAAAGGCTTGCCTTGAGGCCCCACTGATGAACGTAAATTCCATATTTCAAGAAAGTGAAGAGGAGCTTGAACAAGAAAGTGAAGGTGGTGGTTACGTATAAAGTGATGAGTTTTAGAATGATACAAAAATAAGATTTTGTGAGTATTCTAGAGGTTATGAAGAAGACAAAAAAGATGCACCTAATTTCTCATGCACGGTATTCACTCATTCTCAGTCCGAGAAAAGAGCATCTCCCTCCACTGCTGTAAAGGAAAAGAAGGTTGATGATCCTCCTGTGGCGACTCCACAAAATAAAATAATCAGTCGAGGATCCCCACTTCCATCTTCCATGAAGTCTACATTATTGAAGCGACTGTAACAAGTAAGAAGACACCCGTAATCCCAAGTAAGTCTTCTGATGTCTCTTCCAAGTCTAAATCTAAATATGCTCCTATAAAATCTAGTACTTTGAAAGCTCCTAGTGTACCTTTCAAAATACCCTCTATTCCCCAAAAATCTACTCCTTCTAAACCTGTCCTAAATCCAAAAGCATTCCCTTCACCCCCTTGTCCGCATCTACTCCCTTTAACTTCATAGAATATGCGAAAAGAAGACAAATTGTAGATTACTGAAATTGAATATTTTCGGACTCATCCCGAACAATTCGAGAGGTTTTTCCGATATATTAGGAGTGGTAGTCTAATACCCAATCCTATAAATTCTAGTTCCAAAGGCATACTAAAAACTCACCTACACCTCCCTCACTAAACATGCTTTCTCTAAGTGCATAAAAGACTATAAAGTTAAACCTTTCTACGTCTCCCTTCTTGTTGGAGAATATGTACCAAACAATTGCATAATAGATTCTGGTGCCTTAGAAAATGTGATGCCTTTGAAGGTTGCCAAGGCTCTAAAACTTACCATGACTCCACCTAGTGGCTCTTGTTACTCTTTGGAGTCAAAGAGGTCCCACTTGTAGGGAAGGTCAAAGATGCACAGGTGGCTCTCACCATATTTCCAAACAAGAAAGTTTTAGCGATGATTTTGGTAGTAGACATCACATCCTCATTCGAGAATGTTCTTTGAGTAGAATTTTTGCGAGACTTGGGAGGGAAAATTTATATGAATTGGTCATCCGCAACCATACTAGTGAAGGGATACATGGAGAAATTTCTTATCGAGAAGAAGATGAGATACACAAAGTACGAAATTCTAGAAGCCTAGAAGCTAACATTTTGTACTAAGGTAACAAAGGATGAATCACTTTGTGACAACTAAGGAGGAAGAGGATATTCCCATATTGATAGGTCTAACCATGCCTTCCTAAAGAGATTTGGACTTTGAAGAAGCATTGAGGAGATTTGAGTCACAAGAAAGCAACCCCCGGATTGTTGGATGATACAAACCATGAAGAAGAGGAAATATTTTGATGATTTTCAAACAGAAAAATAAGCTTATGTGTTTATCCATGATGAAGAAATTTTCTCATTCCCATTTGAATATGAGGACTCCTTGACATGTCACTCGGGAAGAGACCAAGCCAATCTGAATGAACCTTTGAACAGGTGGGAAGAACCATTTGTACAAGAACCTCTTAAGAGTCATGGAAGAAACAAAAGACCAGAGCCAATGATTGATGTATGTAATGATGAAATGGAGATATTTTCTTTCCCATTTGAAGAAGAAGACTCTTTCCATGTTGAATAATTTGAAGCAAGGAATTATGAGGCCTTTGAAGCTGAGGCTCCTCTTGATGAAGGATTGATAGAATGTGGTGATTCCCAAGATAATGAAGTAATCCCTCTAGATAGTTGCATTGAGCTGCAAGAAGTAACAAAGGAGATCTTTGTGCAAGAACTATTGGATGCAATAGAAGTTACAGAGGACCCCAAGTTGATTCTTGATCTCTTAACTCGTGTCATGGACATACAAGACAAGTATGAGGTCACGTCCAATCCTTTTGTTAGTACTTAAGAACTTCACAGTGGAGTAAAGGACAAGGATAAGTCTGAGGTTTCTTATGGAAAAGAGGTCAATGAGTATAGACCTAGGAATGAAAATAATCCACAATGTTCAAGAAATTTGAACAAAAAGTAGACTTGGGGCAGCGATAGCATTCTGAGCAAAGAATCATGTATGTGGATAAATACGGAATGCAATTAGCACTATGAAACCGTTTTTAAAGAGGATGAAGGCAATGGAATTTCTAAGAAAAGGCTTGAGCATCAAGAAGCTCATGTAGATTCACGCATACCAAGTACACAAACAATTGTGAAAGAACTTGGCTTTCATAACCATTTGAGGAGAGGAGGATACTTTATGGAACTAGTCAATTTTTTCACAAAGAAACATCACTCAGTGTTGCCCACTCAAGGGTAACTTTCAAAGAATGAAAAGAGCTTCAGTGAAAGCGGGTTGTCCCCCACCTTGTACCATAAGTGATTACAAGGTGTGTTTCCCTTTCTGTTGTGGCGTGTTTCCCTTCTTGTTGTGTGTGTATTTTCCTTTCTTTGTGCGTGTGTGTTTCCTTTCTTCTCTCTCTCTCTCTCTCTCTCTCTCTCTCTCTCTCTCTCTCTCTCTCTCTCTCTCTCTCTCTCTCTCTCTCTCTCTCTGTTGTAAGTTGTATGTGATTCCGCATGGCCTAATGGATAATGCACTTGGTTAATATATTGTAATTTGAGATTCTTGGAGTTCTCATGCCATGTATTCATCCATGCTCATTCCATGTCATGTCCCAAGCTAGAGCCAACTTGTTGTTGTGTAAATGTGCAACAAGGAAATTAAAAATTTCTGAGCACGACAACTATACCCCTATGTCAAAATTTTCATGTTTTATCATTCCCAGGCACCCCAAGTCTTTCCATTCAGTCCAATTACCTCCCAATCATTGTTAATTCATTACCCTAGGTGATTTAGGAAATTCAAATCAACCCCCCTAGGTGATTTTAGGAAGTTCTAAAAGATGCTATCTTTTGGTAGTATTGGCAAAGGTTGTCACTAGCCTTCCAAGGACTGGATCAACCCCCGTGGAGCAGAATGGAGGGGAAAATTCAACATGGAGGTCCATTTAATACCTTAGAACATCAGGGAAATGATTTTGAAAGGTTTGGAGGAGTTTTGAAAGACTTGGAGTAGTTTGAGTAAAAACAGGGTTCACGAGCCTAGGTAGTACACAGGCCTAAAACAATTATTGGGCTTCAAAAGAAGATTCTGTGAGCTCTGAATGGAGTTATAAGTAAAAAAACATCTCTAGAAAGAGTATTCCAAGAAATAGATGATTGTGAAATCAGATATTTCACAACACCTTGGTGCATAGGATTTTCAGGTAGTTTTTATCAAGCATAAGTGGAGTCTCAAATCACAAATCCTATTTTTCAAGGATCATATGGATGAATCAAGACATGAGACCCCAAAAATTGAATTAAAAATGTCATTTCCAGTTAGTATCATATAAAATTTCACCAATACATTCCACTGGGAGCTCAAGTTATCATCGTTACAAGTTAACCTCTCAAAGGTAGTTCAGGACTTAGTCATTTTTCGGGAGGACACGTGTCAGCACCAGGAGCCTAGTGGGATTTCATGTCCCCGATGTCCCTGAGGTCAGGTACACCAACCCTTGAAAAATGCTCCTAGCCCCCATGTGACCTCTGGGACCCTCATGTGACCTCCAGACTTGACAGTTTAGCCCCTAGGTGCATTTTTGGAGCATCTATTCCATGTCGTCGAATCAAATGCCACATGTCGCAACAGGACCACCGTGGAAACTAATGTTCCTCATTTCCCTAAGGTCAGGTATATAAATCATGTAAAAATGCACCCACCCCTATGGGAGTCTTTTGGTCACCCACGTGACCGACTTTCACCCCATGTGCATTTTTGAGCATCCATTCCCGTCGTCGAATCAAGCGCCACGTATCAGCTATAGGACCACCATGGAAACTGATGCCCCTCATTTCCTTGAGGTTAGGGACAAAAACATGGAAAAATGCACCCAGATCTCTAGGAGAGTGTTTTGGTCACCATATGACCAATTTCCATCCCTCGGTGCTTTAAAGCTGATTTTGAAGCATTCATTCCTGCCATTGGATCACCGCCACATGTCATTGTCTTTCTCATTTTTGAAATTGATGTACCTCATGTCCCTAAGGTCAAGGAAATTATAGACAAAAATTGCACCTAAATCCAACTCAAAAATTTGAATTTTTTTCTAACTATTGGTTGCTTTTTTTGTTGCTTGTAACATCCGTGTGCACTGTACATCTCCATATCCTCCTCTATAATTCTTCACCATCATTACTCCATTTATGAAACTCAGCCCAAACCTACCATATAGGTAATTCCCTTCACTCCATGAAATAATGCATGCCCTAGAAGGAAAATTGGATCAAACATAGAAGGAGAAGCACAAAAAGAAGAAGGAGAAAACAAAGAAAACTCCATGGCCATGAAACGAGAAGTTGAAGAAATATCCCAAATGGATGCGTGAAACAAGTTATATTTTTCTATTCATTCCTCTACCCAAGGCCATCAAGAAGACACCTTAAAACTCTCCTCTTGTGCAACATAGCATCCACAGTGAAGAAATCCCACTTCTGCTCAACGAAGAAAAAATCCAATTTCCCGTCAAACTGTTAGGTGAAACAAAGTAGAATTTCATGTGAAGCACTAAAAGAAAAAACCTATCACAATGAAATTTATTTCATTGAAAATGGAGGAAAAAACTAGACCTACAATTTTGAGGTCCATTAATGGTTTCCGCGTCCAGAAGCACTGCTAGGTCCGAAAATTAAAACTTTAAAATCTCCTGGACTATTAAGCGGATGGGCCCAAAATTTCAAAGGGGTTATATTGGGAAAAAACCCATATCAAAAAACTTCATTCCATGTCAATTTGACTCCTAGAAGCCAACTTTCTAAAAATAGCAGGTCTACTACATAGGAACTGTTATTTCGGGAAAGTCATCGATAGAAGAACCTACGAAGGAGGCGAAGACATTAGAGGTGCACTACAACTGAGAATTCACCGGAAAAGACATTTTTGACACTTACTAAAAATAGTAAGTGGTCCCACAGATAAATGCTAAAAATCTAAGTCACACTGAAAGAGCAGTTTTGGCATGATGGGACATTCAAGAACTTCATCACATCGATCTTTCCATGAACAAGGACCATTGAACTTCATCACAGAAACATCTCCTCTCCTCTCTCTCTCCCTCTCCCCCAAATTTCTCTCTCTTCAAATTTTCTAATCCTTTGTTGGGTTTTGCACTTTTTGATATGCCTTTAAGTCACTTAAAAGTAATTTTAGAAACATAATGTAAATTAAGTCGCCTTGATTTTATCAAAGGGTCTTAAATATTTTTAGTTATATGAATAATCTAAAGTTAGAATTAAGACATATGGAGGATCATGAGGAAGATGATAAGTCACCTCTCATTCTATAAATTATAATGTCATTCCCATTTCAAAGGGTTGACAATTGATCTTGTAAAATCAATAGTGCATTGTACTTAGAGAAAGCAAAGGAGATAGCCATTTTCTTCTACTTTCCTCCACTCTTAAATTTCTTCCATTCCCACACTATGCACAACTTTTGTTTAAGCATCAATATAAGAAGAAGGATTTTGTATTCCTTTTGATGAGGAGATTTTAGAAACTATGAGTTCACAATCTTATCTCATCTTTTTGCCATTTGCAGGGTTGTTTCTTCTCATAAATGCATGTGTGCAAGTTTCTAACTAGTGTGTGTGCAGAAATCTGATTTCCTACCTACAACATTAGTTCCCCTATCTCATTTATCACTTCCCTTTCCCGTTCTTCAAACAAATTCTTCCCTAGTAAGAAATTACTAGCTTTGTTGCAGGGTCAGTGGAGTTCCCCTTTTGGATCCTCGGTCAAAAGGCCACCATAGAAATCCACATTTTCTCACACATGCATATACGGCAGCTACACCGGTTAAGTAGAGGGACTTAGATTCCCAAAGTGTTGACAAGAAATCCACAATTTTTTCCACCCAAAAATTTTCTTGCCAACAAACTCATTTGGAAATACACATCTAATTCATTCTTCTTTGGATTTATGATTTCAAAGAACTTTTTATTGAATAAAAATTGCTTTTAACTTCCCTACAAACTCCATACAACCAGTAGGAAGCATGGGCTCATCACCAAGGACAAGGCATAGGAAAGTAAGGGAACTTCCCTCCTTTCCCAATCTCATGCCACTAGTAAGAGGCACGGGCTCAACACCAATGGTCGGTGAGGCAAGGAAGTTTGTAAATGAAAATTTTGTATTGATTTTGACTTTAATATATATATATATTTTTTAAATTTTGAGTTATGCTTTTGGGAGGGAGAGCTTACCCCTAACCTCAACCCCACATAACCAGTAAGATGTGAGGGCTCAACATTGAAGGATGAGATAGGTGAACAAGCGCTCCAGGTAAAAATGTTTAGAATGATTTTGCTACCAAAGAGGTTTTTCTGGGAAAGATATGACTCCAAGAAGCTTCTAGAATAGACTATGGGAAAATACACCTATGCTGGAAGAAAACTATGGGTAGAACCAAGTATGTAGGCCTTGGTAGGATTAGTGTCAAAATTCTATCTTATCTTATTGAATTGATGAAATGATTAGAAATGTTGATGATAATATTGTGGATATTTGAAGAAATGTGATTGAATGTTTTGCCAATATTTTTAGAATTTTTGAAAGTTGCTTAAAAGATAAGTTCCTTGATTACAAATTTACAAAATGATCTAGCAGATGAAAATGTAATGCGGATGCAATAGTGTACATGTGAAAATGCAGATGGATCTTTCATACTAAAGTTTTAAGTGAAGTGAATTGATGGATTCACATAATTCTTCACCCTCTAGAATACATAGGCGATATGCCCCATTCTTGTAAGTCCTCCATTTTGGGCCCAATTTCCTACCTTCCTTGATTGGTTTTTGTCTATCTGGTTATCAAGTCTCAATACCATATCTCCATTGATTATATCATGTTCATATACCTTCTTATTATACTACCAGCACATTCGGTTAGTGTAAGATCTATGGTGTGCCTCAACTCTAAGCCGAGATTCATTGAGGGTTTCTAGCTCAACAAGTCATGCCTCATGATATCCTTCTTCTCCTAAGATTCCTTGTAATGATATTTGTAGACTGGGTATTTCGACCTCAAGTGGTAAAACCGCTTCCAAACTGAATACTAATGAATATGGGGTTACCCCCGTTGGTGTTCTTACTGATGTTCTAGAGGCCCACAAGGCCGGAAATAAATTTTAATGCCAATTGCACTCGTTTTCTTGAAAAATTTAGGAGGATGGATTTTAGCATCTTATTAGTTTTCTCAACTTTTCCATTGGCATGAGGGTAGTATAGAGAGGAGGTGTGATGATTTATCTTGAATTTTTCACACAACTCACACACCTCTTCATTTTTCAAAGACGTGTCATTATCAAAGATAATGACCTATGGGACCCCGTACCTACAGATGATCTAGTTCAAAATGAACTTTGAAATTACAAACCCCAGAATGGTGGTTAGAGGCATGGCCTCAACCCACTTTGTGAAATAATTTGTGGCCATTATTATGAAATTGTGGTCGTTCATTGATGAGGGAGAGAATTTACCTATAAAATCTAAGCCCCACATGGAAAAGGGCCAAGGTATTGGAATCGGTTGTAGATCTTGGGTAGGAATTTGAATCTCATGAGAGAATTCCTGACACTTGTGGAACTTACGTACGTACTCTATTTTGTTGTGTTTTAAGGTCAGCCAAAATAGCCCGTCTGGTGTATCTTTCTACCGGTTGCATGTCCTCCAAAGTGACCTCTAAAGAAAATGTTGTGGGATCCATAGAGGATCTTTTCATATTATTCCTCATCGACACACCTTAGAAACATTCTCAAAATATCTATGATAGAGCACTTATTCTATAACTACGTACTTGGAGGCTATGACGTGTAGCCATCTTCTCATTATGAATTTTCTTACTCAGGGTATGTGTGGTCTATAATAAAATTGACAATATCCAAATACCATGGACATGCAACAATGAGAGGTATGATTTCTATGTAGTATATACACTCATCTGGGAAACTTAGGTCTACTAACTCTCCACCATCTAATGGTTTATCTGCCAACCAATCTGCAATGATTTGTCCTTTGATAGAATTTTGGTTGATGTAAGTTATTTTGAATTCTCCCATTAATTTTATGAAGCACCCAACTTTCTTGGAAAAATAATATTGTGTTAAAAAATCTAAAGACAATCTATTTTAAAAATAACCCACATTTCTTGGTTATGAAGATAACGTCTTAACCGTTTTGTTACAAATACGATAACGAGGCATTATTTTTCTCCTATGCAAAACAAATCTCATAGCATAGTAACGTATGACTAATGAATTAAATTGCACGTTCACATTTGTCATCATCTTCTTGTGTCAGCATGCATGCTAATGAGACATATGTAGCTTGTGAATATAGAATGAGAGAGTGATATGATTTGGGAGGCATGAGTGTGGGAGGTGATAGAAGGAATCATTTGACCGATTCAAATGCCTCATGACACTCATCTATCTAGATGTTGTAGCAATACTTTTTTAACAAATTATTTATTAGATGAATGGAAAAGGTTAAATTAGGTATGAACCTGGATTACACCGAGCTTTCCGAGAAAGGATCGAATTCCCAAATCATCTGATGGTGGGGTCATTTCTAGAACCACGAGGATTTTTTTGGATCCACATCAATCCCTCATGAAGAGATGATGTAACCCAAAAATTTCCTCCCATCACACCAAATACGCATTTTTCTAGATTCAATGTGATGCCATATTCAATGAGGTGAGAGAGGATGATATGAAGCACCTAGAGTGATCTCATCGTTTCTTGGCCTTAGCCAGAAGATCATCAACATACAATTCCACAATCTTGTGAATTAGATCATGGAATATGTAAGTCATGGCCCATTGGTAAGTGGCACCAACGTTCTTAAGACCGAATGACATGATTACATAACAATAAGTTCCCCAAGGGGTGATAAAAGTAATCTTTGATTGATCTTCCTTATAGATCCTAATTTGATTATACCCAGAAAATCCATCCATGAGGGACAACTCATAACCAAATGTTACGGAAACAATAACATTGATGGATGGTAGTGGGAAATCATCTTTGGGACATGCTTTGTTTATATCCTAAAAGTCAATGCAAATTCAAATTTTTCCATTCTTTTTAAGAATGGGGATGATGTTAGATACCCACATTGAGTAATCGATAGGTTTAATGAACCCCACATTATAGGAGCTTTATAATTTCCTCTTTAACCATTAGTACCACCTTTGGTTTCATAGGTTTGGATTTTTGTTTGATGGGCTTGGCATCAGATTTGGTCACAAGGTTATGAACTACAACATGAGGAGTAATTCTGTCATTTCCTTATAACTAAATGTAAAATCTTTCAAATGTTCTTTAAGAACTTTCGTGTGTATTTCTACCTCTTCAAGAGTCAATGATGAACCTAAATTCAAAATATTTGGATCCTCATCCATCCTAATGTTGATTTCAATTGTCCCCTTAATCAAAGATGCATTACCTCTTCAAACTCACGTGGGGCCGAGGTAATTCTAACCCTTATAGATCCTAATTTGATTATACCGGGAAAATCCATCCATGAGGGACAACTCATAACCAAATGTTACGAAACAATAACATTGATGGATGGTAGTGGGAAATCATCTTTGGGTACATTCTTTGTTTATATCCAAATCAACGCAAATTCAAATTTTTCCATTCTTTTTAAGAATGGGGACGATGTTAGATACCCACATTGAGTAATCCACAGTTTTAATGAACACCATTGTAGGAGCTTTATAATTTCATCTTTAATCATTAGTACCACCTTGGTTTCATAGGTTTGGATTATTGTTTGATGGGCTTGGCATCATATTTGGTCACAAGGTTGTGAACTACAACATGAGGAGTGTTCAATTCTGTCATTTCCTTATAAGTAAATGTAAAATCTTTCAAATGTGCTTTAAGAACTTTCGTGTGTATTTCTACTTCTTCAAGATTAAATGATGAACCTAAATTCAAAATATTTAGACCTTCATCCATCCTGATGTTGATGTCAATTGTCCCCTTAATCAAAGATGCATTACCCTCTTCAAACTCACGTTTTCTTTTTCGGAGGTAATTCTAAGATTATAGATCCTAATTTGATTATACCCTTCCATCCATGAGGGACAACTCATAACCAAATGTTACGTCTAAACAATAACATTGATGGATGGTAGTGGGAAATCATCTTTGGGACATTCTTTTTTTATATCCAAAGTCAACAAACATTCAAATTTTTCCATTCTTTTTAAGAACGGGACGATGTTAGACCCCACATTGAGTAATTGATAGATTTAATGAACACCAGTTGTAGGAGCTTTAAAGTAATTTCCTCTTTAATCATTAGTACCACCTTCGGTTTCATAGGTTTGGATTTTTGTTTGATGGGCTTGGCATCATATTTGGTCACAAGGTTGTGAACTACAACATGAGGAGCAATTCCTGTCATTTCTTTATAACTAAATGTGAAAGCTTTCAAATGTTCTTTAAGAACTTTTGTGTGTATTTCTACCTCTTCAAGAGTCAATGATAAACCTAAATTCAAAATATTTAGACCTTCATCCATCCTGATGTTGATGTCAATTGTCCCCTCAATCAAAGATGCATTACCCTCTTCAAACTCAAGTGGGGCCAGAGGTAGTTCTAGCTCCCCTTCCTCTTCTATCTCACAAATCTCAAGGCCTTCTAAGGAGGAAGGGTCCATCATGGGATCTCGAGGATCTCTTTAAATAGGATGAAGAGTGAGGAATTAGATAAAAATCTCTCTTATGATGTGTGTGTGATGTAAATCCGTATAAGCATTAAGGTATCCTAAGATAGCCTCATCATTTTCTGCATAATCTAGGTAGTAAGCTCATTTTCAACCTCAACATATGCAAAGATCAAATTCTTTTACATTTTGTGAACTAAGGTTTTAACACGAACTCAAATGAAGTCATGTGTTCTTCTAATTCTTTACTTGATAGGAGTTAAAAATCGCGGCGGACCCAAGTTATCAAATCAGTGATAAGATTTTGTTCACGTGGATGGATTTAATTGAAATGAAGTCAAAACCTTTACTTAAATTGAGTACAACAATTTTATAACATTATAAGTGTTCCGTCCTAGTTTTTAATACCTCTGAAACTTGATTAGTGACTAGCTATGAATCACCCAACACTCTAATATTACAAGCGCCCATCCTTTTGGCTATTATGAGACCTAGAATGAGAGCCTTGTATTATGCTCCATTGTTTCTATATTTAAAATATAGCTTGAAGGTGAAAGGCATGACCTTCCCCTCAGGAGAAGTGAGGATCACTCCTATCCCAATGCCAAAGTGACATTTTTCTTTGTCAAAATTAAGATTCCAAAATTTTCTTAGGAAGAGTGATGTTTGATCACTTTTTATATCTTCTTCCCTCACTTCAGAGACTTCAACCATGCAAACCTCATCGAGCGGAAGAGAGCCGAGTCCCAGAGCATGTCTTATGCCCATGGAATCAAATGGAATCAAATGGGTAAATCATTCTCCAACATCTCAAAAATATTGGCCATGGTTTCGTTGATCTTACAATTAATCAATCATCACATTTTCGTATTTGACCATAGGAATCCCTTCAATTAAACCGGTAGTTTCTAATTCCGTTGTGGGAATTAGTTTTGTCTCTAGATTTGAACTCGTAGGTTTCTTTAATTGGTTTGCTAGGAGCTCAAACTTAGTATGGAACCCAAACTTATTCTTTAGGTTAGCAAGTTGAATTTCAAGGGGTTCCAGGTCACCCTGTGCAAAAAGACTTTCCCAAATCTAGGAATCTGACTTCCTGAAAAAATGCTGAAGGAATCACCTTCATGTGATGTATCCAAGGATGACTGAGAATCATATTATAGTTGGTTTCCCGGTCTATAATATAAAACTCTGTAAGAACCGTCTTGGGCCCCAGGGTAACTGGTAGCACTATGGTTCCAATTGATGTTTCTTTGAGGCTATCATACCCTCTCAACATATTTCTTGTTGAAGAGAAATTGGTTTCTCCTATAGCCTAACTTCTAGAGAAATGAGAAAGGGACAATGTTAAATTTTCCCCATCATCGATCATTACACGCTTTACATAGTTATTGTAAATCCAAATCTATAGATACAGAGTCGGATCACCTCTACATGCCAACTCAACATCTGTGGGCATCTTACTGATGTCGAATATAAACCTCGATGTCTCTTTCAAGCTTCCCATGAGGATGTACGTCAAAGTTTATGTGATTTATTTGTGCCTCTAGAGGAGGGGTGATGTTTATCAAATGCCTAAGACCCAACACTTCCAATAAAGTATCTCTATGAGTAGGGGAGTTCTTCAACAAATCTAAGAAGGAGATATGAGAAAAGGTCTTTGTTAAATCAATGATCAAGTCGTAATCCCCCACTGGTTTTAGAAGTGTTGGAACATCATCTAACACAGATGGGTAAATAGGAATGGGTTGCGATGAGTAGTCTTGAGTTATCGTAGCGGCATTTATTTGGGGTTTGATTTTTAATTCTACTAAACCCATGATCTTATTTTGTTGGAAACCATCCAATGGAGGTGCTACCAATGGGTTTGACGAAGTCAAAGCTTCATGATCATTTTTTCCCACTAGGTTACCCTTGTTTGTGTCATTGGGGTCCAAATTACCATTGTTAGGATGCATTGGAAGGGGATCATTAAATATCCTGAGTGGTGTGTTTTGAGGGGATATATGCCCCATGTTAGTATTCTGAGTTAGTGTCGTAGGATTTTCCAAAAACATCTCAACAAAGAGCTATCTTTGGTCCTCTAGTAGACATTGAATGAATTTATTACAATCATGACATGTTCTAGCATCATGCCTCAGACCCTATGGAAGCTGCAATATAGGTCAAGATCATAATCCCAAGGTCTTTGATTTATGTTTTGTTGCGGTCCAAAGTTATGATTGTTATTCAACCATTGGTTATTGTAATTGAAGTTTGGAGGTTGTTGCCCTTGATTTTGATATTTTTTTGGGTACCCATTTAGGTATTAGTTAGGGTCTTAAGCCTGAAAGTTTTGTTGGGGTGGAGGATGATTTAAATCTACCGTGTTGATTATAGGAGCTAATTTTTTACTCCTCTGATTATTACTGTTTACATTTTTTTTGACATTATTTGTACTTGAGGTGTTAACAACATTTGGTTTCTTTACTTGGTCTATAACATCGTGGTTTTTGTTTAGGACCTTAGGTCCTTAGTTGTTTTTGCATTGTTGAGATAACTTGAATTACCTCGATTAGGGGTAATAAACCTCCTGTTTGAACCGTAGGTATTTCAACCACTATCTATTACCGCATGATCAATGCGGAGAGCACCCTCCAACACCTCTTTATAACTCCTTAGAGGGAACTTCTGGAATTCTTCCTTCATTTCTTGGTTAAGAGAGTGAAGAAATAGATCAAAAGATCCATCTTATCCATGTTGGGAGCGCTTGTCTAAAGAGTAGAGGACCTTCCATGCCATCTCTAGATGAAATGCGTAGTAAACTCATTGTGCTCTTGCTTTATATGTAGGAATTCCCTAATTCTTGTTCTCAATAGCTTGGTCATGTCAAAATATTTGATGAATTCAGACACAATTTTTTAAAGGAATGTATTAAGCTTCAGGTATCCTATAATACCAATTGAGAGTGATTCCTTCAAGAGTCTTAGGGAATATTTTTGCTACAACTGCATCCCATGGGAGCAGCTCGAATGACAGCTTACATTCGCTTTGATATGTGTATTTGGATCCCCTCCCCTTTAAATTTAGGAAGATCTGGTAGATGTCATGGGAGCATAACACTTTGTATGGTGAAGTCTAAGGGCTATTTAAGATATTTAGAGTAGATCCCCACTACGTAAGACTTGACCATTGATGACCCTTGATGGGGAGGTGGATATGGAATAGGATGTTGATAAGGTGGAGTATAAACTTTTTAGAGGCATCGGGGATCCCCTGTGGTTGACCATATAAACCGGGAAAGAGTAAATGTCCCTTGCGATGACTTAGAATACATGTGTAGATACGGAGGAGTGTTACTCTGGTATGGAGTTGGAGGCACAAAACCAGGGAACGTTGCATTACTAGTTGGGATGACATTTGAGAATGCACTTCCAGCTGGTGCTGTTGAGGGTATCCATACATGGTGTGAGGGGGCATACCCAAGGTTCCCAATCTTGTGAGGAGATCTTCGGGCTAGGAACACCCGTTTAAACTAGACAGGATTTAGCATGTAGGAACTTGGCCAAAGTTTTGTGGATGATGGAGAATCCTTCCTTGCCCAATAGAAGATGAGACATGAGTAGCCTGGGAAAGTTCTAATTCTCTAACCCTATCCACCAATGTCGAGATGACCTCACTTGATGATGGTATGGTGTTTTGTTTTGGTGCACATTGTTGAACCTTGTTAGGTTGCAAAGGAATGCGATATCCTGCTATGAACTATTCTTTGTTGTTTGGTCACCCCTCAATAGAAATGTTTTCTATTGCGGGAGGGGTAGATGTGTTATTTTGAAGTATGACATCAACATATCCTTGCATCCTATCCAGAGAATGATCCATTTTTGAAGTATTGCATGCTTTGGGAATAACCTGCTAAGTACTCTTCATCCAATAATGGGACTTTATCAGACTACATACTAATTTGTGGTCTAAATAAAACTTGAGGAAAGGATCCTGACACTCTGGTGAGTGTCATATTATTATAATTTGAGAGATCAAGTTGTAACCCATGCAAAATTTGATCAACCTCCCGATCCTGACCAAGGATCCATTGTTGGTCCCTTGAGGATGAGGAGTTTGAGATGTAGGGATACTAGTTGAGCATTTGCAAGCCCACTCGGATATTTAGGGTGACCGATGTTGCCTACCCATTTGATAGTAATATGCCTCAAGACCCAAAATGGGTTATCTGTATCCATCTTGTCCCTGACATATTTGGGGGTATATGAATACCCACAGAATAATGGGAGAGAGGGAAGATGGATGAAAGAAATGGAAATGAAAAGATACTAGCTCTTCATGTCGGGTTCACCAATTTGTACAAATGAAAATCAAAACATGACCTTCAATCGCACTCGACCTTCCGAGTTCATGCTAGGAAAATTGATGTGGAAGATGTGGATGGATATGGGTAGTGAAATGTGATATGTGAACAAAAATGTGTGGAAATGGGATGAACAAATTATCAAGGAAAAATAATGTCCTTGACGCACAATATCGGGATCTTCTCATTAAGGGAAAGAAGGTCCTTCTAACTTGAATGGGTTTAATGGGTGGGTCAAAAGAATAGCCACACAAAGACACCAATAAATTTCAAGCTTCACGGAAATAATTTTCAATGGATGTGGGATACGTGGAAATCCAATTGGTGCCTCATAATGATTTCAAGACAAGGTCATAAAATAAATAAGAGAGAGGCGTGGTTCCACTGGCTCTATGGGTGGTTAGCTAGTTCAGTCTAGAATGCGAAAGCTCTATAAGTGTCTTGGTTTAGGACGTTTAGTTGTCTGACAATGTCTAGTACATGTGGGGATGATCTAAACACTTGTGCACATAATCTAATATCTAAGTCTATTTGGTATTTGGGTCCATCCGGTTATGGAACCCTAGGATCAAAACCATAAACTCTTTCCGGTTGTGGTCTAGTGATGGTCATGTGTGCATTTGTGTGGTTTTAATCTAATCAAATCAAATAATGATCTAATCTAAATAAATAAAGACTACACTATGTTTTTGTATTTTGTAATATAAAGAAAGTGAAACAATACAAAGCAACTAATCTAATTAAAATAAATATTTTTGTGCTTTTCTAGGATTTTCTAATTAAATGAAGAAATGAAAAAGTTTCTAATTTAATTAATAAATCCTAAAAAAACAACCAAATGTAGTTGTTTATTTGTGCAGAAGAAATATAATCTATTCTAAACAATTAAATATTCTCTAAACTATGGATATGAATTAAATCCTCTACTTTGCCTCAAAGGCATGAGAAGAAATCAGAGCTTCCTAGAATATTTTCTTCCCCTGCAACTTCCCAGAAAAAGTAAAGAAATATTTTATGGAGGATCTTCTAAATGAAATAATGCTTCGATTGATTTCTAAATTAACACAGAATCTTTCTTCTAGAATCACCTCTTTGCAAATCTACAGAGATAGGAAAAG
Organism: Taxus wallichiana var. yunnanensis; assembly: GCA_018340775.1. Taxonomy (NCBI): domain Eukaryota; kingdom Viridiplantae; phylum Streptophyta; class Pinopsida; order Cupressales; family Taxaceae; genus Taxus; species Taxus wallichiana. The sequence continues at coordinate 297,342,929 of CM031238.1, forward strand.
GAAGCTATCTATCCTAAGAAATATTTGTTGAAGGAAATGATCTAATATAATTATTCAATGATTGAAAAATGGAAATTCATTTTCTAATATAGTAAATAGTGTGCATATATATTTCACAAAAAAAAATTAAAGAAATGATGAAACCCAATTACAATCCCAACGTCGTAATTCCAAAGGTCTTTGTGGAAAATCTAGTTGTGGTTTGCTTTTGTGTCCCCTTAGTATTATTTTCTAACCTTCGGTGTCCACATGAATCTAGGGAACTGGGAATGTAAAGGAAGCTAGAAGAAGGTGTTGAATCAATTAATGGCTTACTGGAAATCTGGTGGAAATGCAAGTAGAGGAAGAACAATGCAAGTGAACAGAGCTTGATTGTGTAATCTCTAGCAGGATTGTATCAGCATAACATAGTGATACACGGTAAAATTCTATGGCCATTTTCTTTAGAAAAAGTGAGGGTTTTATATAAGGGTTGTTGGGTTATGCACTATCACACTTGGTAGCCATGGGGTACCACATCAACACATGAAGGGGCAGTTAAACAATCAATTACAAATCACAAGTGAAAGAGGAGATTGATATGAATCAGTCAAGCCTAAAATCAACTAAATTGATTCACAAACATGCGCTAAAAGTGAATTGGAGTGAAGTAACATGCATCTAATTCACACGAAAGAGTTCTAGAAAATTTGTACAAAAGCACCCACCTATGTAGTGTGGCGGTTATGAAACCACCACCCGGGTAGGGCGGCGGTTACGTAATCACCACCCAAGTACGGTGGCATCGACGGTTTCGTAATTAGATGCCAAAAACTAAGGAAAATGCTACGGGAAGCTTCAAAAAAGTAGGAAATGGCTAAGTAAGGTGGCCTAGGCTACAAATATAAGCTACAAAGAGGTTAAGGAGCTCGAACATGTTTGGAAGAGAGATGGATCATCATTGGGGACTTTGAACCATTTTTTTGACAATGTAGCACTTGTAAATTTGGGTGCATACATAAACCCATTGATGATAGTCAATGGGGATGATGAAATTGGTGAAAAGAAGATATTGCAACTCCTCTTTGACAAGAAGAGAAACTCAAGGGTGCATTCGGCAAAAAAAAAATTTCTTAACCGGTTTCACATTGGGAAGGGTGATGATATTATGGACAAAAATAGAAGGGTCAAGATTTGGCATGCTTGAATATGACCATGTAAATTCCTAGCTATGATGAGAGAGGAATGTGGTGAAAGACTCAAGCTCATGTGGATCAAAGGATTTACCCACCTTGAGGATGTGAGGTTCTGAGGAGTCCCGATATTGACATCGATGGTGGCTTCATTAAGAAACATGGATATGTTGGATGGTAAGGTCTTATGAAGATAAGAATCCTCTACCTCTATGTGGGAAATAATGGCTTCGTTTTTAGCACAAGAAGAATGGTAGAAGATTCTTCTTCTATCATCTCTCGGATGGCAAAGGAAAGGACCTAGTATGGTTCTCACACTAATAGGTGATCGTTCCTAAAGTGATGGTGGAGACTAAAAAAGGGTTAAAAGTAATAGAAATGGTGTCATTTGTATCCATGGACTCATGGGATAGAGAAGATGGAGAAGGTATGTCCATGCACATCTTAGATGATGAGATGGGGTTAGTGGATTTCTCCTGTATCCTAACCTAAACCTTTCAAGGGGCTTGCATGAAATGATCAATAATGAAGCCGTGTGGACCTTGCACATAACATCCCATGCTGAATTCCTTCCATGTGCAATGGTAGAGCTAAGTGTGGGAAAAGGATGGTTTGTTAAGGAAGTAAAAACTACCGGTATAAGGTTTGGCATGTGGAAGATCATCGATATGCGAAGAAGGGGTGTCAAAACCACCATAAATGAGGTTGTTTTGAAGATGTGGTGGACCAAAAAGAACGATATCCCCAACATTTGTTGGGTACATGGGTTCCTTGTCGTGTCTACCAATATGGTTAGGAGTGGGCAAGGTGTTGAGTGTAATAAGACAATACTCCCCCAATGTGTGTTTATCCATTATTTTATCTAAGGAATCGTCATTGGGAAGTTAGAAGAATAGATAGATGAAATAGTGGATGGTGCTAGATGGATCATATTTGGGAACAGGGACATCATTGGGTCGATAAGTCATGTTGCACATCCGAAAGGGAGGAGTGTCCTAGGAAGTTTCAAAATCTTCCCCTCATGCTCATATTTAAGGGAACGATGGAGTGTAGAGGGAACACAATGCATAACACGGATCCAAGGTCACCCAAGGAGAACATTGTATTGAAATTCTCCTTCTATGATGTAGAAGACCTCATGGAGGATATTCTCACCAATATGGATAGGAAGAATGACCGTTCCTAAGGTGGGAGTGAAAACATCATTAAAAGTGCAAAGGATTGTGGGTGTTTGGGCAACAGAGGCCTTTGGTATCTTAAGTTGATCAAAAGTATGTGATGGGAGGATATTAATGCTTGCTCCACTATCAATCATGGACCTTAGATGAACGTGTCATTAATCCTGACCATGATAAAGAGGGGAAGATCATGTTCTTTTGGTGGGATATCTAGAATCTCAACATCATCAAATGAGATGGTAGTAGAAGCCACAAGTTCTCCTACAAGGGATGCAAAGGGATGAGCCTCATCACTGGATGTTAGAATGTGCTTTAATTCTTGAATAATCACCTTCATATAGTCTAGTGATATTTGGATGAGCTCGTAGAGTGACATATTGACTGGGGCCTGAGTGGAGTTGTTTGACTATACTTTGTTCAATAGGCCTAGGTGTTGCTAAGATGGAAACCTTAGGTGTTGAGGATGAGGTTAAGTCCTTGGGAGGAGGAATGGTGATGAAGGTTTTATATTTCGATTGGGCTGTTGATTTAGTCTCACATTGGCTAGAGCAACGAGTGGTTACTCGAACAACATCGATGAACAAGGGTGGGCTATCCTTAGAAGAATGGTCACCTACAGGTGGTATGGCTGCGAAAGTCTATGGAGAACCAGAGGACTTCTGCATTTGGATGGATGAAGTCAAAGGTGTAGATGTTGGAGTGGAAGGAAGAGATTGATTTGGCTTGGGGAGAAGGTATTCTTCCTTAATGAAGCCATGGATGATGGCTTGGAATTATCTGTAATGATCATTATCATTTCTAGGGGGCACGGTGATATGCATATACAAGGTTGGGATTAAACCACAAGGGATTATTGATATTCGGTCGAAGGCCCTAATAGGTGGAAGTGTGATTGCGGAAATTTGTAATAAATGTTGGAAAATGTTTGCATATGATTCACCCAAAGCCTTAGGAGGTGCTTTGTCCTTGTGGAATGTCTTGGTATTTGAAGAATAAGTGGATTCTTGAGATGATAAAGTTTGAGTATGTTGATGTCTTGATGGTTCGGGTTCATTTTTGGCATAGGTTAATGTCTTAGTATTGGATGGTTTCAGTTTGGGTTGATAAAATGTTCTTGATGAAGAGGTTGTTGTGTTGGATGGTTTAGAGGTGGGAATGTCAACTTTCTTGTAGGAATGTACAAGATATTTTTGAGGTAATGTACTAATGGTTGTGGATTTTTTTGTAAGGGTGTGTCCTTAGGAGGAGTGATAACAATTTCCACCGGAGGATCTAGAGGTGGTGTCACAGTTGGTATAGGTGTAGGAAGTAGTATTTGTTTGATAGAATCTAAGGAAAGTGAAGATTGACTTGATTGTATTGATGAGGTAGAAGGATTATTTGAAGGTTGTTAGAAGTTGAAGTGTTTTCAAAAGTTCTTCAAATAATAAATATGGTGTTGAAGAAGAAGGTGGTGTGGATGTAATTTCAACAATTGATGTGGGTATAGGTAAAATCTCTAAAAGAGGCACCGATTTTAACTTTGAGGATGGTATAACAAGTAGGAGTGGGATGGATGTAGGTAAGGTAGCCGGATCTCGGTGAAGTGGATTTGGTGAGTAATGAAGTGGATATAATAGGTAACATAGTAGATGTGGGACCCATGTCAAATGTAGAGTAGGTGGGAATGGTTGTTTCATAAATACTTCTAGGGGCAAGAATGATATGTTTACAAATGGGGTCCTAGTAGTAGGAATGGATGTTGAGGTAGATGTAGATACAATTGGTGTGGTTGTGGGGACAAGTGTTAATGGGTTTGTAGATGTAGGAATAATATCAAATGGGATTGATGTGGTTGGTGATGAAGGAGGGGAAGTTGTAGATTCTTGATCAATGATGTTTATAGTATGAGCATTAGGTGTTTGGGTTGTGGAAGTGGTAGCAACTTGGCTTGTTGGTGTATGATTCAAAAAGGTTGTTTGAAGATGTCAAGTGGTTTATTGGGTGAAGAATTAGGATTTTCGACCTGAAGTCTCTTTGATCAATGAGCCTTTGAACCAAATCCTTGAAATTTCGACATTTCTCTATGTCGTGACCTTGAGTTTAGTGGTATTTACAATAATGGTCTTCATGATACCACACGGGTTTTGGTCTTGACTCATCAACTGGTCGGATAGGTGGTAATGTGATTAGATTTTCCACTATCAACTTGTCAAATATTGAGCCATATGATTCCCAAGGGGATTGTGGTTGGGTGTCACCATGGGGCTTGTTGTTGAGTCCACGTGTTAGATGTTGGTGCGGAGAATATTTGAAGACCAAAGCATTAGGCGATCCCTTAGATTTCTCATTATGTGTAGATGTTTTAGTGAATTCATGTTTAGGTTTGTTCAATTTTAGTTTTAAATGGCCCTACTCAAGGGTGCATGTTTCAATCTTACGAGCCATGGTGAAGGATTTGTCAAAGGTTTGGAAGGATTGGATTTGTAGGGTAGAGGATATATGTTTTTGCATGAATGTGAAAAGAGATCGATGAGTTCAGTTTGTGGAAGGGTAAATGATAGTTGGTTTATAATGCCATACCACCATATGAAGAAGTCTGCAATAGACTCATCTTCAAACTTTATAATGGTGTACAAGTCATTGATGGTGATTTTGCACACAATGTTGATCAAAAATGTTCTAAAAACAATTGCACGAGATGATTAAAGGAAAATATTGAATATTAAGCGACGTTATTATACCAGTCTAATACTAGACCAGCTAAAGACATGGAGAAAGTGTGGAGCATCAAGTCCTGATCGTGTGCAATGAGGTAGCACATATGTCTAAATGCACGAAGGTGTTGCTATGGATCCTCCTTATTGTTAAACTTGGTGAATTTTGGCAATTCCCAATGTGGAGGATCTGAGTAATTGATACATATGGATGAATTAGATCTTTGTATATTTTCTCATATGATAATGAAACTTTAGGCCCTAGGGTGTTTCCTAGAGGTTGGATAACCTATTCATGAGAGCATGCATAGGATCATTTGATGAGGTGATAATGGGTTGTGGTTGCACAACTTGCGAGGTAGTTGGATAAAATTGTTGGTGAGATTGAATGTGTGCTTGGGGGATTTCTTGATGAATGTGAGTTAAAGGTTGAGTTTGGAATGTTTGGTGTTGTGTCATGGGGATATTGTATGATTGTTGAGACTGGGTAGGCGCTTGATGAGTATAAGTGGGATGAAATTGTTGTTGAAAGGGGTTAGACACTAAATAAGGTAGAGCACCCATAAGAGGAGGTTGGGAAGCAATGATATGCATGTGTGATGTGAGGGGATCATGTTTTCTAAATAAGGGATGCAATATTAGGGCCGAAGAGGCAATATAAAGGGTAGTGGTGATGGTTATATTGATTGGGTGAAGATTGGGTGGAATAGACATGACTAGCTGAGCAATTTGGTGGGGTGGAGGATTATTAGAAGATGAGGCAATCTCATTTACTGAATTTTTTTATCGGCATCGGGATTATTTTGATAAGGATAAATCTGCTGAAGTGATGGACCATCTGGGGAAGCTAAGTTGATTTCATAAGGAGATAGTCTTAGAGAGCCACTAGATTGGCATTGAGGAGATCCAAGTCACCACAAGAGGATAATCTGGAGGTCCGTAAGGTCTGGATAAAGAAAGAGGGGTGGCTGGTCTAGATGGGACAAAATGATGATAAAATAAGGGATTAGTTTCTCCTAAGGTAGTGGTTTGAACAAAGGATTCTAGGTGAGAGACACTAAAGAGAGGATTAGTAGTCAAGGGTATGGATGAAGTAATTGTTATAGTAAACATTTGTTGAGTCGAGGCGGAACTATTTGAAGGGAAGTTTTGTTCCATTCTTTTGGCTACTAAATGAGTAATTATGGGCATGAAACAAGAACAATTTTTATGCTAACTAAACCAAGAAATTCAAGCAAATAATTCTTTTTGATTGTTTTTAATTAAGAAAATGTGAAAAATAGAAAAGGGGATGGATAACGAGGTACCTAAGAGAAGGCAGTCTATGTCTGGTTTCAAGTTTGTTTTGGCTTGGGAGAGTCTCAGGTGGTTTCCTGTTGGGTGATGAAATCCCAATCAGTCTACTAGGGTAGGATGTTGTTTAGATGTGTTGATTGGTTTGTGAGTTTTAGGTTATGTGTGAGGATTGTGAAATGCAGCAAGTTAACCTCCTACTTAAACTATGTGAGAAAGCAGGATGTAGAAAAGAAAGGTTCTTTTTAAAACCAAATTGAAGTGTGATCTTTCGATGAGGACACACACATAGAAAAGGGAAGTACGATGCAAAAAGGAGAAAATAAGGAAAAAGAGGAAAACCTGGATAAAGATTTTCCTTTTTATCTAAACTTTAGTGAAGAGTGATCCAAGACCAAACCAACATAAGCAAGAAAGAAGCAAGGCCTCGCGGTGTAGTGTTAATAGAAGAAAAAAGAAGCAAGAAGATAGAAAAGAAATGAATCACCTAAAGGGTGTTCTCATAGGGCATGTTAGGAATGTTTATGTAATTTCTTATTCAATTTAAGTTAATGAGTTAGCTACTAAAGAAAGTACACAACTCAAAACATGGAGGGTTTATAGTACCTCGAAGCATGATGTACATGGATGAACGGGTGCCGAGTAGCTAATCCTTGTTGTAGTTGATGACCTGTAAATAAGAATGAATAAAAGGGGATTGATTAGATGGGATATGTAGGGGTTTCTTGAACAATTTTGGCTCCAAGAAGTGTGACCTTTCTTTCGCGGATGTCAATCCTTGTTTGTTTAGAAAGAGTGAAGTAAAAGATGAATAAAAGAAACATAAGTACTACTGAATCTGAGAATAATTAAGATCTGATATAGAATCGATTTAATTGAAAGAAATGTAACTTAAATGTTACCTAGTCTAGGTCGACGATGACCCAGACTGTGCAAAGGCAAATCAACGACAACCTAAGAGTGAGGATCTAGAATATAAGATGAATATATAGACCTGCAAAGGCCTGGATGCAATTTGGTAACAACAGAGACTTGTGTATGCTAGAGTCAATCTATGAAGGGACACGAGGGAGAGGAAACTAGAGAAATGGTAGAAACTAGAGATTGGAAAGAGAATATTGGGAATCAGGACCCTTGTCGATGGCGGATAGGATGGGTCAACAACGACTATGATAGATTTGGATAAATTTGAGGTCAAAAAAGGAAGAAATGGATGACCTACAAGTAAAGGATATAGGAAATATGATTGATTAGGAAGCTCTGAGTGTTGTTGAGGATGATCTAAACCTACAAAAGGTTAGACACAAGAAAAACAACAATAATACGAAGATAATATGATAAAATATGAATAAAGCAACACAAAGATAATGATAAATATCATGAAGGATGATTGTGAGTGATGCAAATACTTTTCAAGGAGGTCCAAGAGGTCTATAATTATTACGGGAATGCTCATGCCGAGATTCATTTCACAAGTCACAAGAAAACTCCAAAATTCACATGCATCTTATGATTTCTGATCGATTATGGAAATATTTAACATAGTTTTATAGGGTCGATGGCGACTAGGTTGGGTCGCCGCCGACCATGGGGAAAATTTCCCCAATGGGGTGGATTTTGTGCTTTAGGTCAAGATTTCATGTTTTTAAGGAGGTAAAAGTGGTTTAAATATGATGTATGGGATTAGGTTGTTTAGGGATGAATATTGGGTAGTTAGAAGATAGGGATGGGTAGAAAAAGCATAAGGATTTATATTTAGGATAAAAGTGTCCTAAATAGCAAGTTGATTAGGACAAGCTAGGGATATGGATATTAATTAATTAATGGGAGTTAATTAATTAATGTGAATTAATAAGGATTAATGATGATAGGATAATAAGTGGGAAATTTTATAAATCTAGAAGGATATGGATTTAATTAAATGGGGACCTAGATAGGGCCCTAGAAAAATATGTGCACATGGTCGGACAAGGGTAGAGATACTGAATTTTGGTGTCTATAAGTACCACTATGAACTCATAGTGGTCATATCTATTTTGGAAATTTATTAAGGATGTCTACCTCTTTAGTCCTCAACTAGTGGTAGCCAGGATTCATATCAATATTTGAAAAGATGGTGATACCATGCATATGATCAAAGAGGTCATTAATACGTGGAAAGGATAAAGGTTCTTCACATTCACCTTATTCATTTATCTATAGTCAATGCAAATCATCAAAGATCTTTCCTTCTTTTAGAAAAATATGAATGGTGTGCCCTTAGGGGACACACTATGATGAATCAAGGCCTTCTCAAGAAGACCCTTGAACAACATCTTGATCTCGTAAATCCCGGGTGTGGTCATCTTGTAAGATGATCATGAAATCAACTCTTCCTTATGTAATAACTCTCTTTGGAAATAAATTTCTCTCTGTGAGGCATACCTAGTAACTCACTAGGAAACACATATGTAAACTCCTAAGAATGAGGTTATAATCCAATGATGGTTCTAAAGACTCATCATATGATCTATCACTAATAGTAATGGAAAATAGTTGACATCCCTTCCATGTACTCCACTTGAGATGTATATGGGAAATAGTGCGAGATAGAAAGTGGCCTCTAAATCGTTTTCACAACTCCTTTGCATAAAGTTCATCATGACACTTAATGAACTTGGAATTAAAATCCACCCAATCTCGATGGGCTACGAGCCAATCCATCCTCAAAATAACCTCATATGGCCCTAGTGGAAGGAATCGTAAGTCTACTATATAGTGGTGAAAGCTCCAAAATCTATGACACACTCTCTAATCATCATGCTCACATATAGCTTGGCTCCAGAAGCCAACTCAACCTCCCAGTTCATGTCCTTCCTAACTACCACTAGCCTAAATCGATCCACTAATATAAGATATATAAAATAATTGGGTGAAATAGAATCAAACAAAATGGGTATAAGAACTCTACTAGTACTACTTAATGCCTCTATCATTATGGCTTAGTAATCTACTTGACAGTTATCTACCAACACATATACCTCGTGATATTTTCCCATATCCATAATTGTAGTCTCTGATGTGGGGGATTTCCCTCTGTTATATGCTATAACATTATGTGGGAAGTCCTTATGGTCAAAAGGATCCTCGTGATTAAAACAACCTCCTCCTGTCTTCGAGCCAAACCCACACCACTTATCCATCATGAACTCAATGCATTAGATTATGTAATTCATATCCTATAAGTATGTTACAAATGGGATGGCCTAGCTTGTTGTCCATGTCATCCGTGGAATATAGCATTCCCTTGAAACTATGAATGGGTGACCCTATCTCTATGTACCCCACGGTGAGGCTAGAAAAATTTCTACTAGCGTTGAGGTTTCTGTGACAAGAGGTATAAATCCACCTCTAGGAGGAGAAGGTTCTCCTCACGACTAACTATTATACATGTCATGTATGTGTGCTCTGGAAGTTTCTCTATACTATGTGTTACCTTTGTTCTTGTCAGCAATTATATGCCTTCTCCATAACCTTAGATAGGATTTGTGGATAATGCATACACAATTCTCTACAATATTTACATTTATACTTTGGATGAATCATTGAATCCAAACCTTCTCATCATACATATAATCCACATATCAAGGAGATCCAAAAATTCACCTCACTATGATGGTGTGATAGTCCCCTCATACTATGATGACGCATATGTTTTGAATAATATAGTCAAGCTAACTAGCCATGCCTCAACCTGAAATAATGTGATGTTTCTAGATTATGTGGGAAGGTGGAGTCTCAATATATCTCTAATTTGGTCTACTACATCCAGCTTCCTTGATCTAGGCCTTTCCTCTCGTTATCTGTCTCTCCTCCCGTTACGATAAGGTAGAATCCTATTCCTATATTTGATCTCTAATCCATCCTCTCTATGGGCACTAGGTGGTGGGGACCCACGTTCCTCCTATGATGGGTTTGGTGATCATGCCATACGATCCTTCACTTTCTCTAGAACCCTCTCTCTAATAGTTGTCACTATCTCTTGACAATTCCCAAAGGATCTAAGCCCGAACACCACTCGATTCTACTTAGGTGGGATAGATGGTCCAATTTTTTTGCTCTAGTTTGGTACGTATGTGTGAAAAATTGCACATGGCCATGACAGAGTTTAGAACGCTAGGAAATATTGGTGGAAAAAAATTATAATAAGTTTTATAACACTACTTAGATTCCTAGTGTTTTAATCTCACACTCTAATACCAAGTGTAATGCCCCAAATTAAAATTCTTGGATTAACTTGTATTAACAGTAAAATTACAAAAAAATTAAAGTAATTAATGAGAACTAAATTAAGTTTACGTTAACAACTTATCTTTCTGTGTCGATGCACGACACCAATAGTTTGTGCTAATATGGTTTCTCGAATTGTGAGATGAAGTGGAAGTTTTTTGGTTAAATTTTTTAAGCCAATAAACATGTGGACAATTATGTTTTAAAAGGATTTCTTATTTAACAAATTTCATGGTTTAAAGGATATGTTTGAATCTTTGGTAGCAACAAATATACTTATAGAAAGAGGGTGATAAAAGTGACAATATCCTATCTCATGGGGTAGTTTTCCATATTTACTTAACCATTAAATTCACGTCATTTCATTACGGTTTATTCATTTCATCATTGTATACTAATTACATTTATCCCATTATAAGGATTTAACAACTATAAGATGTTAGTAATTAACTTATTAAACTTACCCATTATTACAATTCCTAACTCAACTTGTTAACACATTACTATAAGTAAGCTTATTATATCACCACTAGAAATTTATTAATTAACTTTAAGTCACCTAGAAAATTCAACTTAATGAAAATACGGATGGGATAAAAAGTGAGCCATTGGATTTGAAAATCCTCCACCATAGATTTTTAGGCTATCTAAAATCCTAAAAATCATCCTTATGACTATACAAGAAAATTTATTTTCTCCTCCTTTTCATTTTCCTCATTTTCTCTTTATTATCTTTTGTTGCGGGTTTAGTTATGGAGGAAGGAACTTCAAGTTTGAATGAAAAGTGTTTTTGTGTGTGTGTGTGTGTGTGTGTGTGTGTGTGTGTGTGTGTGTGTGTGTGTGTGTGTGTGTGTGTGTGTGTGTGTGAAACCCTAGCGATATGGATCCATACAAAGGTAGTGTAAATTCCCTTTCTGCAACATACACTCCTTTTCTTATTATTTATTTATATATATTAATTGGGTCACACACGCACACACACATAAATATTTACCCGAGTGGCTAAATATATACAAGTATATACATAAACACACACACACCCACACACACACACACACACACACACACACACACACGCACGCACGCATGTGTGTGTGTGTGTGTTGGGCGTGGGGGCGGTGGGGGTGGTTAGGTTTAGTGTAATGAGGGGCCATAAGGGATGTAGTGTGGAGGAGTTAGGACAAGGCTTCATCCCTATCCAAAGTGGAAGAATTTAGGGGTTCAACTATTCCACTTGAGCAAGGAGGTGGTGTGGCCATGGTAGGTTTTATTGGTCATGGCTATGGAAGGCCACGACCCTTATGTTTTTTTTTCATTAAATATAAAATTTTAATTATATATATATATAGATATATTAATTTTGATTTCATATATAAACTACTTTCTAAAATATGATTATAAATATAAAAATAAAGTCTAACATAAACTACTTTGATAAATCTAATAGCTTTTTTATTATTGATAAATATTTTTTTATTGGGACCATACCCAAAGATACAAAAGGCTCAAAATCCAGAACAACATGAAAAATAAAGTGGTTGGAGAAAAGGGGACCACACCCCAGCAAAAAGAAGCCAAGAGCAAGATGAAACAAGAATTACATGTGGTTTTTTTTTAGTGGGGATCACACTCCATTAAAAAGGCCAAAGTTGCTAGACACATCCATAGAAACAAGAGGAAAAGACTATCGCCAAAACGGAGAAAGAAACAACAAGAAGGAAATGAAAAAATAACTACCCATACAGTAGCAAAACAACACGAAACCAAAAACATTAATCAAGAAGGAAAAATCCTTCTAGATGAGACATTTCTAAAAAACATTTTTGACCTCCTCAAAAGCCTTGAACATGTTCAAAGAAGGTTACATATCTCGATCTTTGCCACTAGTTTTGATCACTTTCAATGTATCTTTGCCTCCTTTCCACAACTCTTCAGGTATCCCACTAATGTCACACAATTTCTTGACATGAGTGTGGAGAAAATCCAGAATGGCTTTCTGAGTAGCCAGGTGATTAAGTTGTTTTGTGAAAAATGTTTTCCACAATTTCCTCTAGGGCCTTCACTTTCTTGCTTAAATTAGTCGGAGTTACCCTCATATTTCTCCATGGAAACACGTTTCCTCTTCTAATCTTAAAGAATAACAGGGGAATGTTGAGGTAGAGGGGGAGCATTCTGGGCCTTACTGATAACAAGAAGGTTTTCTGCTCCAACATGGTCCACAGACTTGTGCTTACTTTGAAGGACCCTTTTTGCAGGAGGAGGGGAGGGTTTTCTCATACTTTTATGTTTTTTTTAGAAGATAGGGGTAGGGTAGAGGTAGATGGGTTATTAGCAACCATTTCAAGGCAATAAAGGTGAAGCAACATGATCACCCCTTGGTGCAAAGGCACAACCCTCTTGTGATTTTGGACTTCCAATATAGAATTTTCAAGAGACTATAAAATGTAATAAGCCAAGCTAATCCTAGGGGCTCTACGGAAATGATTTAGAATTACCAAATGGTGAAGTGGGAGAGAAGTGAACTTTCCTTCCAAGGTGACATATCAAACCACCATACAATCCACATCATCAAACGACGTCGGGATGGAAGTGTAGAGGATGCCAACCTTGTTTATTTCCAACTTCTCCGACCCCTATAGAAACTTCTTCTCCTCTGCCTCCTTGTTGAACTTGTTATGGTATAATTTGATCTCATCTACCCTAAGTCCTATGAAAAATAAGATAAGATTTTAAGTTATAGGAAAATCCACTCCCTTATAACTAATAACCCTAGTCTTCCAATGCCTTGCAAAGAGCATAGATATATGTTGGTCAAAGACTTTAATTTTCTTAACAAATGTGGTAAATCCGTCCACATCCATGGCTTTCCAGATATAGGTGTTGGCTTGCCAATTTGGGTCAAACACTAGCTCGACCCTTAAAGGTGGTCCCCCCATCTTTGTAAAAGTATGATCACCAAAGCACACAAATCTAGAAGAGGATAAACAACACCTAGAGAGTATGAAATCCACACAACTGGAAAAAATAATAAAGAAAATATATAAATTTCCTATTGTAAGAGTGAGGTACTCAAGTGTGCTACTTTGTTGAGGTGGAGATTTTCCATTAGCCAAGAAGCGAAAATGGTACTAGCCCTCAGTACATCTGTCCCAAGCATCACTTTCCAAGATTTGTTTAGCCACTTGAGGGATATCATTATAATTATCCCAAATCTTGAAATCATTACAACTTATGCCCACGTTGGCATAGTAATCCACCATGGAATTTCCCTCCCTATATGTGTGACGTATGCTGACCTTTTTCAAACTCTTGTAAATATCCATGGCCTCATGTATAAATTGTTTTACATTCCAATTGGGGGATAGGTTCCCTTAATATTATTGATAATATTAAGGGAATCACCTTCAATTATAAGATTTTCAATATTGAGTTTTTTGGCTTCCCTTAATCCCCATAATGCAACAAGAGCTTCTTCATAATGGTTAGATTGAATACCCATGGGTCCAAGGCCACCATTAGGTTTCCATTGTGATTCCTAATAACCCCGCCCCCTGCTTTGTTGGAGTTACCTTTGGAGGCCCCATCAAATTTAAGCTTGTACCAACCATTCTGAGGAGGAATCCACTTAACCTTAGATCTATCCATTGCATCGGTCTTGGCTTGAGTGCTGCTTATATCAATACCCCAATTATTTAGATATCTCTCTTCATTATGAGGGAAGGCCTGATTTTTAGGGGGTTTAAATTTTAAAATGTTCTCTTTCAAGTCAATGGTGATTTCTTTCATAAGCCTTTTTTTGCTGCTCTTGGTACCTCTGAAGATAAGGGAATTTCTAGCTTTCCAAATTTTCCAAATGGTGTGGGGAAAACTAGCCTCCAAAGTTTCTTGAGAATAGAGTGTCTGAAGGGAGGGTGTCATTTCTCCCAGGCTTGTGCAATGTCTTCAGGGAAAGTCCAAGAGACTTCAAATTTGGCGAAAATAAAGTGTAACAATTATAATTATAATTATATATATTTATATTTTATAATTATTATTTTTAATTGGAAAGAGAGTATTTTTTATTATTATAAATTATATTCCATTTGTTTTCATCATGGTTAAACCTAGGAGTTAAATTTGGAAGGGTGAGTCAATTTGGTTTAATTAGTAGATCTCAATTATATGGGAGATAGGAATTGATATAAGAAAATTGATTGATTTAAGGCTATATTAGTATCTATTTCAACCCTTACAATGAATGAGAAACATGGAATATAGAACTAAACCATTACCATTACCAAAAATATTGAATCCAAGCCATGATAGAGTGTAAGTTCACTTGTAACTCTATTTACAATTTATCTCAAAAGATTTCAATTTCCAATCATAACTCACATGCAAAATTGATAATCAAGTTCTTCGAGAAACAATGATTCAACATATTTATAATTTAAATACATGAGATAACTTAAAGGAAGAACTAAACAAGTCTTGCATCCACTTCCATTTGGTAACCTATCAAACTCATTCACTTGTTTGCATATTGCAACTTTTTCTAATATACAAGTAGATGTAAACAATCCTTAATGAAATATGATAAACATGAAAATAATAACTTTCATCCTTTTCAATGAGGTAAAGTAAGAGTAGGAATGAATAAAAGAGAGAAATATTCATTTATACAATGTATGCAACATTTCACCAATAGGTCACTAAGAGGAAAGAAAATAATAATCTCAAAACTCTTTTTAATACCCATTATTTTTCCCATTCCCAATACATATAAACAATGATGAGAGAAACAAAAGGCTTCAACCATCTGTTTTACTAGTTACCATAATAACTTGACCTCATTTCCTTTTTCCAATCACAATAGTAACCTTTTTTCTCTTAACATTTTCATGAAGACATTATTTCACAACTTAACCAACAATAAACTTCTCATTTCACTTAAGAAAAGAGTAAACTTTCTCATATAAAACCTTTCATACATTTACAATGTCAAATTTCCACTACATTTCTTTGTGTAACGACTCAAAATGCAACAATCAAGAAATACACTTGAAAAATTAGTACACAACCATATTCAACTATCCCCAATCTACAAAAATGAAAATTTTGCAAGTATTATACAACCATATAGTACTTCACCATTGTTCCCACTTTCCATCCTCATATCCAAACACACCAAAAGAGAGGTGGAGGTAACATTCACCTCCCAACCATGCAATGGGGAAAATATCTTCCCCATTTTCCAATGAATCCCCAAACATATGAGAAGACTCCATGTCCAACACCAAACTTGGGAACAACAAGTAATTTCCCAACACCCATACACACATGAAATTCTAAGAAAACTTATCAACAAGCATGATGACAAGATAGGGAAATAAGAGAGAAATATATTACATTCCAAATCATAATTTACACACTACCAAGCCATCAATGGCTTGTAAGAGGGAAATATGGTCATCCCAAACCACTTATCACTCCACTAAGGGATGGGGCATAAATTCTCGATTCTTCCACAACAACAAAACAATCGCTTCAATTAAACACTTATCCCTCCACCTAGTTTACCAACCCACTTATCCCTCCACTAGAATAAATCTCACATCCCCTTGGTTCCTCCTTCAATTACACTGGGTTTTCTTCAAGATATTTAGAGTCTTATCCCTCCATCATGACCCATACTTTCCACCATACACACATACACTCTTATTAGCCCCACAATAAAACTTCAATACAACTCAAGTGAGAAAAAATATACAAATTCCATCAAGATGGAGAAAGATAAAACATCAATTTTCAAGAAAAACAAACGATAAGATAACCAACCCTTTACTCATCTTTTCCAATCAAGTCCAAAATCAAAAAGCAACTTCAAACACTTCCCCAAAATTCCAACAACACTTCTTTAGTTCAAGAGGCCTCTCCCAAAATGAGAAAAAAACCTCTTTAAATAGGAAAAAATCAAAATAGCACCCCTTTAGGATAGTGTCAAGTTACAACATCCTAAGTTCCCAAGGAAAACCATATCCTAACAAAAATAATAATTCCAAAACATGCCCACTTGGGCCAAATCTAAAACTTACAAAACCAACCACACAAAGTAAATGTTCTTACATGGAAATGACTTAAAAATCTAATAAGTCAAAAATAAAAAATCCCAAAATTAAATACAACTCAAATCACAAGTCATCCACCTAAATCAACTTACAACCAAAATAAATGCAAGGTGGTTGAATGGTTTTCAAGGCTCATTATGAGGTCCTTTTGAGCTCTAAATGGCCAAAAAGTCATCAAAAAGTACACCTACCCTATGGGTAGGTGTATGGAAGGGTTTTGGAGTGTGGGACAAGGTTTACTTGTCCCACACACCACTCAAAAGTTGGCTCAAAGGATAAATTTGAGTTTACCAAAAAAGAAATATTTCTAACAACCTAAATAAAGCAAAACCCACCAAAAATAAGTAAGTAGATTAGTCATTAACCCAAACTACTAAAAAATATTAGAGACAAATGAACTAAGTCAAAAAAAAATTAGGCTAAAGATCCCCATGAAGATGGATAACCAAAAAAGGTGAAATAAATTAAATCAACACATAGTCACCATATAAATAACCCAAAACACCTAATTCCAAGTATGGGTGACTCATTTTGGCCAAGTATCTTCGTGGGAGTTAGTCTTACTCCATCCTCTTTGGATTTTTAAATTTATTTCTTCAAATGTAGATTTCAAGTACCTATTAAGCATCTTCACACTCAATGTGCATGGTATATACACTCAAAATGATAACAAATCTTACTACTACTAAATTTAAGGGGATTTTTTAATAAAAAATTTCAAACTAACTTCATTTGTTCAATGATTTAAATACACAACATTTAAATCCAACATCAATTTAAATTCAATCCATCTGATAACAATCAAAAACCATGTGCAACTATATGGGTTAATTAGATCTACCCGATCCCCCATAGTTTACTCTTACCGAGCATGTATACAAAATATATTATTGGTTACCTTTCCCAAGCATTAATAATCAAGTGATGTTTTCTAAGTGTCTACCAAGAACTCAAACAATCAAATATCATCCCGAATCCTACACCTTTAATTAGAACTTTGTGAATCGACAAAGATAATCAACATCTTACACTACTTTAGAAAAAGTTTAAAAGTCATGCTTGCATGCTTAGTTTTTTGATGACATATTATTCATCAAAAACTTGTCCTTTCACCATATCACTTTATACTATTATCTGGATTTGAATTATTTATTTAAGTCTTTTGTTTTACATGTTACCAATAAGGCACAATACTTGTCCAACATGTGTGAAGGAACACATCTATACCAATTTAGGGTTCCTATGGGAGAAAATTTTCTTACGTAATGAATTATGTCATTATGAAACCACTTCCTTTGTCATAGCCAACTACGGATGGTACTGAGGTTTTATTACCGATTAGGATGAATAAATCTTATTACTCAACATGATTCAGTTAAGATCTAGTTACAATATTCATAAAGATTGGACCTTGAAAGGGTTGCTTAAGATACCTATTATAAGGTAGTATTCACTTAATTACTATCGTCATTAAATGAGCTCGAACTTATAACAATAATCTGAATTTGGCTTGTTGGGTTCATTCATTTGGAACATCAGTATCCCCAGGATTAATTAATTACAAATTAGTCGCTTTACAACATGTTTCCTTTTTGTCACAATGATAAATTTATCGCATCTACTTATGTCTCTATGAGTTCATAAGTTAAGTATCATAAAAATTTATGATTACATTAAATAATAATTAAATTACATCCCATTGATATCTTAATTTTGATTTAAGATAGCTTACTTTGTGTTATTGCGGTAGTTCTTTATTTTTGCTTTACGACATTGTCACAATTTTACCTAATGTAAACATATTTTATATGTTGGTACATTTCATCGCAATTAACTAATGTATACTTAATTAATCTTGGATACTTTTTTACATATTCATTTCAATCTCAATTAATCAATAATATATTTAACAATAATTTCCCAAACCATTAATACCAACTTAAATCAACATCATAACGACATATTATGTAACATATACAAGCATCAACTTAATAAATATTAACTCAATAATAAATATAAGTAAAAATGGTTCTTCCAAAATGATACATTGTTTATATAGGCTATTTTTCCTTTCTTTTAAAATAGAACAATGAAGTAACAGTTTCTCTTTACAATAATGTCATGTATTTAATACTAAAAAATCATCTTAATAAATCATCATTCTAGCAAATAGTTCATGCGTAATCGTTCTTAGACATCCGAAAAAGATAACTTAATTTCTCCCATCTGTAAGAAAGATAAAAATGGTAAACACAAATCATTTTAGATTGAATCGGAATGAAAAATTGTTCTCAACATCTTTACATTTTATTTCACAATAGTATCCAAATGCTTAAATTTTAGTAATAACATGTCCAAAATATCAAGAAACTAAGATAATGAGACTAAGATGATATTTTCTATCTCATACATTGTCAATACTTCCACATAAGTTATTTCACAATCTCTAAGACATCATATTGATTAAAAACAACAAATATCAATGAACGGAAACATGACAATATTTACTAACAGGTCTCATAACTTTCCCAAGTCATATACCTTTTAGCCATAGATTTCATCACCCATCCCACTACCTATGCCAAACAATATTACTAATAAATATTATTCTTTTGTCACTAGATATCATTTTACAATGTATTCATCCACAATGATACATACTATCACTAGATCAAAGATGTATATACTTCAAACTGAACTTCATATTCCCTTAATTATTTCTAAACAACAAACATTATCTCTTTAAGCTTCCATTCTACAACATGCTAATAATATCAACAATTAGAAATTTATGCATTCAGGTTTTATGTAGAGTGAGATAATATTGAGTCGACTGTCTTAAGGAAATACCCAATACCTTAAACAAATTGAACTACCTTAACTTCTCAAAACCGTATCATAATATTTCTTAATTTAATTAAAAGAGATGTGGTAATTCCTTTGACCAATTCGACTAATCAATAATACAATCATTTACTAACGATTTAAACATAATCCCACACAGTCAAAAACATTTAATTTCTTTTGAACAGATTTAGTCTAAGATTCTTTCAGTAGAAACTTGTGTCATCTAAAGCTCATAAAACCACATTCTCCAGTCAATATTTCCTTCCAATTTGAACCCAATACGTATATAACTTTATACAGTATTCTATATCCATAAACGAATTAAACTAAAAAGGTTCCTAACTCTAGCTTAGCCCTTAAAACAAAAACATAAAAATTTTACATGTAGATTCCCAAGGAAAGGGAGGTTCATACTATGAGGTTCGACTGTATATACATCGACTTGTAGGATTAAACATTGAGTCGAACAACCCATATGGGTTTAGTATTAAAAGTAAGATTTCATATTAACGGTTAAACAACCCTAAACTAACTATCCACAAAAATATATATGCACACAAAGGAAAACATTCATATGCATTTTTATATTCACTATATATTATATTCACTATATATATATATATACACAAAATATTTATACATACAGATTTATACTGCACCCGAAATGAGTTTTCTCTAGAATAAGCAAGGGCAAATACACATGCATGTACAACCAAAAATAATACCCTAGTTGATAACCATACCAGTAACTTAATAAATGCATTCCTTATCTATATCTTTATGCAGATCACACAGTTCCAAAAACTATTATATATTGCAGAGATTTATATCATGTGATCATTATATCATTTAAACCACTAGGAAGGAGAGAAAACGATTCATGCCTGTGAAATATAGCCCAAAAATCTTCAAGTTTTTTCCTTTAAACTCTCACCTTTAAATGGATTTTTACCTGTTATGCCATTAAATGGATTTTTTTAACAAAATTTAGATACTAAAGGGGTATATAACCTCTCACCCATATACTGGTAGTGACAAAAAAATTTAGTTTTTGAAAGTAAGTTAACATCAACAAATTTTATTTTGTTACCATCACTATAATCCCATAAATGCAAAATGGACAGCGTCAATCCACATTGCATGGAGACAAATAGGTTCGTCATAATCGTAAACAAGTTTAATATTAAAATGAAATTATTGTCACCAACCAGATGATTTATAAACATTCATAACAACAAAAGCATAAAAATGGATTATGACGTTAAGCGACATGAGGAAATACAAAGAGAAAACAAAATCATCATCTATACCAATAATGAGATATTTATAACATTCAAGGAATGCAAAATGAATTACAATACTTGTAAAATTGTGGGACACGAAGACAAGTGTTGATATGTTGTCGTGTTTATGGGAAGCATATCAAAACCGGTCCTCGTGTCTGCATGAGTTGCTTGATATCGTATCTCATTTACAAAAAAATATAATGAGAAAAATAAGGGTGTGACATACTTCCCCCTTTAAGAATCATCGTCTTGATGATTAACTCTAGAACCATTAACAAATTTAAATAAAATCAGATAAAATATACTTATTTTTGTATCAAGATAATCAACAGATTATAAATAAAACTTGCGAACCTTCAAGTTTTCAAAACTTATAACCAGAATTTGTTAGTTGTAACAACCCATTTTCAATCAAATCTTTTCAAACAACATAGATTAAGATGTTTTTCACTCAAATAATAATAATAATTATCAAATGTATAATATCAGATATCAAAATTCAAGTTTTTATCACTAAAACAAGTGCGGAAAAGTAGTTTTAATTTCATCTAGATTCTCCCAGGTTGCACTTTCTTTAGAAAATTGGTCCCATTGGACCTTGCACTGAAATATTTCCATGTTTTGCAAGTACAACTGTGACTTTCCGTAACTCTTATGGGTTCAACCAAGATGATTTTCGGATCCTCAACCTTAAATCATTTCCAATTCAGAACATGTGATAAATCAGATACATAATTTTTAAGCAAAGAAATATGAAAAACATCATGCATCTTGGACAATGTGGAAGGAAACACTAAACAGTATGCCACATGACTTATTACTTCAATTATTTCAAAATTCCCTACAAAGCGAGGTGACATTTTGGTTGATTTGCCAAACGAAATTGAAATTTTCTTAGGTTTGACCCTTTAGAAGACTTTTCCCCCTTGTTTAAATTTTATGTCAACTCTCTTTAAATCTGCGTAGATCTTCTTCCTATCGGCAACTTCTTTTAATCGATCACAAATGAGCTTGATTTTCTGTTCCATTTCTATCAACATCTTGGGTTCTACAAATTCCCTATCCTCCATGCTATCCCAAGAAAATAAGGGTTCTACAATTCCTTCCAAACAACACCTCAAATGGATCCATTTTCAGTGATGAATGGTAAGTGTTATTATAAGAAAAATAAACCAATGGAAGGTATTCTTCCCACTTGTACTACTAATCCATGCAGTACATCATGAACATATCATCCATAATCTAATTGAATCTTTAATTTTTCCCATATATTGCTGAATTCTACACAAAACTGAAATTAAACTTTGTCCCCAAGGATGAATATAAGGTTTTCCAAAAACGAGAATTCATGTTAGGATCCCAATCATAAATTATTAATTCGGATACTCATGCAATCTAAATATTTTTGCTCAAACCTTTTTGCAAGCACAGTGAATCATCCTTCGATTCCCTAGTATAAAGTGAACTACCTTAGTTAGTTTATCAACTAAAACCAATAATATATCATGTTATTTTTCAACATTGGCAGTCCTTGTACAAAGTCCATGTTGATTACTTGCCACTTAAATTTTGGAATGTTGTGAGGGTACAAAAATCATGTTGGATGCATATGTTCAAATTTGACACGTTGAAATTATAGGAAATGTGAAACATAGTTTACAACATCATATTTCACCCCTTTCTAGAAATCTTGTTGTTTTACATCAACAAACATTTTAGTCACTCCGGGATGTCCAGAATAGGGAGCATCATGAAATTATTTATCACTTTTGTCCTTAACTCATTTTCCAATGGTACATAAACTTAGTTTTCATACCTTAGGAATCCTTTGTACCTTTTATCATTTGGATCTATAGTTAGTGATGTTTTAACATGTTGATAATAAGAATCAACCAACATTGTTTTCTTAACTTCATCCTTGAATTGAGTTCTTAAAGTCACAAGAGAGGAAATGTTCTTACTACAATTTAATGCACCTACCACTCTATTCTCCCTACCCTTTATATAGCCAATATTGAATTCATATTGAGATAAAAATTCTAACCATTTTTCGCTTCCTCGCATTCAAGTTAGGTGCGTGAAGATGTATTTTAGCCCGAGGTGATCTGTTTTCATTTCAAAGGGATTCCGCAGAAGATGGTCCCTCCAAACGTGTAATTCATGCACAATGGAAGCAAGCTCCAAGTCATGGGGAGCATAATTCAGCTCATGTAATTTCAATTTTTTTCTTTCATACACAATCATGTGGTCATTTTGTAGAAGTATACCTCCCAAACCTTCATCGGAGGTATCAGTCACTACGATGTCTTTGGAATGTAGGCATAATAGGTGTTGTCATTGATGCAAAAAAACATTAATGACAAAGTGTATGATTTAGGATGATTTCATGATGTTGATTGAGATGCTAACGTACTATTTCATATGTTTTTGACCTACTACAAAGAGATTCAAAGATGCATGCTTGTTTTAAGCAAGCTTTATCACAGTGCCCGGGAGGTATAGTTTGACAATTTGAGCTTCTTAGATTATTGGTAAGAATGATGAAATGTTTGATAGCAGGTTTTTAGGGTGAATGCACACTCATAATAGTGGTTTAGTGTAGGTACAGATGGTTCACTATGTTACTAGTGCTCATTGGGAGTAGGTAGAGTAGCTTGGAGGTGTGACATAGTGTTTTGGAGCAATATGAGCTCATGGAAGCATGAAAATAGGTATATAATTTATTATGAGTTATGTTTGGGTCACTTTTATAGGCTATATGTTTAGTTCTTGCATTATTTCGATTGGCCCTAGTTGTTATTATAAGATTTTAAAGATGTAAACATAGGCAAGTCTTAGTGACTAGAGAGATTGAGCCATGGAATTGACAATATGATGATTGGATATGTTAGAGGGATGAGTTATTATTCTGAAAAAAATAATTCAGGTTTCCATTATGAGTATTTTGCAATATATGTCAGTTTGGTGAGACAGGTCAAGAACAGGTGAAAATCAAACTCAAATTTGAACTTCTGATGCTCGTTATGAATAGTATTATTTGAATGGGACATTGATCATTTTAGGGTATATCCTAAGTTTAATGAAGAATGTTTCATAATAATAATAAGGACATTTTATTGTTAGGTTTTTATGAACGAATGTTAAGAAGGTAAAGAGGTCAAAACCCTAGTTAAACCCTAGCTAGGAGTAGTTTGCAAAAGATGAAGTATAATGACCAAATTTTAATTGAAAGTGAAAATTTTATGATTGGATTTTGTAGAGGAATCTGATATATTTCTATAAATGTAATTTTTAAGTCATGGTGATGAGTGGGCCCCACCTGAAAATTATAGTTTCTAAAGAGTTCTAGTTTGAGGAGAAAGTTTCCAAATGAGGTATGAACTAAATTTCCATTATGTGATGTATGTGAGTTTTTATATATTTCCATGGAGGTTTCAAATCAATTTTATGTAGGTTCATGAGGTTTTGAGGTCCAAACAGTTGACTGGTTAAAAGACAGTTTTGGGATCTCAAATATCATGGTTCAATGTTTTTGGTCATAACTTGAGATACATGTGGATTTTGACGTGATTCAAGTTGTTTTGGAAATTATATTCAAAGATATTTCTATTGATATATGGCTTGCATTATGATGAGGTGATTTGACATGGTTTCCAAGGCATTCTTTTAGCAAGAAGGTTTTGGGCAATTCAGGACAGGATATGTTTTTGTGTAAATTTCATATTGTTTGAAGCATGAGATGGATTAAATGATTCTTCCTATCACCTGGAATGTTAATAGGGATGAATTTTACATCCAATTAATCCAATTTTATTTCTTTAATACATGTATATTTGATTTTATGAGC
This sequence comes from Taxus wallichiana var. yunnanensis, assembly GCA_018340775.1. Lineage (NCBI taxonomy): Eukaryota > Viridiplantae > Streptophyta > Pinopsida > Cupressales > Taxaceae > Taxus > Taxus wallichiana. The sequence continues at coordinate 297,367,624 of CM031238.1, forward strand.
TAACCTTTGAAAACATATTTTTTGGCATGTTGATTTGATGAAGGAAAATATTTTTGTGGTTTGAAGTGGAAGATGTTTCATGACTTATAACATGCTTATAAGTTTTATAAGAGTTATTAAATTTATTTTTATTGGTCACATGGAATTTTTTATTTATTATAAGTCATTTGGTGGCATTATGAATTTTCCAGGGTGTTTAAGGGTGTAGGAAAAAGTTGTTTTGAGAATTGTAAAAGAAATGGGCCCGATAAATGAAATAATTTTATTGGTTGATATTAATTGTGACCATGTATGAATTTTTTATGATATTTTAATCATGTATAAATTTTCATGGGTCATGAAAAATATGGGACTCATGTTAGGGCATTTTTAAGATTGTGCCCATGGGGTTTTGAGCCATTTTTGGCACATGTAATGAAGTTTTTGGCTAGGATGACCTATATGGGTCATATGTAACTATTGTAATTAAAAATTATGAATTTTATATAGATTTATGGGTCAAATTTATCATGAATGACTAACCTATTTTGGTTTGGAAGGAATAAAATCATATTTAAGTGTTTGTTTAGTTCATTTTTGAACTAGTGCTCTTAGAGGGAAGGTGTGCAACCTAGAGAGAGATATTTTTCAGGTATGAGAGCATAATTTGAAGGATAAGGAAGAGAATGAAAGGTTGAGGAAGGCATGGTAGGATGACAAAGTAAGAAGATAGAGCAAAGAAATGTGAAGAAAGAGCAAGATAGATCAAGTTTGAAGCCCTAGGGTATGAGCTAGGGTTTATGAGCTAAATATGTGATCTCCATCAATTGTGGCAGTAGAAAAATCAGAGATCATATTTCTTCAGGTGGTTGAGTTAGTGCTTGGTCATTTTTAGGGGGTTGTAGCCTCCTTGTGGAGTGGGTGCTTCACTAAATTAGGGGTTGGTGCTCATTGTAGGGTTGGTGCTCTACTAAACTAGGGGTTGGTGATCCTTGTGGGGTTGTTGCATCACTAAATTCTGAAACATATCAATATAATATTGTGTTTTGGTTGGTTTTATTCCCCTTGAGGGTTTCCCACTTATATCTTATGTCTTGTGTTGATGATTTTTCTTATGGTTCTTGCACACATTAACGGATGATTGAATGTTTATGAGTATTTGTATATGGAAGTTTGAAATATGAAATTAAAGTTTTATAAGGAATGATTCAGCCCCCTCTCAGTCCATTGTGCTTCTAACAAGGTGAAGTTCCCATTGGGATCCAAAACTTTTAGTATAGGTGTTGTAGTTAATTTTTCCTTCAAAGAATCTGAAAGCATTTTCACATTTTTGGGTCTAGATAAATTCTTATCTCTTTCCCGCACCGAGGTGATTAGAGCAATGGATTTTGAGAATTCTTTTACAAATTTATAGTAGTATCTAGTCAACCCATGGCTCTTCTAACCTCATGTATATTTTTAGGAGTTGGCTAGTAAAATATTGTAGAATTTTTATGGATCCATAGAAATTCCATCTTTATTTATTATGTGAATGAGGTAATGCACCTCATTTTGATAAAATGAGAACTTTGAAATCTTACCGTATAACTTTATTTTCCTTAGCACATCTAAAATAGTCCTAAGATGTTTATCATGCTCCTCAACGCTTTTGGAATAAATTATTTAATATCATCCAAGAATACAAACACAAACGCTTTCTAAGTATTCTTGAAAGACATTATTCATCGGGTTCATAAATGTTACTTATAATTAGTAGGTTTGAATGACAACACGTTGAACTCAAAATGCACGTACCTTGTCCTAAAGGAAGTTTTATGAATGTATTCTTATTTTATTCTTAGCTGATGATAACTTGATCACATATCAATCTTAGAATAGATCGATGCACCATGCATCTAGTCAAATAGGTCATCAATTCTTAAAGGGGGTATCTATTTTTTATCGTGGCTTTGTTAAGCATTTGATAATCGATGCATAACCTAAATGTTCCATATTTTTTCTTGAAAAAGATGACCGGTGCTCCCCAAGGAGAGACACTCGGTTTGATCAAACCTTTAGATAACAGTTCATGAAGTTGTGATTTCAACTCAACAAGTTCAGTTGTGGTCATTCTATAGGAGCCTTAGAAATTGGTTCGGTTCTCAGTTTGATGTCAATAGTGAAATAAAAATCTCTTTTGGGTGGAAGACTAGGTAGTTCTTTTGGAAATACATCATTGTACTCATGTAACAGGGATGGTCTTCCACATAAGTCTTACCTTCTTCCCTAAATCTAAAATTTTTACGAGAAAAGGCATGTAGCCGAGATGGTTGGGCGGGCTTAGCATGGTGTAGGCTAGGATGGTCTTCCACATAAGTCATCCCTTCTTCCCCTAATTCTTTAGCCTTTTTGAGCTGCATGGCTGAAATTTACCTTATTTCGAAACCTCTTTTTATCCCTTGAATTACTTGTTGTTTTCTAGAGATTGTGTAAGCATTTAATCTATTTTTCAAAGTAGTCTCGCAATTGCCTTGTGTTGTGCCAACTAGTTTACACCTATAACTATGTCATACGAACCTATAAGAGATATATAAAGGTCCAATTTTGTGGTGAAACTTGGAATTTCCAATGCTACGTCAAACATATATTGGTTCACTATATGAACATCGTTATTCCCATAATGAACAGTCTATGTGTTTTTCATATAACCAAATTTTATTTTTAGTTTAGATTTTAATTTATTTGAATTAAATCATTTTGTTGCACCAGTGTCAAATAAAACAGTTACAGGTAGTCCAAATAACTTACCTGCAACTTCAATAGGCGTAGCTTATTTTTCTTCTTGCTTATCATCCATTACTACAACATGTATTTTGTCTTGCTTATTTTTCCTTTTTCTTTTATGGGAATTTGTTTACATAATGATCTCAACCGCATAGAAACAACCCCCTAAAGGTCCTTTTCTTTCAGCTTTTGTTTTTAGAATTGGCCGTGTTATCCTATCTATTCTTTTTTAAATTTATAGCAGAATTAACTATTGTAGTTTTCTTCCCATTTCCATTTTTGTTTTTGCTGCCAAAATTTTTCCACCCAACCTTTTTAGGTGCTAGGGGTGAAGGTGAATTAATAGTTTTCTTTTTCTTTTCATCCTTGTGAGCTGAAATTTCCTGTATCTTCTGCTCTTATCTAATTACTTTCTCAAACACAACTTTCATGGTTGATGGTCCATGAACATCAACTTCTTTACCTATGATAGGGTTCAAACCCATAATGAATTTCCTTTTGCATAATTTCTCATTATTATAATACTGAGGGACATATTTTAGCAACTTTGTGAACTTCCCCTAGTACTCATTTACTTACATCTTGCCCTACACTAAATTCTGAAATTGACATTCTAACATTTTGATCATGGTACAATCATGGGTAACCAGCATTGTCTAAAGTCGGCCTTGAATTGTTCTCCGTGTTATACTAGCTTCGCGAATCCCTAGCTCTACCTTTCGGCTTTCGCCATGAGGAATACTTGTTGAAGATATGATAAGATCCCCAAACAACCTTAATCACTTCTAACAAATTCCTGATGGTGAAATACTTCTCTATCTCATTGATCCAGCCTGGATCCATCACCTAAGGTCATTCCATTGAATTTAGGTGGGTTGATCCTTTTAATATAGCTCGATGAGGATATGCGCCAATTGTCCCTTCTTGTTTTCGTGTTGATTTACAAAATTAGCATCTCGCATTCACAATGTTATGATCCACTACATTATTATCATTACCCGATTTGGGATCCTCAAATTGATATTGTTTTCAACATTAGGCTTTCATTGAGGTTGTTCATTACCATCATCATGTCATTACCCATCACTTACTATTCAAGAACAACCATACAATTTCACGTGTCCTAAAGGAAAATGAGTATTTCATACAAGTTCTATATTACTGTCTGTTTCGCCACTTGCAGGTTGGTGATTAATAACATTCTCTTTGTTAGACAAACATTAAGTTTAAGTTAGTGTAGGGACTCAATAACTCCCAGAGCTACAACCTTCACTACGATACTAAAATATAACACCTACTTATTAAATTATTTAATTTAAGAGATTTTTTTGTTTTCCAAACTAACTTTATGCCTTCAATGATTTAAATACACAGCATTTAAATCTAGGATCCATTTTAATTCAATCCATCTGATAACAATAGAAACCATGTGTAGTTGTATGGGTCAATTAGATCTACCCAATCCCCCATAGTTTACTCTTAACGAGCATGTATACAAAGTATACTATTGGTTACCTTTCCCAAGAATTGATAATCAAGTGATGTTTTCTAAGTGTCTACCTAGAACTTAGTCAATCGAATCTCATTTGAAATCCTACACCTTTAATTAGAACTTGGTGAATCTGACAATGTAATCAGTATATTACACTACTTGCCCAAGTTTTAGTTTTGTGATAACACATTTGTCATCGAAACTTGTCCTTTCACCAAATCACTTTATATTGTTGTCTGGATTTAACTCTGTTAGTTAAGTCATTTGTTTTACATGTTACACATATGGCACAAGACCTATGCAACATGTATGAAGGAACACATCCTGTACTCAACTTAGGTTGCCTATGGGAGTGATATTTCTTATGTAATGAATTACATCATTACACAACCACTTCCTTCTTTATATCCAACTTAATTTGGTACCGATGTGTTCTTACCTAACAAGTTGAACGACTATTGTTACTCAAAGTGTGATATAGTTAAGATCTAGTAACGATATTCATAAAGATCATAACTTGAAAGGGTTGCTTAAGATACCTATTATAAGGTAGTATTCACTTAATGGTTAACATCACTAAATGAACACAAAATTATAACAACCATCTGAAGTTTTCTTATCAAGTTTTTTTTGTTAAGAACATCAGTATCCCAGGGATTAATTAATTACAAATTAGTCAGTTTACGATAGGTTTCCTTTTTGCACAGTGATAAATTTATCACATCTACTTATGTCTCTATAATTTCATAAGTTAATTATCATAACAAGTTATGATTACATTAACGAGTAATTAAATTACATCCCATTGATATCTTAATTATGATTTAAGATAGCTTATTGTGTTATCGCATACGGTTCTTTATTTTTGCTTTACGACATTGTCACAATTTTACCTAATGTAAATATATTTCAAATGTTGGTACGTTTCATTGCACTTAACTAACGTATCACTTAATAAATTAATCTTGGAAACTTTTGTTCAATATTCATTTCAATCTCAATTAATCAATAGTGTATTTAACGATAATTTCCCAAACCATTAATACCATCTCAAAGCATCATCATAATGACATATTATGTAGCATATGCCATTATTAACTTAATAATATTAACTCAATAATAAATATAAGTACAAATGGTTCTTCCGAAATGATACATTGTTTATATCGTGGTTATTCTTCCTTTGTTTTAAAATAGAACAATGAAGTAACAATTTTTCTCTACAATAATTCCACGTATTTAATACTACAAAACCATCTTAATAAATCATCATTCTAGAAAATAATTCATGCGTAGTATTTCTTAGACATCCACCTAAGATAACTTAATTTCCACCATCTGTAAGAAAGATAAAAATGGTAAAAACGGTAAGTTCAGATTGAGCTGGCCTGAAAAGTTGTTGTGAACATATTTATAGTTTATTTCGCTATAATACCCAAATGATTAAATTTTAGCAACAACATGTCCTGAATATCAATAAACTAAGATAATGAGAGTAATATGATATTTCCTATCTAATACATTGTCAATACTTCCACATAAGTAATTTCATAATCTATGAGACATCATATTGATTAAAAACAACAAATATCAATGAATGAAAACGTGACAATATTTACTAATAGTCTCGTAACTTTCCCAAGTCATGTACCTTTTAGCCATAGATTTCATTACCCATCCCACTATCTATGCCAAGAAGTATTACTAATAAATATTATTCTTCTATCACTAGATATCAATTTACAACATTTTTATTCATCCACAATGATACATACTATCACTAGATCAAATATGTATATACTTCAACTAAAATTCATATTCCCTTAATTATTTTTAAACAAATTTTTTTATCTCTTTAACCTTCCATTCTACAACATGCTAATCATATCAACAATTAGGAATTTACACATCCAGGGTTTGGGTAGAGTTAGATAATAATGAGTTGACCGTATTAAGGAAAATACCCAATAATTTAAACAAATCGAACTACCTTAACTTCTCAAAATTGAACCGTAATTTTTCTCAATTTAATAAAAATAGATATGGTAATGCCTTTGACCAATTCGATTGTTTAATAGTACAATCATTTACTAACAATTTAAACATAACCCCACATAGTTGAAAACATTTAATTTATTCTGAATAGATTTAGTCTAAGAGTCTTTCAGCAGAAACTCATGCCATCTAAGGCTTATAAGACAACATTCTTCAGTCAATATTTCCTTCCAATTCAAACCCAAAACATATATAACTTTACCCAGGCTTCTATATCCATAAACGAATTAAGCCTAAAAGGTTCCCAACTCAGGCTTAGACTTTAAAACAAAAACATCAAAAGTTTACACGCAGGTTCCCAAGGAAATGGAGGTTCATACTGTTAGGCTCGACTGTATATACATCGAATTTCAGGATTAAACACTGAGTCAAACAACCCAAATGGGTTTACTATTAAAAGTAAGAATTCAGATTAACGGTTAAACAACCCTGAACTGACTATCAATCAAAATCTCTGTGCATACAAAGGTAAAAATTCATATGTATTTTTTTATTCAATATATATATATATATATACTATTAAAAGTAAGAATTCAGATTAACAGTTAAACAACCCTGAACTGACTATCAATCAAAATCTCTGTGCATACAAAGGTAAAAATTCATATGTGTTTTTTTATTCAATATATATATATATATATATATCACAAAAGATTTATACTTCACCCAAAATGGGTTTTCTCGAGAATAAGCAAGGAAAAATACACATGAATGTAAAACCAGAAATGATACCTAGTCGATGACCATACCACTAACTTAATAAACACATTCCTTATGCAGATCACACAGTTCCACAAAATACCGTATATTGGAGAGATTTATATCATGTGATCATTATAACGATTAAACTAAAATAAAGGATATAAAAATGATTCATTCCTGTGAAATAAAGCCCAAAAATCTTCAAGTGTTTTCCTTTCTCACAATTTCATCTCCAACTTTTGAGCTTCCAAAAATGAATTAGTTCGATACCAGAAACTCCCCAATATCTTCCATATTTCCCATTAAGAATGCCGCAAATTTGAAATATTTACTAATTGAAGAAACGTCGAGTTTCCCTCACAGGAATAATGTTAGGAAATAGTTTTTACATTGGGTATATTGTTATATTGTTATTGTATTCTCGTAGGTTTGTTGTTACCCGTGCCTTTTACCGGGTTTGTTGTTCCTATTTATTAGGAGAAACTTCTGCTTTCTATATAGTTATATAATAGCAAAATGGATTGCTCCAGAAATGTAGAGAGTAAATATAATATATTGTTGTTATAATTCTGGTGTATTGATAGATTTGGTATCAGAGAGAATTGCTGAAAGCCATGGAATATTGAATATTTTGGGGAAGCTCGGTGAAATTTATAGCTGCCTGAATGTGTGAGTTACTATTTTGTTTTTTAGTTTTTCGAAAGTTCGGATCCTTTACGGTATTATTTTTCCATCTTTAGTGGTAAAATATTTGAGATCACGGTATACATGCATTCCTTTGATCAGACGGGAAAGTGAAAAGAATCAAGTATACATTTACATGTATCTTAAAGCCTAAAGCCTAATACACATGTAGGTGAAAATGATAACCGTCTAGCTGGGTTAATTCATTTCTAGCAAGAATTCAGATCAAAATTCCATTTCCCACGTCTAAATTATCAAATACTTGGTTTTTGGAAATCATCGAGATGGTCAATCTTAAAGAAAAAAACTAAAAATGCATGTTTTGGGAGGCATCGTGATTGGCATAGTTTGATATTTATTATTAGGAATTTCATAAGGTATTTTCTATTTACAAAATGTAGAGAACCCAACTGCAACATCATCTTGTCTGATAATCTCAAAGCAGACAGATACATATTCTTTTGAAGTCATATGTTTTCATTGTCGATAGTACATCCACGTTGAACTCTAGATTGTATTTGATTGAATGTCTGATGGGACACAAACCCACATTCGCCTGATTAGAAGCCTGATTATATTGGATTGGATTTGGCCTACAGTATTCCCTTGTCCTCCACCGTCGGCTGACCTCCACGTACCAACAGATCCACGAAGCTCTGCCCAGCTTTGGAAGACTCATTCATAATTAAATTCTCGATGCAAATGATATAATTATAACATGAATAAATTTGTATTAAAATAGTGGTGGATCGCTTGGTAACTGAGAATTTCCCCACAACAACCGCTTTTTATCTCCACGCCCTGTATCTTTCAAGCATATTGTCAAATCTTTTAGTCATGGAGAAATTAAGTCATATTGAAAAGTTTGAGGGAAAATATTTTCATACTTGGCAAGTTCGGACCCAATTATTTTTAATCAACAAAGATATTTGGGATATTGTTGATGGAAAAATAAAGAAACCGACAGATGCAGATGAAGCAGCAAAATGGGAGAGCAGAGACCGAAAAGCCACAACAATCATTGGATTGGGACTATTTGATGCTTATTTACATCATATAGATTTGTCTAAATCCTCTCATACAATTTGGAAAACATTAAACAAATTGTTTGGTTCACAAGATGGAAGCGCAGCGATAGCATTGAAGCAAAGATTGTTTGGTCTCAAAATGGAAGAAGGTGACAACATGGTAGAGCACATTAGTAAGTTTCAATCCATTTCAAATTAGTTAGCTGGAATTAAAATAGATGTACCTGATGATGATGCAAAGGCTATTTTATTGAATAGTATGTCATCCAGTTATTCTAATATGGTTTTTACATTGAGTAATTTAAATCCTAGTTTAGAAGATCTCATTTCTTCTTTACTTGAGGAAGAAAAAAGAATTATGATTGTTGAACTAGAGGAAATCAGAATGTATGATTGTTGAACAAGAAATAAAAAGCCTTTTTAATAAAAAATACACATATGGTTTAACTTTCAAAGGTACAAAGAAACAAATTACCTTGCTACTATTGTAAACAACTTGGTCATATATCTACAAATTGCGGAAAAGAGCACAAAATTTACTTGATGGGAAACTAAAAATATCTAAGCAAGATAGTGCCATGATTGATGAAGAAGGAGAGAATGAAGAGGAAGGAAATACTACTCATACAAAAAATCAAAGTGATGAAGAGTATCTCTACTAGATAATTTTTTGGATGGAGGAGGGAGGCAACAGAGGGTTGAGGTCAAACGGTGACCTCTCGTCAATCATCAATGATGGGGCTGAATTTCTAGTTTGATGATTTGTTTCAGTTGTGTTGTGTGGATTTTATTTTTTTAGTGTGGCATGAAAAATAAGAACAGATGATGAAAATTCATGTTCACTTGTGAGTATTCCACATGTAACCCCTTTTGTAGCAACATTGTAGAATATTGACTAAAATCTATTGATCAATCATGATGTGAAGGTTATTGGTGAACCAGAAAACCAATTGTGTAACGTTTTGGTGAACCTATAAAACTAATTGTGAAAGGTTATTGGTTCAAAAACCAATTGGGAAAGGTTTTTGTTAGAATCTCGTAGAGAAAACCATCGGTGGAATAAATGTCTGTTGGCATATGTGCGAGTTTTGTGCAAGCCCGATGTTGCACGATTGAGGAGTTAATCATGAGCACACATAGGTGGCATGCTACAGTCAAATAACGAGAATTTTTTCCATGTAAAAACTAAGGGGGAATGTTTGGAAATAGTTTTTACATTGGGTATATTGTTATATTGTTTTTTTGGTATTATATTCTCGTAGGTTTGTTGTTATCCGTGCCTATTATTGGGTTTCTAGTTCCTATTTATTAATAGATGGTTGTGCTTTCTATATTGTTATATAATAGCCAAATGTATTTCGGAGATGTGTAGAGAGTAAATATAATATATTGTTGCTATAATTATGGTGTATTGCTAGAAATAATAGACTTCAAACTAATGATGATCCATTAATACATTCCTTCTACATGTAGAGCTCTAGATGGGCAAAAAGATAACGAAACAAAAATGAAAGAAAAAAATACCCATATCCTTCAATAGCTTCCTCGCAAAGCTTTTTGCTTCTACCAAGGCAATAAAATGTCATTCAATGCATGTTGGTACTACTACGAGTACCACCGCCATATTTTCCCTCCAAATTTTCTAGATAAATTTAGCAATAACCACCATCGTTCCAAACTTACATGGAGGTCCTCTTCGATTGGTCAATGATTATTTTGCATGGGTCAGCCAATGGGCCATTAAAAATTTCAACAATTTCTATTAAAGAATATAGCTTGGGTCGGTTGAAACCATCAAAGGCTCAACATTGCATGGATTAGCCTAAGCCAATCACGAATTAATAACATATAAAGCTTGGGTCATTAATCGACCAAAAATTTTTATAAACATTTAACTAAACACATGGTCGAAGACCATGGTGTTTATTTGCACCAAGTATATGGTCTTAGACCATAACATATAATACCTTCAATTTTTGTTTTCAAACCACACACACGCACACACACACACACACGCGCACACGCGCGCGCACGCACACACACACACACACACACACACACACACACACACACACACACACACACACACACACACACACACACACACACACACACACACACACACACACACACACACACACACACACACAATGAAAGATTATTTGAATAGAGTATGACCCATAATCATATCAACAACATTTATACCCATTATTACCTTTTACGCCATTAAATGGTTTTAAAAAATTTTAAACAAGATTTAGATACTCAAGGGGTTTATGACCTCTCACCCATATGTTGGCAATAACACTAACTTTTTTTAGTTTTTGAAAGTAAGTTAACATCACCAAATTTTATTATCATTAGTATAATCCCATAAATGCAAAATGCATTGTGTCAATCCACATTGCACAACAACAATTACGTTCATCATAATCGCAAATAAGTTTACTATTAAAATGAAGTTATTATCAACATCCAACCGAGTCATAAACATTTATAAAAACAAAAGCATAAAAATGGATTATGACTTTAAGCAGCATGAGGACATACGATAACAAATCAAAATTATCATCTACAACGAGAATGAGATATTCATAACATTCAAGGTATGTACAACGAATTGTGATACTCGACAACTTTCGACACGATGTTAAGTGTCGATACACTTTGTAGTGTTTACGGGAAGCATACCAACATCGGTCCCCATGTACACAAGTTTCCCAATATCGGATCTCATTTATGAAAAAGATAATGAGAAAAACGGGGTGTGACATTTTGAAACAAAACATACCAATTATCCATGTATCTCATTATTCAATAGTAAGTTAGAACATGCTCATAATATATCAATTTGACATCATCAAAATTAGAATATCTAACCAAAAATAACACATAAAAAAATCTATTTGATATAACCATCTAAAGTGCATATCAAATACCATCAAACTAAACCATGTCCAAATGAGTCGATCATAAGGTTGACACCTTATGCCAACTCACAATCACAAAATAAGCCATGATAAAAAACAACCGATAGTCTATGAACCTCATGCCAATATATTTAATGAGTAATATGATGATATCTATAATATGAAAGGAAATCCATTTAATCAATGCTCAAGAGGAGAAAACATTATAGATGGCTACACAAAAGAGGATTAACTTAAAATTTCCCATCATAAAAATAAGAAACCGTATGACTCCTAAGGTTTGAGAAATAGATTTATTTGAAAAGTTAGGTTCACCAAATGTATGCCCCTAATTTAATTTATTTTGTGGAAAACATATAATAATAAAGAGTATGTAAGGGTTTCTAAAAGAGGATTATGCTAATTAATCAAATTAATTTACTATTAATCCTTCATAACCATAATAATTCATTAATAGTTTCAATAATTGATAATAAAAAAATGATATCTCAAATACATAAGAGGAAATAATTAATTAGGTGTACAAGTTAGAATAGATAAGATTTGGATGTGAAGACATGTGGAAAATGCAACTCATAAATAGGAAATTCTTCATTGTGAATAATGGATCCAAAAATGAGCATGGGTAGGGCCATAGAAATGTTATATGATATAGACCTATAATTATATGGTCTTTATTGGAATTTTAAGGTCTTAGACCTTTTGATAGTTGGGAGCTACAACTTGTTATGTGCTTTTCTTTCCTGTAAATACGCTTTTTGTATGTTTCTCTTGCTCACATAAATTTAGGATGATGTGTAATCACCTACAACATAGTATAAACCCTATAAACACGTAATACCCTTCATCAAAGGATTAAAAACTAAAATGATAAATCATGTGTATAATGAGGATGGATTACCCTTAGTGGTCAAATTTGTTGAACCAATTCTAGTGATCAAAGCATGAAGAATATGCAAAAGATGAGATGGATTACTACGCAAAGCTTGAAAAAAATTGTGAGTTTTTCTAATTACATGTTTGTTTTATGGTGGTTTTACATTTTCAAGTTACAGTTTTGGGTTACAGATCTAAGTTTGTGTTGGTTTTTCAAAGGGGGAGTAAACAACTATTTTTAGGCCTAGCTCGGCCCAGCTTGTCCTCTACCTTTGATAACTCGCTTTCTCATTTTCAACTCGCTTGTGCATTCTCTCGACCCAAAGGGTTATGTTTTTTTGGTATTTCTAGTCCGGGAGTTTTCTTCCCACTCGTCTTCGACTAGTCTTTTTCAACGTAACTTTGTGCCTACTTTTTGCTATGATCTATCCTGCTCACCTCTGCATGCTCATGTTGGCTCTTGTGTTATTAGACTCCCGCTCGTGGTTGCCATTTTCTCTGGTTGCACTTGTTGCCCCGATTCGCTAGTTGTCATTCCATCCTATCTTGCCCTCATGTTGGCCCCTACTCCAATTGGCTCTTTCCATATTTTTTCGGGCTCCCTTGCCTCATGCCTACCTCTACAATATTTTTGGGCCTTCCAGTGCTCCCCACCTTCTGTTTTCGACTCTCTTTTCTGAATTTGGTTGTGTCATTTGACTTCCGCATTCCATCTCGACTCACCATGTCTAGCATCATGCTCCCTATTGGCGTGTGGACCTCCATTTTTATTTATTCAAAGTGTGAATCTTGTCGAGTTCTTATGTTTCCTCGGCCTCCTCTAACACCGGTCATGGCGTATCCAACACCTATTTTCTCGGCACCTCGGTTCAACTATCCTCCTTCTTGGCTCCATGTGGACACTCCATTGCCTTAACAACCACACTCCTCGGGTAGTACTCTACCATTTCAACTTTGGAAATTTCCTCGACCCTCTCCATGCATTGATGACCCGACCTCCAACTCATGTCGGTGTTCCTCTTCATGCACCACATTTCGTCACATGCACCACATTTCCATGCATCCCGGTCTTCTTGTCCCACCGAGGTACCCTCCCCACGCCACCGACCCTTTTCAAACCGACCACCCCAACCGGTGTCGGCTCCCACCAACTCAACTCACTGCACCGAGTTAACCCCACGAGCCGATCGCCCTCATAAGCCCGACTCACCCCGCGAATTCCTCAAACCGCCTCCTAGCTCAACTCGCCAAGTTACCTATGAGTTGGCTAAGCTCCTTGCACCCTTAGAGCTCCTTAAGCCTTTTTTAACCCCTTTTGGGATTTTTAGCTCTTTTTCATTTTTTTATGTATTATACACCATCAGAAATGGAAAAACAAAAAAAAACATTTCTACAAAGGGGGAGTCTTTTTTTAGGCTCATTTTACAATGTTATTGGGCTTTTCGGGCCGCTTTTTTCTGTCTCGTCATTGTAGTGCTCTTCTTCGCTTTTTCTAGTGGATGTGTCCACCACACCTTGTGTGAGAGTATTCTCTTTTGCATTGTGACACATCCTTTTGATCACATTGAGCAGTGTTCCCTTCTATTTCCTTATGCCCTATGTGCTTGATTACGGGTGTTCCTCTACTTTTGAATTAGGAATCCATTGTGGCATCCACTCTTGCGTGACTTTCACCTACTTGTGAGGTGGGTGGCCAACAGTCTGATGTTGCATGAACGCACCTAATGTAGTCACGCACTACATTATAAAGTTTCTCAAACATAGGGGTTATCACTGTTCTTTTCGGTGTCGTGTTGCTTGCAGATGCATTATCGGTGAGTCGACATCTTTCATTCTTGCATCCTTCTTCTTGTGCACCTTGCACATTTTACTTTCACTTCCGCTTCATGAAGGGTTCTCTTCCAGACTTGAATGTTGCATGATTGTGTTATGTAGCCTCTACCACTTCTTGTTGGGAGAGAGAACTATTCAACATGGTGTGTTTCAATGGACTACTACTTCTCCCATGAGGTCTTACACACTTTTGCTTGGGTCGGTTCTTACACCCACTAATTCTAGTTGTCTTGAGGAATTTCTTGACACTTACAACCATGTCGTTAGTCACTTGATTTTTCCGTCTCTAGACCTCTCCGCATTCACGTGGAAGACTCGGATCCTCCCCATCGTATCTAGAGCATCGTTCAATCCCTCTTTGGAGATCATTCACATATTGCCACCATTGTTGCTACTTTGCTGCCATCCAAAGGGTCTCCTCTTTTGCTTTGTGTGAAGGTAGTTACTCGATGACACATAATCACTTGGTTCCACTTCGATGATGAGAGATTGTGCACCTAGTTATGATATCAAGGGTACTATAGAGGACTTTTCTCCTCCTTCTCTCTATTCTAGAGAGTGTTATCATCCCTCCCATCTCTCGAGACACCTTGCAGCTTCCTTCCCAACCCTCATACAAGTCATTACACCAACATCCCTTCCACGTCCGGTGTGTGCGAGGGCCCTTCCACTCCTCTACCTCCATCGGATGACTTATACATGTTTGACATCGCTCTGTTGTTTGTTGAGCCCCCCTTGGGATAAGTATCTACCCGACCTTATTCGTTAATTCATAGAGCCCACTTGTGATGCACTATAGGTTCTTCATCCTTTTATTGGTGCTTTGGATCAATTCTTCATCTTCTTTGTTATGAGTGCCCCTTTTGGGACTCGATCAATTCCACTTTTATGGAGTTGAAAGGGATCCACCCTTGCTTGTGGATCCCTTTTCTATCAATGGGTTGTGTTTTTGCCTTCACACCACTTGGACATCCTTTCTACGAGTGTTCCCTCTTCACACTATGACAGCTTCTACGCACGTGGCATTGCCTTTGGTTCCTTGGCGCTCACTTGCTAGACCTATGTCACACTTTTGTGGACCGAGACTCGAGCTCTTCGTGTTGTTTCCTTCGCGTTCCTTCGCAGGTGGGCGACTTCCGACATGTCATTTATGTCTTTCCTAAGGGCAGAACACGCTTTTGTGCAGTGGCTCTTCTTCACCCGCAGGCATAGGACTACATCATCGACACTCTTCCGGGGACTTCCTAGAGTTACGAGTTCGATTTGTCCATGGCATCTTATGCATTCCTCTCGTCTCCCTCTTCTTCTCTCTTCTTCTTCTTTCCGAGAGATTTCCCTTTTGTACATAGGTACCTTATCAGGCTTGGACCTATGGTCGGGACCCATCTTTGGCATCTTTCTTAGATCAGAGAGTGTTTTTTCTCTCTTGTGGTGGATGTTTTTCCCACTTTGGGTTCTCCTTCACTACTTGGGACTTCTTTGTTGTGCATCGATACCTCATCGAGGCTTTTGTGTCGGGACCCATTTCTTCAATTGACTTGTCGCCTCTTCCTAAGTTTCGATGATGGGGGTGTTGGTGTGAGTCACCATTCCACATCATCGAGCGATTCATCTCACTTAGGTGAGATCGTAGGTCTGTGTGTCATGTAGGGGTCATTATGGGATTCTCTTACGCGTCAATGCGTCATATGTATCATTGGGAGTTACTTTTCTATTATGGGAATGTAACTCCCCCTCTCCACTTGAGTTGTCATGATTACAACACTGGGGGTTACACAACACCCCCTATATGTACACCCCATTGGATCTATGAGATTAGTGAGAGTTTGTGGAGATTTTTGGCTTAACAAGGTTTTGCTCATTTTTAAATCCTCGCATGCACATTCGGTTGATGCTCGCTCCTCTCGAGATCTTGTCACGCCACCGTTCGCACGTCTGTGGATGTTCGTGTCGTCCCTCGTGATCCTCGTGCTTTGGGTTTTCACACCCTCTTTCAACACTTAACCCATGTAATATTAAATTTTCTCTCAAAAAAGGAAGACTTAATTGTCATACAAACCAATACACAACATGCAAAAATGATCAATAAATAAGAGTCAAAACCTTGAGGCACTCGAATCATGTGTAAAAAGGATCCTTATAGAAAGACCCAAAATTGTATAAGAATTGATTTGTTAAACTAGATCCATAAAAGTATAAAATTAAGACAATATCCAAAACACTAAAAACAAGGGAAAAAAAAAAAAAAAATCAACATGAAATTAACAAAGACAACAAAAATAAAGGATCAAATAATCAATATAACTAAAATATTAAAAATACAAAAAGAAACATATCCAAAATCACATTGACACAAACCAATAAAAACATAATTTAAACTAATAATCAACTAACATATAAATACACTAACATCATACCAACTTAAATATCTACAACCTCAAACAGTTAGAAATAATGCTCAACTACCAGAGGTAACCGTCGAACTTCAAGAGTTCAATAATTTAGAGTTCCTAATTCCACCAAACAAATTGTAGTGATTATCTAATAAAAACAATAGAAAGTGGCAAAGCAGAAGACGCCAATTTTGAATTAACATTCAAGCTGGATCGCACTCGTTACTTATTTGACGGCTCTGGTGGAAACACCTGCACGCTCAAGTGGGCCGTAACAATAATGGTAATGCACTGAACAATGCTGGCGCGTTCAGTCTTCAGGCCACCTTTGTCATTTTCCCCATTAAAAACTTTATCGCGAGTCTGTTGTTGATATAAAATATATAGCCTGAGAAGCACGCAAACTTGATTAACAATCATCACCCACGTAGAGAGTGTTATGTTACTGTTGGTGAAGAAGATGACAGAGACGGAGATGTGCAGCTCAGATGTCACCGTCGTTATCATCATATCCGAAGAAGAAGCTCGGTGATGACGGAGGGCAGGGGCCCAGAAGAGCGGCAATGTGGCGCCTTCCTTGTAAATTAGAACAGGTAGAAAGGAGAAATTTAGAAACTCGTAATTTAAAGCAGGTCACACTTAAAAGACGGCCGCTATAATCCAATTGTTTTCAATGTTAGTATATGTCTCAACTTATACTTATAAGCAGGGGTTAAACTTGATGGCCACCTATGCCTGTCAAAAAAATTCTGTGATGGTAATTTTCCAATACTGCCTTTCAAAATTTAAAAAATGTTATTTATACAATACTAATAAAATATACAAAAGATTATTTTATATTTATTTAACTATATTTATTATATATTAATATAATTTACATATAAATATATATTAAAAATGACGGTCATATTTTAAATATGCAAGTCGCGTGTGACAGTTATTTAAAAAATTTGCAAGTATTTTACGGCTAAAATCACAAAAATGTCTAAACGGACATCAAGTTATAAGGTCTAAATAGAAAATCAGGAAATTAAATTTGTTTTATCATATCGACAGTGAGTTCTCCGATTGGAAGAAGGGTTTTTAAGTTAATGTGAATACAAAGAAATCCATGAGAAAGAAGAGTGGGCAAACGTGCATCAACACACAACTAATTTGGAGTCGTACATGTGGAGTATTTGCATACTTTCATGGTATTGGATGACAAGGTCGTAGATGGATTGTAGAAATGCTTTTTTTTTTCAATGTTAGAGTGTAGCAGCTTAGAGTACAAGCTCTTCATACATTTGTTCACCTTTTCAAGAGCAACACACACATTCACCATGGAACCATTTATCACAATGGTTACAACATATCCGCAATCGAGACAACTTGCATTTCCTTCCACAAAATCCACATTTCACTTCATCAAAAGGGATGGCGGTGTAGTTGTCCAATGTTATTTCATCAAGATGTCAATGAATCTTTGTTCTCTAAGTACAATGTGTAATTATTTTCCTTATTTTTCTCTCTAATTTTCTATTTGCATTGTTCTTGGTTGGGAATTCATTCATGTTAATGGTTGTATGGGATGAAGGTGTGGGACACATTGGAGGGTGTGGTAGGTAAGGGTAGAAGTGTGAGGGATTTAGACATATGCAAGTCTCCTTATTTGTGACGCGGAAGTGAAGGAGATTCTCGTGAATGCATCCACCTCATCCCCTCTTATCTTGGGCATTAGTATGGCTGATGGTATATTTTGGTTCTAGTAGCCACCACTACGATGGTTAACATGTCTCAAAATTTGTTTTGACCCTTAATAATGTGTCAATATCTATTCTTAGTATACCATGTTTTTTCTATTTTGATGTATTTAACATTTTCATTGTGTTTATAAGTTATTTCCTATATTAATGTTCATTGGTGAAGTTGATTGGCTTTGATAAAGCCCACCAGGGATCAAGTCTTGTTGAGTGCAAGGCCTGGAGATACCCGACCCGAGAGTCAAAATGGTTAAGGCCAGGATCGTGCCTAGGTGACTTTGACGGCGTGGATGCCCCTTACTCATAGTTGTTTAGGCTAAAGGTGCTCACTAGTTTAGTTGTACACTTACTCGTAATTGTAAATCCGCTATATACTTCCTCCGAAGTATGAGCAGAGA
This sequence comes from Taxus wallichiana var. yunnanensis, assembly GCA_018340775.1. Lineage (NCBI taxonomy): Eukaryota > Viridiplantae > Streptophyta > Pinopsida > Cupressales > Taxaceae > Taxus > Taxus wallichiana. Next base: position 297,386,499 of record CM031238.1, read on the forward strand.
TGTCACAATCTATGTAATCTAGTGCCCAATGAGTGCACTACTCATCAAAAAAATTCCCTATATTAATTAGTTCAACACTTATTTTATTAAAACACATAATTTAATGTAATTGAAGTAATCCCAAAACAAATTACAAAGTCATTAAAAAGTAAGGCTATTTTGGTTGGCATTTATTAAGACACATTTGATACTCAACAAACATCGTCCTTAATATGTAAGTTTGTAACAACATGGTTACGAAAATATTGCAATCTAAATATGATATGCACATGAGGCAAAAATGGCCAAGTGCAATGGAAATCAACTAGAATGGAAATTTCGAAAAGGAAATAAAAGGTATGAGGTTTTTGAGCTTTTTACAATTTAGACATGATTCTTGTTATTCCTTAAATTATTTATACGTTGTAGGTAATTTTTTTGTTGCTTGTTTATAAACTTTTCTAACAATATTGGATGTTTTGGATTATTAACACTACATATGGTTGAGTACTTATTAAAATAAAATTTATATTTAATTTTATTATAAGACGACTAAGACAATACAACGATTGTAATGATTAAGTCATTTTTTTCTACTTTACAATTTGATTTATTTTTTATTATTGGTTTTTTAACATATACATTAGTTTTTGTATAGGTTAATAATGGGTTGAAGGGCCCTTTCCTGAAAATAATCATAAAATCAATAAGAGAATGATTACAACAAACATTGTTACTTCCAAATCATAAGCCAAAAGGTAACAAATAAGAAAGGACAAGGAGAACATCAAAACTATAAATAAGGGAGTCATACTCCAAAAGAAAAGTAAGTGAAATTTCAAGGGAAACCATTATTTGTGCATGCCTAAGCAAATCACTTCAACTACCCATGCGGGCAACCACAAGCTTTCTAGGAAAATAAGGGGCATCAAATCCTCACACTACATAGGACAAAGGGTGAACCATCTTCCCAACAAGTTCTAAAGAGGTCCACAAGAACAATATGAGATAGCAAGAAATCAATCCCAAGACCTAAAAGGCCGGAAGGAGTCGATTATGGAGGGGAGGAGGGGTTTTTCTTATCCCGACATTTTGAATGAAAGAATTAATTCCCGACCTCCCGAGTTCCTTCATTTTTATCAAGGATTTTTAAAATCGAGACTTATTGACTCACTTGGATTTCTTGCCACAATTAGCCTCCTTTAAAATGGTTGAAGTCAAATGGATCCCCACTTTGGTCGAAATTTTGATAACATTTTCGCCACCGAATGATCAACATGATGATGAGACTCCCGCACATCCATATCCTTTGAAGGCTCCTAACATAGTCAATTGGCAATGCCATACAATTCTTTTCCAATGGATTCAGTTTCTTTAAATATAGTCCAATGAGTAAATCAACCTTCTACATGAGGAAACCAATCAATGAGGGTGTGATGGATGGAAGGTGACAGGGTATCGGTTCAGAACGGTCATTTTTTTCAAATTTCAAACATTGCAACGACCATTTGTCTGTTTCTTTTTGTCTGTGACTCAGTGGGTGTGAAGAAATCTTCTGCGGGCCATGGACTGTCGCAAGCTCTTCAGAAACATCTGGGACCCAGAACCATTGACTCGGCTAGAGATCTCGAAGGAAGAAATGGAAGCGCCTCGGTCCAAACCAACCCTATTCAGTCGGAGTTTGTTTATGTTTCTCTGAAGACTCGGTTGACCATGCTTCTCGATTTCCCTTCTTGGTAAAAGAGCTATAATAGCCAAATTTGTGGGTCGTCACCTGACGATTGAGGGCATTCGTAGCTGGTGTGACATCCAATGGGGAAGTGGTCTTCGTATTCGGTTCTTGGATAAAGGTTTCTTCTTGGTGATTTTCCGGAGTGAAGTGCAAAGGGACGATTCTTTGGCAAGGAAAGACTTCCTCTTCAGAATCTAGGATTCACCTACGTGAGTGGTCCACCCACTTCGATCCAGAACAAGTTGATATGGAAGGCATCCATGTATGGATTCGGTTGTACTCTCTCCCTAGTGAGTTTTGGTCTCTAAATACCCTTACTAAAATTTGCTCTAGCCTGGGTCATGTTATTCACATAGATCCGGTTACTCTGGAAGGCACTCTCTCTTCCTTTGTCAGGATCTATATTTCTGTCGATTCTTCTAAGAAACTTCAAGAGTTTATTGTTATCTCTTCCCCATGGGGAATGGGTACAAAAAGTGGACTACGAGGTGGTCTCTAACTGTTGCTTCAGCTGTAAATAGCCAGGTCATTACCAGAAAGCATGTAAAAACCCCTCCGCTTCTAGTGCATCTATGTTCGAAAAAAAGCTTGTCCATCCTGCAGCTCCGTAGTATCCAAACCTTAACCCCCCATAAAGGTCTCTTCTACTGAACAGCCTCCTCTGTAAAGCACTTGATTTGAAACCTTTGGATCTCGACCCAAGCACCATCTCTCTGGTCAAAGAAATAGTGTCAGTGGTTCAAGACTCTACTCGTATTCTTTCCTTATTCCATGAGGGCATCACTTTGGGGCTTGGTGCGGATGCGGTTTCTCTAGAAAAGTGGGTCAATGAGAAGGAGGATATGATTTCCTCCAAAGAAGGTGTTCCTGGGGAGTCTTGCAATGTTCTGGAAGAGGAAACTGAGTTATTCCCCATTGAAACCGATAGGCAGAGCCCCATTCTTCCGACTCCAGCCATTCTCAATATTGACTTGGGCCCAAAAGCTCCTCCAGGACGTCCCTCCAAAGACTCTCAATCCCTTAAGGAGGTCGTCTGCCGGCCGACAACTACAACTTCACTCTTTTTCCCATCTTCAAGTAGGAGAGGCATGTCCTCTCTGAAGAAAAGATGATTTTATTCTCATGGAACGTTAGGGGACTCAACACCCCTAACAAACAACGTCTTCTTAGATGTTATGCTGCAGATTTGGATGCTTCTATTTGTATGATTCAAGAAACAAAAATGTCAAAAGTGGATTGTATGAATGGTTGGTTTCGCAAATGGAAAGGTTGGGAAGGTTGCTTTGTTGATTTTGTTGGTGCCTCAGGTAGTTTAGGTGTTCTATGGAAGACCAGTAGCTACGGTGTTGAGCTTCTCTCTGACAATCCTAACTTTCTTTGGTGCAAGGTTTTCCTGAAGCATTCGAGATGAATATTTTTTCTCTGCAACGTGTATGGACCAAATAATCCCATCAAAAATGGGAAACTGGTCTAAAATTCAGGATGTGCTTGACTCCACCCCGGACTCTAAGATCATTGTTGCAGGGGATTTCAATGCCACTCTTTTGGACAAAGACAAATGGGGAGGTATTCAGTGGCAGCCACGCTCTCAGGATGACTTCATCACCTTTGTGGATTCTGCTAAGTTAGTTGATGTGGAACCCTGCTCGGGCTGGTTCACTTGGAACAATCGGCGCCTTGGGTTTAGCTCTATGGTTGTTCGACTTGACAGATTTTTGATTTATGAAGAATGGCTTCAACATAATTTCCTTCTCAAATGTTTTGTCAATCCTCTTTCCGGTTCTGATCACTTTCCTTTATCTCTCAACATCTCTTTCGACCTTCCACCTCTCATTCCCCCTTCAAATTCGAGGCCATGTGGATGCAGGATCCCTCCCTCCGGTCTCTTATTAAAACTTGGTGGGCTTCCTCAATGGTGTCAGGGACATGGATGTTTATCCTATCTAAAAACTTTCTTTGCTCAAATCTCATCTGACCGAATGGAACTCCTCCAACTTCAAAAACATTTTTCAAGAAAAATTAAGAGTTGAGAATGAAATCCGAACCCTCAATGAATCAGTTTTTAGATTTGGTATGCATCAGGATGACTTTCTCAAAGAAAAATATCTACTTAGCGAACTGGGTGACCTCCTTTTAAAAGAAGAAACCTTTTGGAGACAAAATTCATGAAGTCTGGTGGTGATGGGGACAAAAACACTAAATTCTTCCATGCCTCGGTTAAAGCCAGAAGAAATGTTAACTACATCTCCTCCCTGATGTTGGAGGACAATTCATTGATTTCCTCCCAATCCCAGATTAAAGTTGAGTCTGTGTCTCACTTCCAAAAAATTTTGAATGGTGACAGTGTCTCCTCTTTGGACGCTCAGCTTCCATTCTTAGCGTAAATTCCAAAGTTGATTGATGTCGATGACAATGATAAGCTCCTTTCCCCCTTTTCCAAGGAGGAGGTTCGATTGATTGTTTTCTCTATGCAAAGGGACAAAGCCCCCGGTCCGGATGGCTTTCCTGCTTCCTTTTCCAATATTTTTGGGATATCATTGGAGACAATGTCTGGCTCACCATGGAGGAATCTCATCGCTCTGGTAAGATCCTTGGAGCCTTGAATCACACCTTAATTTGCATGTTTCCTAAAAAGTCTCCAGCTGAGAAATTGGATGACTTTCGGCCCATATCCTTGTGCAACACTTCGTATAAAATTATTTCAAAAGCCATAGCTTCCAGAATGAGCCCCCTTCTTCATAAACTTGTTGCACATGAACAGTGGGTTCATTCCTGGGAGATCCATCACGGATGGTATCATCATCTCGCATGAGTTAATTCATACTCTTCACTCTTCCTCGCGTTTAGGCATGATGATTAAATTGGACTTTAGTAAAGCCTACGATCGCATCAATTGGAGGTTCCTTCTTAAATCTCTTCAAGCTATGGGTTTCAGTATCCATTTCTGCAATTGGGTCTTCAACTGCATTTCTTCTCTAGCTTCTCCATTCTAGTTAATGGTTAGTGGAAGGTTTCTTTATTGCATGCTAGGGGTTTAAGGCAAGGGGACCCTCTTTCTTCATTTCTCTTTCTCCTTGTTTGTCGCTGAAGCTTTGAGTCGTGGTATCAAATCGGTGATTAGTGATGGTTCCCTTACGGGTATCTCCATCACCACCAATCTGCCTCCCCTTTCGCACCAGTAGTTCACAGATGACACCTTTCTTTTCGGCCAAGCTTCTATCCCGTTGCAAGCTCAGTAATAAATCCTATATTCTGAATTCTTATTCACTCGCAGTTGGTCAGGTAATCAACTTTCATAAATCTGTTATCTTCTTTTTCAATGTCTCTCCTCGTTTATCCTAGCATTACAGCAATCAAGGAAATATGAGTTTTGAGGTGGGTTCCTATAAAGTTTGAGATTACACATTAGGAACTTGAATATATTATTAATTCTCCATATATTCTTGCAAATCAAGGTTATAGCTTTATAGCCAGAATTCTAGTTAGAACATTCCTATAAAATAAAGTATACAAAACAATAACCTTCTCAGTACTAATATATTGTTATACATTTGTTATAACAATATAAACATACTAACCAATTATAATAAACCATGTGAATACTAATTCCTAACTTCCCCCTTAGTGTTTAGGATGGTAGAAAAAATACATTAGATCAGTTATTTCACCCCCGAATAGATGTCCAAATCTGTGACTCATGACCTTGATCCAAAAGAAAGGCTCTCTCCTTCCATGGTTTTGTTTGTTACCACAAACCGTTATTAGATTAGTTAATCGTCAATTTCGTGATATATTTTGGAAAAGTTGTCTTTGATTTCATTCAATAGTTATTAGGAAACAACTTGCATATTACAAAAGCACATAATAGAAGAATATATCTTTATAGATATTTCACATTACTTCCTATTTTAATGTTCTTAATTGTAGTCTTTACATTGATGCTTTTTGCCACTTGATCTCAATCACGGACCTAGGGAACTTTCCTTGAGAATACATTTTCGAGCCAAAATGGGAATGGCAAATAAGATCTCGTTAAACAATAAATGTACATAGTTGTATCATACTAATCTTGTTGTCTTGATTCTTCCAAACAAAATCACCATTTTCAACAACGTCATTCACCGAAAATGTTAAACATCTTCCAACGGCATACGATTTGGTCAAATCTCTGCCAAAGGATCTCCGTAGTTTTCTCCTATATAAATTCTTTTCCATGATAGAGAAATAAAAGACCACTCAAATTTCAATAAGAATCCTTTGGTCCCATAACTGAAGCACTCTAAACATATACTAGCTAGCTTAAGAATTGGCTTTCCCACGAATGCTAAATCATACGAATGCCCGTGAAATACTCATACTCACAACTATTTATTCCACCAATATAGAGGCCGAGAAGCATATGACTATTGGGTACTAGAGGTCATTAGGGACCCCCTTCCTCCGATGCCTCCTTCCTCCATTTTTCATGTTGCTAGCTCACTGGATTTGATCATGGAGCTCAAAATGCATATTAAAGGACGAATTCCACCGATAAATGCGGACATAAATGCGAGCAATTTTTTTTTTTTACAATTTTATTTTTCCACTTTCATCACAAGGACTCAATTTTCCTCTTTTAAAATTATGACACAAAAAGCTAATGACACTTTATACTAAAAACTACAATACGAATAATCCTAAGATCACCTATTTAACATTGACTACCTATATTCACCTAAACACAATATAACAATGTTGACAATACAACTTTTTGACTATGGACCCAAGAAGACTTGACATCAACTTTGATAATTGACTTGACGGACATACTTTTGATGATAAAACAAACATTGACTCTTTTGATAAAAATTTTGACTCAAAAAAATACCTATACACGACATAAGATATCCTAACTAGTTTGTCTCGCGTCCGATAACAATGACCATCCCCAAACTTGTCTCGTCATTCGGGAGAGGCGGGTGAGACAAGAGTTATTGGAGCGAGTTGTGCAATGTTGAAACAATCTTGATTACAATGTAGACAAAAGCTGAAATTTTCTCCTCTTTGAACACTCATGGTATTCTTAGTCACCAAAAATAGAAATTGATTGTTTTTATGACAATGATATCAACTTTCTACCAACTTTTGAAGTTAATGTTCGATTGATTGTTTTCTCTAAGATCAAGAATTATATCCACCAATCAACTCATGATCAGGATTCGGTACATATGCCAATGCTGAGTATTTGATAGATCACGGCTCAGATGAGAGAAAAAGACATATTTTCATCCGATGCAAGGATTGAAGCCACAATTACGAGCTCAAATACAAGCCAAATTAATGCCAAGGTTGATCTTACCAGTCTGGGCAATGACAAATCCGATGCAAACTCTACAAAATGCAAAAAAGAAAACTCTATTGCATGATTCAAAACTGATCAATTCAGCTCTCATCATTTGCAAAGTCACGCAACTCAGAAACCCAAAAGCAATTCATTCGTGGGAGATCCATCTTGGGACGGTATCATCATCTCACATGTGTTGGATTCATGTCTTCAGCTCTTCCTCATGCTTAGGCATGATGATTAAATGCAATGACTGTAAACAAAAAAAACCTGCTCTCAAAGATTGAGGTTCAAAAATAAGTGATCCGGATGTGAGGATCCATTTCGCGAGGATCACATATAAATCAATATTTAATTCCACGAGCTTCCATTCGGATAGGATTACAATTGTGGTCAATTAGTGGTTGAAGGATCTTAAATTTCTTTAGGGGCCTTCCTCATTTCTCTTTCTCATTTCTTTGCAAAGAATACTCTTGCCCCTTGATGATTTTTTATTCCATCATAGGCATGGGAGAACAGACCGCTCAAATACCAAATATAAAGTTTGGTTCCCCGAGTATTACATCACCAGGAACACCTCCCTTTCGAATATATTATTAATTCTCCATATATTTTCAATACAAGCTTCTATTATATAGCTCAAGAATGTTGTTGAACAATTCTAAATTCTTATTCAAAACAATAACCTTGGTCAAGTAATCAATATTTGTTATAAATTTGTTATCTTCTTTTCAATATAAACTCTCCCATTATAATAAAATGTGAATACTAATTTTAACATTCCCTTCCTCAAAAATATCTGGGTATTCCACTTTTTATGGTAAAGGTAAGGCTAATCTCTGGGATGATCTCCTCAATTCTCTCTCATCGAGATTGCATTCTTGGAAAGGAAAATGGTTGTCTCTGGCTGGCAGAGCTCTTCTGATCAATTTTGTCCTCCTAGCTCTCCCAATCTACATGCTCTCGGTTTTGTTGATCCCCAAATCAGTCTTGAAAAAATTTTTGAAAAGATCGTCTCGATCCTTTTTGTGGTAGGGGAACAACGAAGATAGAAAATTTCACTTGGTCAATGGGAAACTGTCAAACTTCCCAAATCCTTAGGCGGTTTGGGAATAATGGACCTCGCTCTTCAAAACTCTGCTCTAGGTGCAAAACTTGTTTGGAACTTTTTATCGGATGCCAAGAGGTTGGTTTTTCAAGTGCTCTCCCATAAATATCTAGAGAGGTTTTGTCCTAAACTTTTGCTCTCTAGTACTGAACTCCCCAAAGGGTCCCACATTTGGAACTTCATTTGCAACTACAGATTTCTGATCACGGACTCGGTTTCCTGGTAGGTCAACAATGGTAGGTTGACTAATTTTTGGGAGGATAGTTGGAATGGACATCCACCTTTGAATCTTATTCCCAATCTCAATAGAATTATGAATGTTTCTAGGGCCTCTTGGGGCAACTCTGTTGTTGATTATGGTCACAGACATCATGATGGCTCACCTTCTTGGCTTTGGAAGGATATCACCACCCTTGCACTTCCCCTCTCGAGACATCCTCTTTCATGGAGGCTCTTTCATCCAGAACTACTTCCTTTAAAGATAGCGAGGATCATTTAATTTGGCTTGGTGCTTCTACGGGTTCCTATTCTATGAAAGCAAAGGTTATGCAAAGCTTATTTCCATGTCTGGTAAAGGTACTCCTTGTTCCTATGGCTGTTGGAATCCCTCCATCTTACCCAAAGTAGCATTGTTTGGCTGGCTTGTTCTTAAAAGGAAAATCCTCACTCAGCTATTACGCAGAAGATCTTGGGGATTTTCTAGTCCTTCTAAATGTGTTCTTTGTGGGGAAGCTGAGGAGGATATTGATCATCTTCTCCTTTTCGCACTTTTGCTTCCGAGAGCTGGAACTGGCTTTTAGCTAAGCTTAATTTAGCTTGGGCTCCAGTGTAACAATATCATTGATACTCTCCTTTCTTGGCCCAAGATGGGACAAGTGAGCTCCCTCAGTTCTATTTGGGCCATAGCTCCTTTCTTCCTAATTTGGCACATTTGGTGGGAGCGTAACTTGTGTCTTTTCCGTGAGCAGTCTTCTGAATTGCTTTAGATTTTTCTTGTCAAATTAGAAGTGGCCATCTCTGAAAAAGTTAGTAAAAATAGCCATAATAATCCTCTTTTCTCCTCGTGTGATGTTGTCATAAGAAATCTTGGCCCCTCATTAAAATCCCCAGCTCTAGTTCCATCGTCAAACGTGGCCTTTCCCAAGTGGAGAAATTTCTGAAAAGGAGTGTTAAATGGCGGCCTCCCCCTTTGGGCTCTTGGAAATTGAATTTTGATGGGGCCTCCAAGGGTAACCCTAGTAAATCAGTGTCGGTTGCATCCTCAGAAGTGATAAAGGTTTCCTTATTTCAGTTGGCTCTTTCCCCCTTTGGGACTATACGTGCAATATGGTCGAAGCTCAAGCGCTCCTGGAAGGTGTTAAACTAGCCATCCACTCTAGTTGTGACTCACTTTTCATCGAAGGGGACTCCCAAATCATCATACAGGCCATTGCTAAAGGGTCGGCCCCCTCTTGGAAACTCAACCCATTCATTTCCAACATCCTCTATTGGCTCGAGAAACTTAGCAGTTGGCACATCACACATGTTTTTCGAGAAGCTAATAATGTCGTGGATCTTCTTGCCAACCAAGTGATTGATTATCCTACAGCCATTAAAATTTCTAGTGACACAAAGGTGTGGCGAGGGCTCCCTTCTATCATTTCACACGAGCGGTTTGCTTCCCTACAGAAATGACACACAACTCCCCCGTGCGAGCATTTCTTTTTTAGTCGTTAGCTTCGGCTTCACTCGGCAATATGGTCTCCCATCCTCCGACTATGGCATTTTTGGGCTTCCCCTTTGTTTATCTGTGCTGCGAAGTTTTCGAAAGAGGCCACAACGGCTGAAATTGATCGCCACCGTCTCTCTGAAGTCTTTCGATACTCGTCCCTCCTCGAAGCTAAAGCGCTTATTTGTTCACTCGAGGCCCGAATCGGCTAAGTATAAAAAGGCCAGTGGAAGCCTCCACATGTCTCTTCGGCGCACTTTTGGTATGATGCTTAAAAGAAAGATTCCCAAACAAGCATAGGATCTCCACGTGGTTAGAGCCCGAGAAAGTTACACCGGCCGTTGAAAAGTCTAAGCATGGGAAGAGCCAACGGAAGCCTCCACGTGCCTCATCAACATAACTTCAAAGGTAAAATCCAAAGGCAGGTCCCCAAACGAGCGCATGCCCTCCACGTGTCTAGGGTCTAACAAAGTTCACTCGAGGCCCGAATTGGCTAAGTATAAAAAGGCCAGCAGAAGCCTCCACGTGTCTCTTTAACGCACTTTTGGTATGATGCTTAAAAGAAAGATTCCCAAACGAGTGTAGGATCTCCACGTGGTCGAGCCCGAGAAAGTTGCAGGCCGTTGAAAAGTCTAAGCATGGGAAGAGCTCAGGAAGCCTCCACATGCCTCATTAGCGCAACTTCAAAGGTAAAATCTAAAGGCAGGTCCCCAAACAAGCGTAGGCCCTCCACGTGTCTAGGGTCCAACAAATTTGCTCCTAAATAGGCGAAAAGGCATAACACAATAGAAACAAGCGGAACGAGCTCAAAGATCGTGTTGGCGATGCGCATTCAATCTTCTTCTTTAGAAGCAAATCTTTGTGCGGGTACTCAAGTGTTTCATTGATCTTTTGGTTTTGCCTCTGGTGGCATTGTTTATTCGGCATTCTTTGGTCTCTTCCCTTCTCTCCTGTTCTTCCCGATGTCGGTTCTTGCCGACATTGTTTCTTCTTTCTCCTTCCTCCTCCCTTCTTCCGGTTGGTTGTTTTCAGCCCACCCTTCTCCCTTCTTCTTCTTCTCTTTTCTTCTCTTTGTATGGTTGGGGCCTCACCCTCCGGTTCATAGCTCCGGTCAAAAGCGTTTAATCATAAAAAACAATATAGTTCAAGAGTTAATCGATCAAAATCTTATGGTGGAAACAGCCGGCCTCTGTCACTATACCAATTGACAAAGTCAAGCACCGGAAGACCCTCTCGTCATCCTTTGTTTCTCCTCACCCAACCTCTCCACCATCGAAATATTCCTTCACCTTAAAAGATAAAGAATATTCACACGTACATTAATTTATTAAAATATGTATTTATGTATTCATCTTTTTGTGCTTTTATTTTTATTTTATTTTTTGTAAATTTTGAATTAAATAAATCTAAAATTTGGTTTCTTACTTAATTTTATAGGTTGAGTTTTAATTGTTAAGTGTGCATATTTCTTAATAGCCTCACACTCCTATTTAGATGTTTACATGTTTTAATGTACTTTCTTGATATTTATGTGTTTATGTGGTCTTCGAGTAATGGGTGAGGAGGATTTGAGGTAAGGGAGGCTTTCAACTAGCCACCCATCTCCTTGGCTTTGCATGTTGTATCCCATTCCAATGCACTCTTGTTGTGTGTGTCTTGTACCATGCATGGAATTTCATTTGAAATTTAATGGGCAAGAAGTAAATTATCAAGTCTTTCATTGATGAATTTTCGGGCTCTTAGTGGCGAATTCCTTGATAAGTTATTGCTTATTTCTTCGCCAAATTTAGAAAAATTATGTGAGGATAAATATGAGTCCCAGAGCCTATTGCATTCTCACATAACCAAAGAAGATAAAAAAAACATTCTTGTTATCGAAATTATAGGTAGATGGTATTAGTCTACAAAATCTTGTCATATAATTTGTGGTCTCGTATTTTAATGCTAGCTCCATATAATTTCAACTCCCATATTGAAAAAGAAATCAATAAAATTTCAAGCCCCATATCTCGAATGACAATTGATATCATGAATATCCACAATAATGATGAATCCATTTTTGTCACTTTTTATTGGAAGGATGAATGACGGTGTGGTGGATATGGACCTTTGAAATCAAGGTCAACAACCTTTTCCATACAACATTTGATGTAGATGTAGTTTGTGTGCTTACCATTTTCTCATGTAAGCAATCCCTCATTACAATCGTGATATAAATGCAAAAATAAAAACAACATGAAATCAAAGAATCATGTAAATATTTCTTCTAAATCCTCATATTCTTCCATTTCATAGGAAAAGACATTCATTGGTGGTTGTTTAAGCTCCCTAAAAATGCTTATCCAAGAGGAAGGTGAACAAAGTAGCGAGTTTCACTAAGAAATGAGAAAATAATACGAACAATGCTAGGTCACATGTTCAAACCCCAACGATAACAACACTATTAGTGGAAAAGTTTGATTAACCATCGAGAGTATTGAACAACAATAACTTACTTTTAGAACTATCTCCAAAGTACGCCTCCTCAAGGATTTTCACATTGCACCCCTTTCTCCTTCAAATAGTTGATATAAACGTCACATGGTCCATATGTGACTTACCAAAAGAAATGTTTATGTCTCCATACAAAAGAAAATTTAATGTCTCCATGCAAAGTGATGAGAAGATACCCACAATTGACCCAAAGAAATTCTCAAAGCAAAAGTATTTTAATATATTTGAGGGAGTAATAATATGTCCATCTTCTATTTGAAGATAATGTTATAAGTATTGATGCATCTTTATTAATCATGGCTTTGATGAAAATAATGCTCCAAGTAGTGATACATTTTTGTTAATAATGGTTTTTATGAAGATAGTGCTCAAAGTAGATATGTATGGGCTACACCTTAGTGCCTTCGAGAAGACATTAAAATGTTGTCCCAATCACCTTATTTGTGACCAATAAGATCTCACATCATTGCACTTTTCTTTTGAGATTATGGAATTGATAATAGATAAATATTGTATGGTTGTTCAAGGTTTGAATTTCTATAACATATAAATATTGTGTGGTTTTGTAACGTGTATGTTAGACAATGAAAACATAAATGGATTTATAAGGTTTAGGTTATTTTCTCTTTTAACTCTATTCGCACTCATATTGAGCTTATTTCGCACCATCACATATATGGATGCTTAAATAAAAATAGAAAAATACTATACACAAAATTGATCAATATGTTTTTTCTCAAACCTCAAATCGATGTTGTAGTCCAACGGTGTGTATGATGGTGTAAAAGGTGTTGCCTAGCCATCCACCAAGATACAAATCTCAAGGTAATAAGGGATGCGGCTAAGATTGTGCCCTAAGAGAATTTGGTAGAATGGAAACCCCTCAATCTTTGGCAACTAAGCCTAAGAATTTTGTGCACCTAATCCATGCAAGCTTTGGATTCAATTAAAAAAAAAAAAAAACATTCATTTATTATATATAAGTAAATAACAAAACAATATTTAGTTTTACATTCACATCAAGTGAAAATTGATTCCCTAGAAAAGAAAATTCAATGTTTCAATAACCAAGGATAATTGATCCCAACAATAATGTATCATATTGAACCCATCAAACTATTGATAGTGCTAACCATCAATTGGATATAAAACATGTAAAAAACTTGACCATTTTGAAGCTCTTTCTATAAATCAAGGTGCTTAAATGTAAAAAAAAAAATTGTAAGAAGTTACCGAGAAATATGTCACATGCAAGTCTAATAATTTGTAATTAAATAAAGATTACAATCACCAAGAAAGTGGGGACTGGGGAGGGTAATGCACATAAATAGATATATACTAATTGTGGTGTTTAAGTCAAAACTCCCACTAACCTCGTGCTTAACTTCTGTTTCGTAAAGCTCCACCATGCACGTGCACGAGTTGTTAGACCAAGAAATCTTTAACCGACAAGTTGAACGAAATCATTGGTTTAATTAATTAAATCCATTAGTTTCTACTTTCACGAATCATGTGGATTTACTACAACCATTCGGTGCTAATGACTTAATGGGGTTATGAAGTCTTTCTTTGATGGAAAAATAATCCCCTCTTTAAATGGGGTTGCTCTCCAAACCTATTTAAAAATAAATTAAAAACTTGGTGCCTAAAAACCTTTTTTAATGTTGCATGTGGATACACCTAATTTAGTGGGGAGGGGACTACTTAATTTCTATGGTGCTTTCTTGTTACCACTAGTTCTTTGACTTGTTCAAGTTTTGACTTGTTGCCTTTCGTATTTTATGTGACTTTTGACATCTTCATTCGTGTGTAATTTTTTACAATTTTGATTTTATATATTATTTTAATATTTTTCTTTATTTTTTTAATGTTTTTCTCTTTTTTTTCTTCTTACTCAATTATTTTTGTGAACATGAAAAGTTTCCAATTTTATATGATTTTGGTCTATAAATATTTATTTGTATGAATTTGGCTCTTTTTTATGGGTTTTTCTTTTATTTTTGAATTTCTTAAGATATTGTTGATTTGTTGTCTATCAATAGAGTCTTACTTTTAATTTAATACTTACGTAAATGTATGAGTGCATTAATACATTTAAAAGTAAACCATGAATAATTGATTCACACAAAAGTGATATAGAAGTTGTAAACGCATAATTTATTATTTCCAAAAGCATCCCCGGCCAAAAGCGCAATTTACACATTTACTAACTACTTTGCACCTATTCAAATATAAGAGTTGGGACACTTATATACCTCGAATTGTAATTGATTTGCATGCATGTTGATTTACAAAATGTTCAAGACACATGTCCCTATTAACATTGTTCATTATTTATGTGTCTAGTTGCAAGGTGTTGTGGTTAGATTTGAGTTTTGAAGAGCAATTTCAAAGTGACTCGATGAAACCAAGAAAAGTGCACAAAGTTTTTAAAGAAAAGAACTTGAATAACATAATCACAAATTTCATTTCGCAATCATAATCCATTGCTAATTTTGCAATGAATAGAATTAGTTGTGATATTTTTGTACTCATATAAATATAATATGGTGAGTTATGTAGTTCAAACTTTTTGGGTTTGATTTATCTTGTTGATTAGACTTGTTACATATTTGCCACTACCGAATATCTCCTAGATTTATACGAAATCAAGTATTTTCCTATAAACCCTAGTTATCTCCAACATTTGAATTATTTTATATTTTAATATTCTCCAAATATTCCACTATCCAAGAATTAATTTTGATTTACAATTTATATATGAATTAAACTTAATTTAGTTTTTGGGCTTTTAGATAAAAATCTATAAAACATCCTATATCCTCAAAGTTTTAGATTACATCAAATAATCTATCATTACACACGTACAAATTACACTATGAAGTTCATCATATACATAACTTAATAAAATATAAGATGCAGTTGCCTTTATAAAGTCATTTTAAGAAAAATTAATAAGTGCACAATTAGTTGTTATAATTAATTTATAATTACAACCATTTTTATAAAAACATTAAATGTTCTTATTCTAAAGTAAAGGAGCGAGATGTGTAACGAGCCCATTTTAAAAATACTATGTACAACCAACCATTACAATTATTTAAAATAGTAACTATCATTAAGCAAAAGCTTAAATTTTCACTACTTAAAGTGTGATCCCATCCTCATTTTTTGATAATGGGTCTACATTGATGAAAAGGTCAAAATTTATATATAGTTTTTCAAAAGCTTTTCTTCAACTTATATTATGAGAGGGAAACCATTACATATTTGAAGGAGTTGAATTTTCTAAATATCATAAATTGTGAAAGCTTAAATGTTAATAACTAATGTGTGGTCCCTCTTCTTTAAACTTAATTTTTCAAAAATCATATTATGAAAAGGAAATAATTAAATCTCTAAGAAATTGAAAATTCTAAATGTGAAAGTTTAAAAGCTTAAACGCTATTAATTTAAAGTGCATTTGCTCCTCTTTATACCTAATTTTTCAAAAGCTTTTCTATGATTTGTAAGTCTTAAATCTCTTTAAAACCTAAAAATTATAACGGTCATAAATTGTGTTATAACCTAAAATGTGGCCCATTCTCACTTGTTGACAATGTTTGTCCATTAACAAAAAGTCAATTTTTACATAATTTAAAAAAAAGAATTTTCTTCCTTACATTATGAACTTTTGTAAACATTAAATTGTAAAAACTTCAATTATTTAAACATAATTACAATTTGATATGGTTTGTATAGTATATTGTTAATGTAAAATTGCTTTCCACACCATTTATTTGGTGTGTTAGTCAACATTAGATGTAATAAATGTTCGATTAAATGATAATGGTTTATTTTATGGATGGAAAATTTTCACTATTATTCTTTAAATTGTGCACAACCATAGTATTTTATAAAAATAAAAATACAGCTTTTAATTAATTTATGAATTTAAATATATATTTACATAAATTAATATAGTTTGTATAGATTGAAATTTAAAAATGATAGTCATGTTATAAAATTATTTGCAAGAATTTTATGACTAAAAATATCAAAAAAGCTAAGCAATCCTCTAATTTAAACATTATGAAATGAATCGAAGAGATCGCGTTTAGGCATGTTAGAGTCTAAACAAAACACACCTCTATACACACAACATCGCCAAGTTTGAACCACCCTATCATTCTGAGTTCATTGATTGTTGCCACTTAGCACACATCAATATCTTGCTATGCTTTTAGAATTGAGAACATTTTGAAAGGAACTTATTAGTAAAAATAATTCCTTGTATGAGTTGTTTGTTGTTCAAGTATCCCCTATTTTTCTACAATTACTAAGCTTAAAACTGAAAATGTGGGTATAAATTCCCACATGAAGTAAGCAATGTGGTTGGGTTTTGACCCTTGAACCTATCAATTTTTCCTATTTTTAATTTGGCACCTCTAAAGCTCATATTGCACTTATGTGAATAATGCAAATGATATTGAGTTGATGTGTTCGTGATCAAGACCCCACAAGATTTGGGGGCGAACCTTATAATTCAAAGATCGATAACACCTCCCTTATTTTTCTACCATTACTAGGCTTAAGATTGAAAAGGTGGGTACAAAGCACCATATGAAGCAAGCAATGCGGTCATATTTCAACTCATGAACGTATTGAATTTTCCCCATTTTTTAATTTGGCCCCTCTAAGCTCATATTGCACTCATGCGAATAATGCAAATGAGATCGATCCCTTATTTTTCCTACAATTATTGGTCTTAAGATTGAAAAGGTGGCCATAAAATGCCACAAGAAGCAAGTAATGTGGTTGGATTTGGAGCCTTACACATATTGGATTTTTCGCATTTTTTTATTTGGACCTCCTAAACTCATATTGCACTCATGTGAAGAATGCAAATGATATTGATCCCCCATATTTTCCTACAATTACTAGGCTTAAGACTAAAAAGGTAGGTATAAAGCACCACATGAAGCAAGCAATGCAATTGGTTATTGATCCTTGCACCTATTGTATTTTCCCCATTTAAATTTTTTTCCCTCTAAGCTCATATTACACTCATGTGAATAATGCAAATGAGATCGAGCCGATGTGTTCGTGATCAAGACCACATAAGATTTGGGGCAAACCTTGACCTTTGGTCAAAACAAGATGGTCTTGAAGACCGATCACCACCCTCTATACCTCCTACAGCCACATGTAGTGAATCTACACTTTGCAAATTTCAAACGTTGCACCATTTAAACACCTAGATTTGTGGCTCATGAGAGTGAAGGGTTTCAAGCTCACCACTTTTACCATTGTCAAGTTGCAAAAACTTATGTGGCTCGGTTATGGCTCAAGAAGATCGCAAAACACTAGAAGGTTGATGATTGTTATGTTTCACCCCAAGCTGCTTGCTTGTCTCGAGATATGTTCGAGTCGCCGTGTTCACGATTAAGACCCCGCAAATTAGGGGGCGAATCTTGACCTTTGGTTAAAAAAGGTGGTCTTGAAGTCCAATCACCGCCATTTGTACCTCTTGGGCACATGTAATGAATTTGCACTCTACATATTTTGTTACGTTGCACTAATTGCATGTCAAGATTCATGGCTCGTGAGAGTGTTAGGGTCCAATGCTTGCCACTTTGAACACATCACCTAAGTTGTCAACACTCACGTGACTCGGATATAGTTTGGTACATATTGCTAAACATTGGAGTGCCGATGTCTGTCACGCTTTCACTCCAAACCTCTTATCTCGATCGAGGCCAAGCAATGTTCGCCAAGTTTGAACCCCCTATCACTCTTAACTTCACCAATTGTTGCTACTTGGTACACATTGACATCGTGCAATACTTTCAAACTTGGAGTAAACTTTAAAAGTCGCGGATGTCTCGAGCCTCGATACAACTCTTATCGAGTATCCAGCGTTGTTGAGTTTGAACCAAAACGGCTAAGTCCCGACCATTATGGAAGAGCCATATATCTCTTTTAAGCTTGATAAGTTTGACGCTCAAAGGCCCTAGAGAAAACAAAGGTAGATGGTTGTCTTTGTTGTCCCATATGCAAAACAAGCTAAACATATCTAAGTCCTTTAGTGTTTGACACGTACAAACTTATAGCTATTCAATGTAAGCAACTTAAACAAGCCTCGACTCACCAAAGTGTTCAAATTACTTGTAAAACATTCCTCTTAAATCTTGAATTTGAAACCAGTTGTCACAAAATAGCACTCATATGAGTAAGTGTTGGTCGGACTACATTTTTATTATTGTTTGTGCATCAAGTGCGTCCCTCCAATTACTCGAGCTTCGAACTCAAAAGGGGTCCTGCAAAGTGCTATAAAAAGTAGCTAGTGTGGTTCGTTTCTGTACCTTTAACCCTTTGGATTTTCCCCTTTTTTATTTTTGCCCTTTAAATGCCCCAATTACTCACATGTGAATAATGCAAGCACGATTGTAACGATCTTCCCTACAATTACTCGAGTTTAAAATCAAGAGGATGTTTGGTAGAACACTTTAAAAAACAAGTAAGGTGGTTACATTTTGTACCTTTAACGTATTTGATATCCCCCACCCCTTTTTTTCTCACCTTTTTATTTCCATCTAGATATTCGCTTTATGTAATAAAATAAATGTCACGATCAAGTGCTAAAGTTTAACTTTGACAACATTATAAGTCTTTTTAAACCATAAACCAAGATTAAACTCCATTTTATCTATATCCCTTTTGACATTTCCATCCCATACAATTGCTACTTTATTTTCATGATTTTGTTTCCAATTCCTTGTATGTATGAAATTATGTCTAGTCGTTGCTATCATTTCTAAATTAATTTAAACACCTCTTTACAGATTTTTGAAATGCACCTACATGGGTGGAGGTTCTGCATATAACGTCGGTTGAGCAGTAATATCAAATTACATTTTCTTGAATTTTTTTTTTTCCAAAATTGCAATAAAAAAGAAATGCACGTATTAAAAATTAAGATATATAAGCAAACTTAATATATCCTGCTTTAAAATAATATATCCTGCTTTAAAAAACGCTTAACCAAATCTACATACCATACTTAATCTTAAATAAGTAGAGTTTTAAGAAAACGAATAACCGCTGGCTGTTTACGACGAGGGAGAAACTCGGGTCAATTTCACCTGCTGTTCGGTCGACGCCGCCGCCGCCGCCGTTTCTAAAGAAGGAGAGACATGAACGTCGGTGGCGACTGGCGCCATCGGTTGATACTGATAATACACCTGCCGGCTGACATTCATGTTCGGGTCATACATGACCTGCTGCTGCGGGTAAGGATACGATTCCGGGTGAGGCATGCCCACGGGAACCGGCGAAGTGGCCCGGTACCCCATCCTTACGTCGCCCACCACGGGAGACGGCGCTGGCGTTCCGTACACCGTTGTGACCTTAGAGACCGGCGCCGCCAGGACGGGCGAAACCGGTTGTTGCTGCTGCTGGTCCCTGTACGGGTCTGCTGCCACGTCGGAAACACCTCCCGCCAGTTGCTGCTGCTGGTGCTGCCTCTGGACGCCCGCCGTCGGTCTGACGGCTGTCACCGGCGGCGCGTCGTAAACCGCCGGCGCCGCGTTCACTCTCTGAACCGGGTTGTAATAACCGGGCGCCGGGCGGACGGCTGTCATGGCCGGCATCATGTTTGCTCCGGGAGGCACCATGTAGACCGGGTATTGACCGTTTCCACCATGTTCGTGCATTTGCCAGTATGTGACCGGCTGTGGCATGAGATGCCCGGTTGCCTGTTGCTGCTGCTGCTGCTGCTGATCCTGTCTGTAGTAATCCGCCTGAGACGGCTGCTGCTGCATGTAAACTTCCTGGCCCGGGCCGGCCAAATTCACGGCTCTCGCCTGGTCGGGGTACACTTTCCTACTTGGCGAATTCACGCTAATGTCGTCTCCCGGGCGCGGGATCGAATCCCGCTGCGGCTGCTGCTGCTGCTGTTGCTGCTTTATTTGCATGTTCTGGAATTCTTGAACTGGAAACTGCGGAGGAAGTTGCTGCTGCTGCTGCGCGTTGCTGGCGAGGCGCCCGCTGGTTAACATCATCCCGCAAATTAACGTCTTGCCGCCGCTTGTTACCGGCGTCGGCAGGAGCAGAGAATTCTTGCTGCTGCTGCTGGAAATTGGGTCTCGGAGATACCGGAATGGCGATCTCTTGAATTGGGGCGGAATTTCCACGCAAATTGCTGCCGCCGCTGTTATCTTCGAAGCCCCAATTTAAATTCCGACCACCCTTATCAGGCTGATCGGAAGACCCCGGAGTGATTCCGATCTGGGTCTCAAGCCGAGGACCCGAGTCGAGAGAATTTCGCGAGGATTGCGTCTCCAGCGGCGCTTGTTTACGCTCCTCTGGCTCCCCACCGCCGTTATTATTACCATGCTCCAGCCCAAACAGGTAATCCGGCATATTATTAACCCACGCAGATGCCTCCGAGACCGACCCGCCTTCCGATTTGTTACTGTTACCCTGATTCACCGGCGGATTATTGAGCGCCTCCACAAACCACTGCTCTCTTTTCGACTCCTCCACCACAGACCCCAAACTGGAAGTCGACCCGCCTGAGGGTCTTTTCGGGAACACAAAATCCTGAGCCTCGAGTTTTTATACCCGGATTTCTGCAGCCTGTCGTACTCCGCCATCATGTTGTCGAGATCCTCGTCATTAGTAACAGAAACCAGCGCATCCAGATCTTCGTTGGGAAGCTGGTATTTGAAAGACACTCCGGAACCCCACAGATTCGAAAGCTTGGAAATCATGGTCGAAAATGAGATGGAGCGGTCGACGGCCAAGATGCGGGTGTCGCCGCCGACGTAAGCCAACTGGTTGTCGTGCGGGCGGGGCAGAATTTTGCCGCCGCAGCTGCACATGAGTCGCACCCGAGACGACGAACCGGTCGCAGATCCGCCCGGGTCGACGGCCTCCCATCTCTGATTCGACGATCCGCCGAAGTAATCAGAGTCTGTTTCCCTCGACCGCGGCGAAGAGTTGACAGAGTCGGGATAATTTCCTTCCATGTCGGCCGAAGCATTTATCTCCGTCCTTCGGCCTTCAGACATAGCTATACATAATACTCCTCTCCACTACACGTAACAGTGCTTACTTAAGTAATGGTTAAGTAAAGAAATACCTGGGGCCGGGCTGGCTAAAACCCGAGACTTTGGTAAACGATACCGTGTAAACGAAACAGAAGAAAAGTCTACGTGCATCTGCCGATGTCCATCCGATCTTTTTCACGCGGAAAGGAAATATCGCTGGGTGGAAGGGAAACATTTAATTCGGCGGTGTGTCCGGCAACACGAGAATGACATAACGAAATAGGTGGAAATTAGGTGGGAACGGGGACACGTGTCGGTGGCATGGCATGGAAACCCCACCTTCGCTGGCACGTTGCCAGTGAAGTTCTCATTGTGTGTCACCTTTATCTTTGGGTTGTTTATCCATTTCACTGTATTATTTTATTATTATAATCAGCATCCACTATGGAACAATGCCAGCAGAATATATTTATATTAATGCCCCCATATAGTTGAACTTTTGTTTTTTGTGATAGATGAATAGTTCCATTACTCGGAAAGAGTGTTTGTGGAAATAAATAGCTTTTTTTAAGTTTTATATTTGTAATTCTTTTTTCGTTTCGGATTATGTGAATTTATTTTGATTTGCGCTAAATACTATTCTTTTCTCCTTCCAATATATTCTGCTTTAAAAATAGAGGACATATTTGCCCCGTTATTCATATAGAGGACATATTTTCATTCTATTTTTCCATCATCTAATATTTGTCCTGTTATTGATATCAGAGGACAAACATTTTCATTCTATATTTTCATCATCTAAATTCTTTCCTTGCTGTTAATCTATCAATCGTGCTGAATTGTACATTGTTATTCAAAATTAATTTCGAATATTGCTAATTATTTTTTCACCATATATTTTTGTTACAACTGGTTTACTATTATGACAAACACGATAGGTAATAAAATGTATTCAAATACCATGTAAATGTTGTCAAAGATTTGAATCAGTTTTAATTATCATTTGTGAATGGTGGTATTGTTAATAAGGTTATGGACCTAATCCCTACATAAATGTCAAAGATTTCGATATCGTGGAATTTTCTATTTGGCCTCTCTAATTTCGATATCATGTTGTTGACTATTCTCTATACAAAATGTGCAAGCATGGTACAAATACTCCAATCTATTTCCCATCATTTTACTTAGTTTTAAAAAAATTGTATGTTGAAAAATACTAGTGAAAACAACTTCACAACCTCTATGATTTGAATTCATGACCTTTACTTTTATAGGGCATCCATTGACCAATTCAACTACTATTAAAGTGATGAAATGCTTTGTAATAACTTCGATTTATTTTACAACAAATAAAAAAATGATTTCGGGTTGTCACAACAATTGACAACGCGTGAGACATGTCATGTTAGCATCATGTATGGATGTGCTTATGCGAGCACATTCAGGGCTGAAATTAAAGGTCCAGAGCGCCCTAGGCAATAGTTTGAGTGGGCACCCTCCTCAAAAATTTATTTAATATTTTTTTCCATAAAGTAAATAAATAAAATATGTCTATATTTTTGTATTTTTAAATTTACATCATGGTCATAATCAAATAATTTTAAAAATATATTATTAAATTATCATGGAAGGATGAAAAATATTTTGTGGATGGAAAAATTAATCGTAGGAGATGCTCAGAATGCAAAAAATACAATATTTTATACAAGGCTTCTTACAAGTTTGATTTAGCCTTATCAAGTAGGTGACATGAACTCTATCCTGAAATAAATAACCATTTTTTGCAAAGAAACAAAAATGTTTATGTAGCTCCCATGGTTTTGTGAAGAGTCGTATTTGGACTAGGCCTACAAATTCCTCCATAACAAAATAATAGAAACTTTCCCCAAAAAATTAAGAATAGAAAATTAAATACTTTTTTCCTTTAATTATACTCACCTCTACTAGATACACCAACAACATTATAAAAAATACATTAACCTTTTTTTAGAACAAATTACACACCTGCATAATCTGGAGCTACATAGAGAATGGGTAACAATACCAAAAAATCATATCTACTTATAACTATGTTCGATGATTAGACCATCCCCTTTCTATGTTCCTCTCAATCATCCAAAAATCCTAGTGTAGAAGATAATGTCGATACATCCCCGGACACAAACGAAATGTCCCACAAACATCCATGTCATACTCGAGCCATCCTCCCCAGGGAAAGTGTTTTCAGCCGCAAGGGGTGTAAAATTGGGAGCCAACACATTGTTAGGATGTTATTCTATAAGACATCAGGATGACCCTTTTTAGTAAGCCTTGAGATATGTTATGAAACTAACCTTCATTTGTAATCCTAGATACATAGTGTTACTATTAAAAGTATGTGTGTTTTTCCCTAGAACCTAGTAGAGGGTATTCGTGTGTGTGGAAGTGTGTAAGATGCAATATTTAAAGGGATAGTGTCACTTTTGTGACATGAGGGACGTAATTTCTAAATAATGTAATTGTATAGTTTCCTTAGAAAATAAGTTATCAAGGAAAGGATAAAAAATGAAGGTGTTTGGGATCATACGGGCATTTAGGAAATGTAATTTTTGTAACTTTGAAAAGTTATCAATCAAACTTTGGTGAACCATAAAGTCAAAAAGTGTGTCACATTAGTACCTCAAAGATAATATTGAATAAAATCAAATGAAAACTATATAAGAGTGGTACATAAATTCAAACTTAAAGAATTTCTTAAAACTTAATTAAGCCACCTTATGTTGTTGAAAATGAATACAAAATTATCCACGTGAGATCAATCATTCGAGAAAACATAAGGGTCCTACATGACAACCATAAGGGTTACAATTATAACCTAAGCATGTTGACATGGTCCTACATGACAACCAAGGTTACGACTATGACACTTATGGCCATAAAGGTTATGATCAGTAACCCTTACAACCGTAAGGGTTATGATCGTTGTCATGCCAATGATTTCATGACCCAAAAAATCATCCAAATAACCAATAAAATTTGGGATTAAAAACAACATTACTTAAGTATTAAATGAATAATCCATTATTGTTCCAAGTTAACAACGTAGCGAAGGAGTGAAGAGGGAACCATAGATCTACCTACACAGTTTAAGATCACAATTCAAATCTCCATATTTTAACTGTGCCAAGTCATTGATTTAATGGTGGAGTATATTAACAACCTTAATGTCATTTTTTCCATTATCATCACTTCAGTTTAATCCAAATTATAGTTTGTCCCTCCATACCATAGTTTGTGTGAACAAGTTTGTGTGAGAGATGTACAAGAAATTTTTAGTGGCTAATATTCGTAATTTGGCTATTTCTGGAGATTTTGAAAGTTCTATTTGCTATTTGGACAAGCCCAAGATTTTCCAAAAATAATCATAAATGTTACTATTTCTTTCTCATATAGCCAAATGAATTCTAATATCAATATGTTTTTTTAAAGGATTTTTAAATCGATGGCTGAATATGTCGTAATTTATAGGCTATTTCGCCAATATTTTAGAGATTTTGAAAGTTCTTAAATTTGCACTATTTGTATGACACCGTATACATGCCTAATTCAAGATTTTCCAAAAGTAAAGTAATCATAAATGTTAAAATATGGATTCTTTCTCATGATTTAATTAAGGAATTCATGGAACCATTTAAGCCAAAAGAATTAGCTAATAGTCATTTAGAGCCTCACAATGGAGGAATTTATATTTTTCCTTTGGGAAAATTTCCTTATTTCCCAAACGGAGTGAAAATTATAATTGCTTATAAGAATAAGGCAAACGACTCCAAAGACAAAATAGATAGTTTCTACACTTTAATTTTTGTCTCGCTACACTTTGATTTATCGCCCGCGAAGCCATGATAAAAATCTCCCCGGACGGGAAAACAATGAGCCATGATATATCCACGAGACACATGACTAGATCCTCCTTCCCGTCAAGAGGATTCTATTAATCTTGGCATCCTCTAAGATCAAAATCACCGGCCAATATTTTGGAGCACCCGGGGAGTTCACCATGCTCTGTCGGGAAATTTTGAAATTTTATTTTAAGAAATTCTCCACTTTACTCCATGGGGAGGAGGTATGTATATCGTGTATGCCTATGTATGACCTATGTGTTTCCAAGAACTCGGACTCTTTGATATGATCAAATATAGTAAAGGAACTAATTCAAGTAATTATCTATTAAACCCCGTAAAGTATTATCTAAAACCTGCTTAAAATTAAAACCCCTATGGATTCTATTCTATGTTTTATGATTTAATTAAATCTTGGAATTCAAAAACCTCCTAAAGAACCATTTTAAGCAAAACATAACTCGTCACAACTATTTAGATTACGAGGGCCTTCCATTTCGATGCTGGTTTTTTGAATTCTATCAAGGTGTAAAGGAAGCTAACATTTGGTTTTCGATGCAAAAGAGGACATTTAGAGCCTCCCGACTCGATTGTTAGAAACATGGAAAATTCAATGGAGGAGGAATTTACTAAAATCCTATTTCCAACAAAGCAAGAAATTTTTCCTTTTCACAAAGTCATTGAGGGGAAAATTTCCTTATTTCCTCCTCCTTGTCTTCTTCTCCAACCGAGTGAAAATTATAATTGTTTATAAGAATAAGGCCCTTTCAAAAACTACTCCAAAATTACAAAAAATAGCATAGTATGTTGACACATTGTAAGAGATAATTGGATGTGATATGTAACCGTAGGATTTGCAAGTAAGGCTTGATAGATCACGAGTTTTCCCAAAATTACATGAAATGATGACACATGGCCAATGAATCAACAATCAAGGTTTAATCTTGGGAAGGATTAGGGAAAATATGATCTAAAGAGGACAATTGAAATTTGCCAAAATATTTTTTAAAATTAGAAAAATTAGGTAAGATTTACCTTTACATTAAAACCATTTTTAATGATTTTTTCCATTTTCACGAGAATCATGATATCCATTTTTGTAATATGTCATTCCAATGAATTTTTCTTTAAAGCAAGATTCATCACCCTTTCTATAAGTTTTTTTCATGGGTTCCTTAAAATTTTCACCTGAGACATATATTAAGATAATAAATGTAAAAGTATTCTCGTAACTAATGTCACCAAGATTGAAACAATATTATTAATCCAAGTCAATAATCAATGAAAGGTGAATTAGATAATTGATACTATTGTTTGCACTAATAAGATTAATTAAGGATGCACAAGATAACAATTTTAATATTAGTTTCAAAATTAACGTCTCTAGGGTTTTAAACACGTTTTTCCCACTAAGGGATCTAGCCAAACATGATAAGGGTTATAATTTGTTTGTTATTCCGAGTCTTTTAAAATAAACAAGGGGTAAGAGATATACACCAATTTATTTTTTATGAAAGTAACATTAATTAAATTCAATCCAAATATGATTTACACTAAATAAAGTGGTTCTAAGTCTACTCCAATTTTTTTCCTTCACCATGGGGTTTAGCTTAGTAAAGTAAGAAATAAATCTAACTATAGACTAGGCTAAATACATTGGGCATGGGTCCCATATGGCCCCATGCCCTTTTTCGCAGACACAAATACAATTTAAGTTAATTTTAATTTAACTTATTAATCCAAAATCAAAGGTCAAGGTGAGCCCACTTGCTCACCTACTAAGCCCACATGTCCCTTCCAAGCCAACCCATAAGCCCTAAATGGGAAAGTGGAAAATCCTAGGTTGATTGAGAGCCCTTAGATCAAAGGGCTCTCCACCATTGATCTTAGGTCTTTTTGAAAAACCCTACTTTCTCTTAAAATTTGTGTTACTCTTCATTTTCTTTTCTTTCTTTCTCATTTCTTCATATTTCGCTTTGTTTGAAGGTTATGGAGCACTCATCTATGGAGGCAAATGAAACTTTATTTTCTATTTATTTATTTTCCCTCCATTTTAGTTTAAGATACCCTCATTAGGGTTTTGATTTCAAATTTATCGCTTTTATTTAAGAATGTTTTAATTAACATATATACAAATGATGAATAATGTTACAGATGGATATTCTAATTTAATTAACTTCCAAAATTAATTTCACAAATCATAATAATGCTTTTAAATTGAAAAATTACTTAACAAATGCTAAAACAAAAGGGAGAGAGTGCGCTTAGCTAATTTCCTATGGATATCAAAGAGTTTGGGTGGTCCTCGAGTGTAGGAATAGGACTTGACATGGAACTCAAAATGTTGTACGATTTATCGTCACACCAAAATCTCGAATTGATCGTGGAGAGGGATCTCATCGTGTTAATCACCACTACGCCAACACCCTCCCGCATGATGGAGCTAGGTATACACCCAATCAGGTCCAACAACATTATGAGGTAATGACACCGGACTTATCGGGAGGTCACCCATCCCAAGATTACCTGGGGTTGGTGCGCTTAATCGCTCGGCTCGATACCATGTACGATTTGCCATTACACCAAAAGCTTGAACTGATGGTGGAAAGGGATCTCATCGTGTTAATTAGCTGCTACGCCAACAAATGCTTTGTTAATGAAATTGTGACCTAAAACTAAGCTTGGTCAAAATAGTACAACTCAAGATATATTATCCATACAATCCCACCCTTCTTTGCATACGCAGTCTTGGACTTGCTTGGAATTTGGGTCTATAACCTCTTGATTGATTCACCTACTTGGAAATGTGTTTCGCTATTTGTCGGTATTCTTCACTCACCTTCAAAATGGATATGTAAACTTTTCTCAAACCCTTAAAACCCTCAGTAGTGCAAGAAGGAGTTCTTGTTGCAAAAAATGTTAGTTGGCTTTTGGGAACCCATGTGCACTGCAGATGTCGCCACTACTCCGAAGAGGGTTCAAACTACACGTCATTCTCTTAACATGTGATATCTACCTATTATCATGCTAAATGTATAACATGTAAAATTTAAAATTTTGGCCATGACAACCACGCCCCACTTGAAAATCGCCCCTCTTAGTCACCGTGAACCCTTCCTCTAGCTTAGCATATTCATAATATCATCCTCATTTTTTCTTAGAGGGACATGCTAACAATATTTTCAAGTGTGTTTCATGTGCATGGATGTATACCTAAGGTGAATGAAAAATTTACCGAGATCCAAGGAAGAAGAACTACCCCTAAAGGCCTAGAAAAGGCTATTTTTGGCCATTTTACAATTGGTCAATACCATCTTGAAGGTGATTGTAAAGGTACAACCCATCTATAAGTTTTGAATGAATTCAAGGAATTTTGGTGAAATTCTACAAAGCCAAGTGATGTCGGGGATCAAACTAACAAAACAAGGTCATTATAGGTATAGGGAGTGTCACTCCAACAAAGGAAGTTGACTTGTCCTAATGATTCTGGTATTTCTAGGAGAAGTTGGGAGGAAAAAAATAGTTAATGGAAATATCTTAGAATCCTCCACATGATGGGCATACCACGTTTTTCCAAGAATTCAAAATCTTCCATAGTAATCCAAGACTTTGTAGTTGCCCCTTCAAGCAAAAAGTGGAACATGCCCTAAAAATCCATTTTATGTAAAATTGGCCATTGAAAGTGGTTAGGATGATCTCAAAAGGTGATTTGGAGTCAAGATAATATAATGTTTGACCCCAATAAAGACTATGGAGCAACTGGAAGAGCATGTGAGAACCCTCACTGCCTATGTACAATCCTTCCTGAAATCCAATGTGACACCACTTCCTCGAAGAGGCCATCTCTCCCATCAATATTTTTGAACCATAAGTGATTAAGAGAGATTAATGGTACATCATGCAAAGGAGAGCCAATGAAAAATGGGTGGAGAAGATTTTGGAAAAGGGAAAGGTACTACTACCCGATGTTCTCTCATTATTCAAATTTTCCTTCACCACTATTTTTTAAGGTGAAAATGACCAAGGAGGAGATTAAGAAAGAAAAGGCCCACTGGGATAGTGTGTTTCCATTGGTGTCTGAGATGAGTTATCTTGATTCTCACTCCTTAGTGAGAAAAAATGTATTCACCTCTATCTCTGAAAACTTGTCTCCCATATGGTCTTGCACAATGAGTGCTAGATATGATATGATAAATGATGCTATCTCAGAACTTGAGTCTTGTGGAGAGCATGCATCTAAGATCTTGGAAAGTGTCGAAACAATAAGTAAAATCTTGAGTCACCTACTCTCAATGAATATTCATCCTTGGAAGAGCTCCTTAAGTCTTTCCAAGATTTGGTCAAGAAAGAGGTAGGAGATCCCTTCTCTTTCAATGAAGATACTTTGGAATCCCTCATAGAAATTAGAGGCTCAATCTCTAATACTGCAAGAGATCATCAAGTCTGGTTCAACCAATGCAAGACCCTTGGTGGTGTTCCTAAGACTTGGATTAGTTCTTTGGGTTGTGTTTGTATTCCACAGTGCAAGAAGGTGGCACTCGCAAAGGGGCTCATTTTAGTAAGGAAGTGAAAGACCAAGATCTCATTCTAAGAACATTTCCTCAAATTTTTCTAAAAGATGGATCTTCATCATCAAAGGATTCTTCATCTTCAAAATGACCACTCTCTTCTTCTCTCTCTTCTTCCCTCTCTCTTTCTCTATGTTCTAATTCTTCATTAGGAATGTACTTTTTGACTTTTTTGTCTTATTCACTTAAGTGACCTTTTAATTTGACATTGTAAAAGTTCTCTTTCATTAATAATAAAGGGACTTATTTTTATTCCTATAGGAATATGAAAGGTCACAAGTAATGGGAATGTGAAAATTCATGTGGGGGAGAGGAAGAATTTTTGTAAAGCTATATATTGGGGTGGATTTTCCATTCCAAAGGGTTGATAGCTATTGTTCTCTCACTACAAGCAAGAAGTTATTTCTTCTATTTTTCTTGTCTATGTTCCTCTACTTCCTATTTTCAACTTTTCAAGCATTGTAATCTTGTACAACCAAGAAGGAACTTTGTATCCTTGATTAATGAATCTATGGAACTTTGTGTCTCTGATTTATTAGTCTTGCTATTGCTTACATTGTTGTTTTCTTCTTGTTGGATGTGTATCTACTCTGGTTAATGCATTGAAATCTACAAGTTCTTATTCATTACATTAACCCTCCCTTTCTATATTCTTACCTCCTCTTCACCTCTCTAAGAAAATTCCTCCCTTGTATCCTATACAATCAATTTACCACAAGTTTAGTGGAGTATCCATGTGTGATCCCTAGCCTAATATCCATCATTTTTTTTACATTTCCTACATCCAATAAATGGGAGCCTCCCCATTCCCAAGAGGAGGGACCTAGTCTCAAAGCCGTGGTAAAAAATCACTAATTTTCCCTTGTGAAAAATTATTTCACCAACAAATTTTGGGGCCCATCGTGAGGCATATTTTGCTATTTTGGAACCCCTTTTTAAAACTAAAAAATCCTAAAATTGTATAGCTAAAAAATAAAGTAAATCGAAAATTATAAACTCCAAAATCCTTGATGTTTATAATATCTATTTCCACTAATGACCATTCCTAGAAATGCTCCAATCTTGCAACCTAATCTTATTTTCTTCCAAGACACTCAAGAAGACATTACAAGAGATTTAATAAATTGTATTTGGAACAAAAGAGAAAACAATACTCACTACCATGTTGTTGCAATAATTCTGAACTTAGAAGAAGAACGTTCCCAAGCTTTACAATGTGCTAAAAAGTTCCAAATCAGCGAAGAAGAGCGTAAAGAAATTAATTTTAAGTTGATTATAAATCCTATAACATGAAAGTTGAGGTTTTATCTTATTCCATATAGACATGAGACGTCACATTAACCTTTGAAACAAATTCAAATGATCATTTAAGGTCATGAATTTAGGATCCTAGGTGGCCATTTCGTAGCTTTGAACAACTACTCAAACTCAAAAAAATTGTTTGGTTTAGGCTCCCATGTTGAAAATGGGTTTGTATTACCGCATACATCTAGAAATTCTTCATGGAAATAAAGTATAACCATTAGTTTTGAGAAAATAACCTTGGGATATAGTTTTTAAAGTGGGTTTCGCAGCCTTTATTTGTTCTACAACAAGGATGAACTAACACAATTACAATAATCAGCTCCGGAAAGGTGGTCATAGTTTGAAACCTAGTTTCCAAAGATGATGCGTTCTATCAGCTCCGAGGGTTTCCCTATAGATAGGAGAGTAGATAGGAATTAACATTGTCTATGTTTGAGTATTGAGATTAGTTTTTGAATCATGTTGTGATGGTTATTCATGATGGTGGATGATTTGGAATAGTAATGTTATATTATGTTGTGATATGATTTTATAATATGAATGTACATATCATTCTTACCACTTAGTGTGGATTTTTTCAGTTTTTGATGTGCTTCGGAAGAAAAGAACCAAATCAAAAGGATGACCTTAGAGTAAAATTATTATGTGGTTTACCCTTATGTGTGATCACCTTCATAACATAGAAAACTAAAATTTAAAGGATTATCCTAGTTGTTTTAATACGTGTTTTCACCTCTTATCTTAGAGGAAATAAGATCACAAATCTAGGTTATTGTAAGAAGATATATGCTTAACGTCAAAATGCACAAAACTACCTTATAGGAATTGTAACAGCTTTAACACTATTAGGATGTTATTCTATAAGACATGAAGATGACCCTTTTTAGTAAGCCTTGAGATATGTTATGAAACCAACCTTCATTTGTAATCCTAGAGACGTAGTGGTACTATTAAAATTATGTGTGTTTTCCCTAGAACCTTTTATAGGTTATTCATGTGTGTGGAAGTATGTAAGATGCAATAGTTAAAATGGATAGTGTCACTTTTGTGACATGTAGGATGTAATTTAAATTTTCCCAATTACACTATAGTTTTATGCCATATTATGTTGTGTATTCTAGTGCGACACACTCGACAGATTAAAGCCTAGGTGATTTAGTGGATTTGGAGTATTTACACCTCATTCTCTACATTCCAATGGGCGAATGCATTTCCACGGTTCCCACATTGCCAACTTAAGTGTTCCACATATTTTCCATATGGAAGCCTAAGCGTCCGAAAACATCTAGTTCATTTTAAGACACCCCTATAAAATTGAAGGTGGAAAATACTTGTTATCCCCGTAATGACCGACAGCGAAAGGCAATTTTAGACATATATAAAAACAAAATTTTCACGATTTTTCAAGGCTCCATCGTGACGTCACACAAACGGCGACGAACGGCGTCGATGCATCTTAATGACGCGACACTTGTTTCGTAATGTGTGTACCACTTTAATAGATAGCAATGATGCGCACTATCTTCTAGAACCTGACGACGCACGCGCATCACCGCGATCTTCTATTATAGACGCGCGACACTATCTTCTATTGACGCGCGACACCATCTTCTATCGACGCGCGACACTATCTTCAATTGACGCGCGACACTATATTCTATTGACGCGACACTATCTTCTATTGACGCGCGACACTATTATCTTCTATTGACGCGCGACACTATCATCAATTGACGCGCGACATTATCTTCTATTGACGCGCGACATTATCTTCTATTGACGCGCGACATTATCTTCTATTGGCGTGACATTATCTTCTATTGACGCGTGACATTGTCTTCTATTGACGCGCGACATTATCTTCAATTGACGTGCGACACTCAATTCTATTGACGCGCGACAGTGAAATCAAATGACGCGTCAATGTAAACCTGTTGACGCGCGTCAATAGGGGTTAGTGACGCCCTATTTAGGTTATAAATACCCTTGTGCCGCTCATTTTCTCGTTTTCGTTTTCCCGTTCATGAATTTTTGCAGGTCTAAATCTTCGACAAAGACGCAATAACAACTACAATGTCGACTTCACATGCTTCCCAATTGCAAGTTCAGCAAGAAAATCAAGAGAATCCAACTCCATCGATTTCCAAGATCAACTACAGGAATCCCTTATGCCCTCACATCCATACGGCCTTAAAGATGTCTTCAGAATATCAAGCTATAATGGAAGAGTGTGAATTTACAGGGCTCATTAATATGCCCCATTTCGAAACAGATCCGGATATTTTGAATTACCTTCGTCATGCTACAATTTCTGATTGAGGGCGGTATATTTTATGTGACTCGAGCGATGGCCAAATGTTCCATTCACTATTGAAGCAAATGACATACATCGGTTTCTTGCCTTCCTATCGAAATTTGCCAATTATTCTGACGAGCAACACTCGTGGAAGAAGACAAGAAATTTCTCGAGTCAACGTACGGTTTCCATGTTGATTGTAAGTATAATTCCTTTTAATTCTTATTTTTTTATCTGTATTTTATTCTGATACAATTTGCTGTTATAAATTTAAAGTAATTTTCACTGTTTGGCATTTGCAGCCCATGTCAATAAATCCAGGCGTGGTGTAGATACACAATCAGTTGCACACCACTTTCTTGCTGCACTTATTTCGTTTTTTCAAGCCAGAATTGTTTTGCAGGGTCGCCAAATGGATATACCAAATTGGGCCATTGCATATATTTGTGCCACTATCTCAAAACATAAATTCGATTGGTGCACATATCTATCCAAAAAAATAAGAACTGACATAACAAATTCAAAACTCTCAGATAAACCTTTCATTTATTCAACAAACTATCTCCTCGGCTTCTACTATGAGGCACTTTTAAATTTAAAACATAAAGAAATTCCTACTTGCTCTGATGAGGCTTTGAAGAAATTCTCAATTCCATTTGATGAACAACAGGTATAAACTATTTAGTTTGTAATTGTATTACAATTTTCGTCATTACATTGCACAGTTATTAAATCTTAAATTTTAATGTTTTGCAGAGAAGATATCTTGAAGCCCTTCCCCGAAAAAAGAAGCAATCGAGAGGAAGAGGCCAACAACACGCGGAGGCTTCGGGGGAATCCCAATCTGAAATGGAAGCTCACTCTCCAAACCCTCAAGCGTTTGAACTCGTTAAACGCCAGAGAAGTAATACATTCTCATATATTATTTACAAATTCCAAAGTTGCATATTTATTTTTCAATTTAAATTTTAACCAAATGAATTGACAACATTTAATATTGATGAATTGCAGGGAATTTGGAACCTTCTTCCCCAACTCACTCCATACAGTCGCATGCATTCATATCTTCTGAACAGCCACTGAGTTCAACTCCTACAAGGCCACCCGTAGCACCAAAAAAATCAACCCCTCGACAACAAGGTACAACTTTTCTATAGTACGTTTAATTTCGTAGTTTTCACTTTATGAATTGTTTTAATATGTTTCATTTTTTTCTTATACTTTTCAGCACATGTCAGTCATGATCAAACCACGGCACCGACTCCCACTCAACCATTAATTTTTAAAATGCCAACCAGAGCTTCAGTGAAAAAGAACATTGGTAAACGCATGCCTTTTGCTCCGGCCCCTAGTGGGACACTAAACCTTGACACCTCGTTTCGAATTCCAACTCTCTCACTTGGTGGCTTGCCCAGTGCAACGGGCATATCTGTTTTGAACAATATAAATTTAGATGAAGATTATTTGGGCATTGATAGCAATGACCCAACTGGTTTTTTCGATACCCGCGAGATGATTCAAGGCCAGAAGGTATACTTCAAATTTCAATTTTAATATGCTTTACAATTTTGAATTACATTCTGATTTAAATTTATTTAACTAAATCTTGATTTATTTTTTCAAAAACAGGATCAGCCCACCCAAAGGCAGAAACAATTAGCAGTTGATCTTTGTGAAAGCCCCCATTCTTCTCCCGCAAGATCGTCTGCATCAGATTCAGATAGTGAAGAGTTCCCACCTTTTCCTTTGGAGAACTTAATAGGTAATGATTGTCAATCCCATGTCAGTGAGTTTATTATTCCTCATATCCAACAGCTGATAGAATGGGAGAGAAGGGCTAAAGTTCTTATCAATGAGATTATTAGTCGTTATGAAAATTATTGGCAACGGGATAGTTTATACGCTGCAGTCCAGAATCAACCTGCGAAGATGGATTCCTTACTTACCCAAGTAAAATGTGGGACTGTCACGTTTAACAACAACTATAAAGACGACATTTTAGATAAGGCACTAAACAAATTGGAAAATATTAGTGCCGAGGCCTAGGCATATTTTAACAAATGGTCCAAGGACAAGGATTTGGTATCAATCGCAAATGCCGAAAGAGATAGAGCGGTTGTAAGTACTATTACATTCAAACAATCATTTTTTTTTAATTTGAAAATTTGAATTTACATTAATATTTTGAATTGACATTACTCTTTTTGTGCAGTTGAAATATGAAAATTTGAAGAGTCAGGCAAAGGTTTTACAAGTTCACTTGGAAACAATGAAAAACAAACTGACTTATCCGCATGACAAAAATTTGAAGCAAAGTATTGTTTTGGTTAACAAACAAAACAATACACTAAAGCGGATAATTAAAGAGCATGGTCTCGACCCTGACATATTGTTCAAAGCCAAAGCAGCTGCTGATCCAAATTTGCTGTCGCATGGAGATGCAACAAATCAAGAAGAAAGAATTTTAAAAAATCTGGACAGCGCTGCTGAAGATCTTATAAGTTCAGGGGTTATTTCTGGTGTTGGGGAAAGAGGTACAACCACAATGGAAGAAGCCGTTGGGGAAGAGAGAGGAGTAGAATTGTCTAAAGAAAAAGAGGGTTTTGAAAATTAGAAACTTTTATTATTGAGGAAACTTTAAATATTGAATTTGAAAACTTCTACTATTGAGTATGTACTATGGTATTTGAATTTAATTATATGGTGATTAGATGGTGATTATCATGATTTATATGTATGTTTCTTGTTTACTTGCATTGTCATGAATTGTATGTGGACGTAGATGAATGATGACAATTGATAATCAATGATAGATGATGATGAAAGACGATGATCAATTTAATGTGGGACTTTAATTATCTTGAAAATTGTCTTTGGGGAAAAAGAACATTGGTAAACAGATCTTTACTATTTAGGATTTCTCCTTAATAGAATTATGGTGTCGGAAAATTCTATTTTAAAGAGATTCACCTCTATATTAGTGCGTAATCTCTTTTTACAGAGCTTGGGAAATAATCAAGAGCATGGTTTAAAAATATGGTTTTTATCATGGATATTGTTTTGTGTAGAGTAGATTATGGAGGCTATGGAGGCTAGATTAACCAAAGTTGGAATAACCATGTGAATTAACCAAAGTCTGTATATATGAAGTTCATAGGTTGAAGAACTGGATCATTTTTTTATATTTGATAAGGGTGAAGAATAACTGTGGATTAGAACTGGGAGGCTATAAGTTGGAATAATTTTGAGTCTATAAGAAAATATTGAATTTTGCAAACATGATCATAGTAAAATATGTTGTATAGGATTCACATATTGAGATTCTCTCTTCGGGACTGATTCTTGCAGTTGTTGAATTAAAAAATCTCTTTTTTTTCAAATTTGTAAGGTGGTGCATACGATCATAGATCAATAAGGTTGTTTACATATCGTATTAGTTACAAGAAGGTTTGAAAGATACAATAAGGGTAAAGTGATCAAAATTGTTGTGTAACGGAAAGTTGTTTTTACTTTCTTCTAATTATCATTGTTGAGCTGATGAAATACTTGGTTGACCCGTGCAATGAGTATCAAAGTATAAAATTCCTGCTACCACCTTGTTTTGTTTTCCATTGCTGAAGATACAATGTTCAAGTGTATGTTTGAAGACAATTTTCTTGAAGCTCCCCCATTTCTATGCCTTGAATTGATTAATCATGATCTTCTTGAAGTACAATCTATAAAA
Organism: Taxus wallichiana var. yunnanensis; assembly: GCA_018340775.1. Lineage (NCBI taxonomy): Eukaryota > Viridiplantae > Streptophyta > Pinopsida > Cupressales > Taxaceae > Taxus > Taxus wallichiana. The sequence goes on from CM031238.1 coordinate 297,423,645, forward strand.
TCAAGTGTCTAAAATATTGAAAAAAAATTTACAGCTCAACATAACGTTCTCTGTGCAAGGTTGGATCATCTTAAAAATGTAACATTGTGTAAATTTTGTCAAGAGTGCAAGGTTGGATCATCTTAAAAAGATAACATTGTGTGAATTTTGTCAAGAGTGCCTTACTGGTACCTCATCTCAAACAAGTTTCTTTATGAACTTATTAAACAAGACCCTATCATCATCAAGTACACACCAATCACTGTTTGTTTCTTTGGTCTGGGGATAAATTTGAAATCTTCATCTCAATTGGCTGCATTGCAAACATGAAGGGAATTTCCTCTACTGCAAAAGAGGTGAAAACTTCGAATTCCATTAAATTTTGGATACTGGCCCCTATTGACGCGCGTCAATGTCCCCTATTGACGCCGACACTGGACCCTATTGACGCGCGTCACTGTCATCTATTGACGCGCGTCATTGGCATCTATTGACGCGTGCGTCAGTAGCATCTATTGACGCGCGTCACTAACATCTATTGACGCGCGTCATTGGCATCTATTGACGCGCGTCAGTAGCATCTATTGACGCGCGTCGGCGGCGTTGACGCGTCGGTGGCATCTATTGGCGTCGTCAGCGCATCTATTGACGCGCGTCATGTGAAGCCATTGACGCCCTATTTAGCCTATAAATACCCTTCAACCTGTCATTTTCTCGTTTTCATCTTCCGGCTCTTGAATTTTTGCAGGTCTCAATGCTTCCCAACTGCAAGTTCAGTAACAAAAATCAAGAGAATCCAATTCAATCGATGTCCCTTATGCCCTCACATCCATATCGTTAATATGCCCCATTTCGAAACAGATCCGGATATTTTGAATTACTTTCTGTCATCCTACAATTCAGAGGACGGCATTTTTATGTGACAACCAAGGCAACACTCGTGGAAGAAAAGAATTTACCAATTGTTACAACCAAGGCAACACTCGTGGAAGAAAAGAAATTTCTCGAATCAACGTTTGGTTTCCATGTTGATTGTAAGTATAACTCGTTTTAATTCATATTTTTTATTCTGTTTCGCATTTTTAGCCCATGTCCATATATCCAGGCGTGGTGTCTAATATGTAGCATTTCTGAGTACATGTAATTTTTGCAATGCTAGTGTCTAAGATGAGCTTTGTAAGTTTGTTTTACCTGATGAGTGCAGTGGAAAAGTTTAAACAAAAAAAAGATCTTAAGAAAACTGATGGAACCAAGAAGAGGAAATTAATTGATGTTCCCAAACCTGATGAAGCAAATCAAGCAGGGGGGAAGAATTCTGATCAATGTACTTTAATATTAACGGAGGGTGACTCAGGCGAGGCTCTTGCAGTCGCTGTAAGTGTTTGTGCCTTTAATCAGGGAAATGTGAATACTGAATTTGGTAGTATTGTGACATGTTTCGACATCACTTTCCAATTTAATTTTTTGTTATTTTAGTTATCTTTATCCTATCAGGTGGCAGGAATATCTATTTTTTGGGAAGCTACCACTCACCAACAAATGGAGAATAAAGAGATAGTAAATAGAAAAAAAATACTTGGTCTACAGGAAGATAAAATATATGACAACATTAAATCTTTAAGATATGGCCATCTGATGATAATGACAGACCAGGTACATGATCTTTGTATAGCGCTATTTAGTTTCTGTAAATGTTCCCCCTGTATATTTGGTTGTGTTTCGAGACTTTTTATATTTGTTTTCTAAGCCTCCAGATGTTATGTATCTCCATGTCTAATGTCGGCACATGTTGATGTAGGCAACTCACAAAAATGGAAATGTGTTATCTTTCTACACAATTCCTGAGTATGAAGCTTGGAGAGAATCATTGAGTGGATCGATAACCGGCTGGACCATATAGTACAACAAAGTAATGCTAGTTTGTTCTCTCTTTATATGTTTTCAAGTTATGGTTTTGTTCACTTGCTGATTATGTATCACTTGTTGCTTGGACCATACAGGGTTCCCGGTTTGGGCACAAGTACTTCTAAAGAGGGCAAGGAGTATTTCATAGATCTGGACAAGCATAAAAAAGATTTTGTGTGGGTTGATGAGAAAGATGGAGATGCTTCCTCATATCAATCAGCTTATAGAATGGGACAGAAGGGCTAAGGTTCTTATCAATGAGATTATTAGTCGTTACGAAAATTATTGGCAACGGGATAGTTTATACGCTGCAGCTGATCCAAATTTGCTGTCGCATGGAGATTTCTGGTGTTTGGTAAAGAGGTACAGCCACAGTGGAAGAAGCCATTGGGGAATAGTGCAGAGGAGTAGAATTGGATAAAGAAAAAGAGGGTTTTGAAAACTAGAAACTTTTATTATTGTGGAAACTTTAAATAATGAATTTGAAAACTTCTACTATTGTCTATTGTGTATGTACTATGGTCTTTGAATTTAATTATATGGATTTACATACAATCTTTAATTTTAATTGCATTAGATGTTGATTATCATGAATTATATGTATGTTTCTTGTTTACTTGCATTGTCATGAATTGTATGTGGACGTAGATGATGAATGATGATAATTGATAATTAATGATAGATGATGATAATGAGGATGATGTATTGTTTATCCCGAATTTTATGTGAATTTTATTCGAATTTTATGTGGACTTGTATTTAAAAATAAATTAAATATAATTCTATGAAATCAAGAAAGAATCATCACTGGTAAGAAATTAAACATAATTGCAAATATGCTACGGGTTAACTTACCTCTTGAGTATTGCAATCATCAAGGGTAACATGACATTGTAGATGGAGGGGTGAGTTGCCTGACATTATCAGTCCTGAGAAGTGCCAGCAACATCTTTAAATATATAGACCAACAATATCTTTAAATAAATGTAAATATAAAGAATTAGACCTGTAACGTCTTTAATGATAACAAGAGCTGAAAAAATGTAAAGTAACAAACAATAAGATTATGTTGAAGAAGATACCTATTTAAAATTGAAATCATCACCGGTAATGTGCTATATCTTTGTCTTAAAAAATTCAACACAAAAAATGGATTAGTAGATAGATGGGTGAGTTGCCTGACATTGTCAGTCCCGAGAAGTAACAGCTTCCTCGGACGGATGTCAACCCACGTTTTCAAAAAATAAAAAGATTGTATTTAACTAAATGTAAATACATACACCTGTAACATCTTTAAATATAACCATAGCTGAAAAAATGAATAGTAACAAACAAGAAGATTAAGGGGAAAAAGATACCTGCTTAAAGTTGAAATCATCACTGCCACTGGTAATGAGCTAGATCTTTGTTTTAAAAAAATCCAACACGAGAAATGGATTAGTAGATAGATGGGTTAATTGCCTGACATTTTTAGTATATAGACCTGTAACATCTTTAATGATAAAGATAAAAGATAGATAAAGAAGATACCTACTTAAAGTTGAAACAATCCATTATCAATAGCTTCATCAAAGTCGATGTTGTCTTCTGTAGAATGTGACGAAGAGCCAATTACACTCTCAAGGTATTTACACCTCTTCTTTCGCAAAGGGAATTCCAGTGAGCAATTGCTGTGACAAAAAATGAATAGAAACAAACAATAAGATTAAGGGGAAAAAGATACCTGCTTAAAGTTGAAATCATCACTGCCACTGGTAATGAGCTAGATCTGTGTTTTAAAAAATTCCAACACGAGAAATGGATTAGTAGATAGATGGGTGAATTGCCTGACATTTTTAGTATATAGACCTGTAACATCTTTAATGATAAAAATAAAAGATAGATAAAGAAGATACCTACTTAAAGTTGAAACAATCCATTATCAATAGCTTCATCAAAGTCGATGTTGTCTTCTGTAGAATGTGACGAAGAGCCATTTACACTCTCAAGGTTGGGAGTATTTGTACTTGTAGGCTGTATTTATTTACACCTCTTCTTTCAAAGAGGAATTCCAAAGTGTGCAATTGCTCTGTCAAGCGGAAGGTTTCGAGGAGTATCGAGAAACGTAACACCTCATGCAACTTTCCAGATTTTTATCCAACCTGTTTCTCAGTTTTGATTTTATAAATGACAATGCACTGAAAACCCTTTCATCCTCCACAGACCCCAAAATCATTGTCTGGCATAACTCATATAGTCTGAAGTATTCACTGATATCTTCTTGTAAGATAGAACTTTGATAGATTCCTCGCCACAGCCTTGTAATAGCTCCACTTTCAGAAGGTTGATCTAAATTCCTATATTGGTTCCTCATTGTTGTTGCAAAATTTGTTGACTGAGACTTTAATAAATCGGCATTCAGTATACCTGTGATTTCTGTACCCTTCAGCTCTGACGTCTTTGTAAATTGTTCCATTATTGTACCCATTGATTTATGGAAATGCTTACTGACAAAGTCTGCACGGCCACCTTCTGTATTCCAAAAATTCGGATTCATCACACCCATGGCTTCCAGAATTTTATCTTTACAGAAACGTTCCCTAATTTCCGATGACAAGGTTTCTGAAATTTTTTTAAGCTTTATTCTGGTTTCAATTATCACAGACTCAAACAAATTACGTGTCACGGGAACATCTTCTCGTTCCGATCCTGTAATATCTTGACGTTTTTGCAAAATGTGCATTGGTATTTCCCTCCCATTAACAGAGATGCATAGGTGATCATGGATATTAAATCTCAAAAAGGTGTTAGGATTTTTAAGATCTAATAAATCTCTCCAATTTTCAAAAACAGGTGCATCAAAACTATCCTGGGAACAGTACAATATATCAAGACTTTGACATACCATTTTCCTCATCCGTATAAAATCCACAATATAGATTAATCTGCCCTGTGCATGCTTCATCAGTGTATTGATCTCCTTTAACATTGGAAGAATACCAACCAATGTAAGCAATGTCTCCAAATCAGTTAAGCGGAACAACAGGTCCCTTGCCCTATCAACATCATGATGGTATTTGTGCATGAAACCAACCAATGAAGGATACTCCTCACGAACTCTGCATGCAGGTTCATACAAAGATATCCATCTAGTCTCCACATCCTTCAGAAGTTTTTTGCCATCTGTAATTCCAATTGCAAATTTTTGGAACTCGAGAAAACGCTTTGGGCTGCTTGACATATAGGCATGAAGTTCTCTTATGAGGTCTTCTAATTTAGCAACATTTTCGTGGTTGCTTACCATTTTATACGCCAAATTCATTCTGTGAGCCATACAGTGAATTGGTAGCATATATGGGGCCCACTTTGTTGTTTGTAATCTAACACACATTGCCTGTTCGGTGACCTGCGTGACAGATGCACCATCTGCTCCAATGCATACCAACTTCGTAGCAATTTCATAATCAGTCATACCAGCAACATCTTTCAAATGAGAAACAACTATTTTATATAGGTTTTCAGCATTGCAGTTTTCAACCATTTTCATAACACCCAACAGATGAGGTGTCCTTATATGATTTTCTAATGTATAGATGTGGATACATACCCATGCGGTGTTGTCAACTGCTTTGTCACTTCATCAATTGAAAGAGAGATAAAGTTTGCTTTTTTTACATTCTCTTTCAAATCTTCCTTCTCTATCATCGAGAGGCATTTTGCCATTTCCCATCCACTACTCTCAGACCAATGAGACTGAGGTACATTCAGCATTCCGTTAAATTGATACAAAACTTTGAAATCGAGGAAATCCGACATCGCTCTTCCTTTTTTAAGTATTTGAAAAAGAGTAGAGAATTGTATGAATTTTGCATGTAGATTTGTTTCTTTCATCTTACCAATATGCGATGTGATCGTTCCTCCCTTTTCCAATAGATGTCTGTGTTTTTTCTGCTCTGCCTCATATTCAGCTGCGTATCTAACATGCATGCACTCCTTTTCAGTTTTCCACCTATGTGTTTTGATTTTCTGGCCATCCGCCCCCGTTACAGTTAAATATTGTTTTCCACAATGTTTTTCTATAGTGTCCAGCTTCAGTTGCATTTTTTGTTGCTTTCCCAATTTCCACGTACATATTGTACATGTACATTCACATGGGATTTCTTCAGAATTAGAGGATTGTACAGGTTCAATAAATGGAAATTTAGCTGCCCAATCAAACTTGTATGTTACGCGATGGTCCACATATTCTTGTTCGTTTTCAATGCTTTACTTTTTTGAGTAGAATTTTGAGCAATATCACAATCACCTGGTTTCCTCTTTCTTGGACCAGAGTTTGATTTTGATTTCTGTCTTCCATTTTGCTGAGTGTTTATATCTGTGATATCTAGCTGCACTTCTGGTTGCACCCCAACAGGAACAATATCTTCAAGATCTGGCATATTATCGTAGGTTTCATTTGTTTGACTGTGATCTGCGAATGCATGTCCACCTCAATAATACCTTCCACACAGTCAGTATTCTGATTCTTTTTGGTGGCATCTATATGATTGGTATTTACAATATCTGTATCCGCAGAGTTTCCAAAATACTTGAAGAGTGATTTCTGAGATTTCTTACTTACTTTTAGGTTATTCGTATTCTTTGGTGCTGCACCTTCCATTATTACGAAAAGAGTCTGCGTCGTGAAAAGAACCAAAGTGACTCTGTCCGACCTCCGAGGTCTTGTCGCGCGTGAACTATGCGAGGTCGCGCACGACTCTCGCCTGCAGTCAAGCGCCATCGCCAGACTTCCTCATCGTGCGTCACCCTTCCTCTGCATGCGTCACTTCTTAGCCCAAGTCGCGTCGTAAAGTTCTTGTCGCGCGTCGCGTCAATACACTCTTGTCGTGTCGATGCAAGAAAGACTTGCGCGTCGATCAAGCTCTTGTCGCGCGTCAGTACAGCTCTTGAGTCTTGTCGCGCGTCAGTACAACTCTTTTCGCGCGTCAATAATGCCCTTGTCGCGCGTCAACACTTCATTTGTCGCGCGTCAACAATCACAGGCTAACAGTAATATGAATCTCTGGTGCTCAAGGGTATGCGAGTTCAAATTTCACAGTATTGGTAATTTGGTAAGCTACTTGAGGTATACTACCCGGCGAATCACATAGGTTTTTATAGGAGATGTTTTCAAATGAAGGCGAAGCCAACCCCCCAAAAAAAATATACTATATATTTTAGGCGAACAGGACACCGACCCACTCCGAATAATTCACCTTTTCAAATTTTCCTAAAATGAAATTTTCGCCATATTACGAATATTCGCCGCTAAAATTATCCCCACAAACATATGCATGTGTGCTCCATGTTTTCCACGTGCCAACACAGACATCCACATACTTACTAAGCCTAACCACCTAAGCCCCCGCACATTTCCTTTGGCAAAAAAAGTGGTATCAAGCCATTTAAAATATGTCACCACTTTCTATTTAAAATAATATCCCAACAACCCGTGGATGACGTGGGATTAAATGGATTAAACGAGTTTTAAAAAAAGAAATTCCAAGTGTATATTTGAGTCAATGCACCTTAGTGGGGATTCAACCCCAAACCTTGTGTAAAATGATAAGGTTGTTAACCACCACGCCATTGTCTTGTAAACATTGAAAGGTGATTTGTGGTATTTTTATATTTAGTTGTTTCTACATTTGGTATTTTAACTTGGCCAGAGACTATGTATAGCCCAATAATGGTAGTTTTTACATTTGGTTTTTTTCTGAGCCACTTAGAGGCATTTTTAGGATTTTTGTATAACTAGGGAAATGTGTATAATTACGATGATCATCCTGAGCCTTGAATTTGCTCGATTGGTGTTCATTTGACATCATTTCGAAGCATTTTCCATTGCTTTTGATGTAGAACATGGGGAAATGGACCGTAAGTGCCACAAGAAGGTGGAGGACATTATTGATCAAATTCAGAGTTCTTCGAAGGTTTGTTGAGTAGTTTTATGAAGGTTCAGATTCATTTCATGTTGTGAGTTTTCATAATGTACTTGCAATATATTTTAAAATGAATTGGTTTGTCATTTAAATGAACTCAAGATGTAGCAAAATTTAAAAATCCGTTATCAATCTCTTTGTCATTGTTCCTTTCAGTTTTTCTATTTCTTATCAATCTTTTAATTCAGTTTTGGATGGATTAACGATAAGCTAAGGAAAATTACGAAAAAATCATAAAATGACAATTTGGAAGAGTTTAACTATGGAATTGATATTTTGAGTTTCTAATCACTTTGAATCAGTTCTACAATTTTTAAAATGTTTCTCAATTCATTTAAATCATAAATTTGAGAATTTTAATCAAGATATGTTTTTTTATAAACTATTGATACAATCGGGTCGTGTTAGTTTACGATAAAAGGGCATGTGTGTTGAGTACTATGTTGTGTGGATTGTATGTTTCTTCCCATTATTTGTCAAGGTCTTATGTTGACTCACAACCATGAAAAAATGTTAACAGGGTGTCATGTGGGTTGCTAGTGTTGTGCTTGGGCCTTGTGTGACATTGTGATGTCAAGTTTTTTTGGTCAACCTATTGAAATTTAAAATTAAATTGTTAAACAATGAAATATTATGACAAATAAATAGTATTAAGGAAATATTAACTAAGTAACAAATAAAGATAACTACCAATCTTCACATAACATTAATTAAATTGAGAAAAATTCAAAATGTGTTTGTTACTTGTGGTCACGTTTTAAGTAACAAGGAACTTTCCTTAAACTAATTTTGTTGTTGTTGACTTTCCTTTTCTTGCTTATCATTTTTACTAACCATAACATTGTGTCATATCAAGGACGATTCTCTTATAAGGGGGAAGAAAATGTAGTGCCCTACTTCATCATGCATGGTAAACAAGATATTCTAAGGCCATCATGTTTGTTAATGGTTTCATTGTGGTGTTTTCATGCAAATTAATCGATCAAACCATCGTATTGCTTTGTTATCTCCATTTGCATAATACCCTGCTTCACCGTGTTGTCTTGAATGGTTTGTGAAGCCTCATCCCATTGTTTCTTACGAGCATGCACCTTAGTGTTTCTCTTATTTATATCAAGTGTTCGTAGGTTGGGGGGCCGAAATGTTAACTAATAGAAATTAATAATAATAATATCATTATTATTATCAATTATAGTATGTATGTTATACATGTGCCAATATCAAATAAAATTAAAAAGAAATAAATATATTGATATATATAATAATGGAATTTTAAATTTAAAATAGTTAACTAATTAAATAAAAATAAATATAGAACATGACATTGAAATGTAAGATTTAAAATACTAATACAAGTAGAATGAGTTCGAATATGTATATATATGTATTTATAAAAGAAGAGAAGAATTACAGAAATGCGTTGGTGGGCGAGGGAGTGAAGATGGTGGTTCGGTTGGGTGAGAGAGTGGAGAAAGGATATGTCCTTTTCAGGTGTTGTAATTGTAAATGCGTGTATGGAAAAGGTCAAGTGATGAGTTTAGATGCGTGTATGGAATAACCCTACGTCTCTTCCTATTATGAGGTAACTTGGGAGTGGTATGTTTATGCACATGGTGACTGTGTAGTGCCATTGACAATAGCGAGACATTTGTGTAGTCGCTTATGACATGGAAGATACATCTATAAAAAAATTAACTGTGGAGGAGGCAAGATTCATCCTTGAAAGAGAACCATGGTAACTCCATATTTGCACCCATTTTGTGTTGAATTTGGATGTTGCTGCGTGAAACATAATGATTGCAGGCAATGCACATAATGGGTTTTTGCAATGTGGCTTGGAACCTTTAAAACAAATTCTATTGGTTTTCTTAAAGCCAAGAGTCCACCGCAATTCCAACAAATTCTATTGGTTTTCTTTGCCTAGGGCTTAGTTCCCCCTGCTTGTGAGCAGTGTATGGATAGCCAACTAAGCTCCATAGCCTTAATCAACATCTCTTTTTCTCCCTGCGGTGTTATTTTATCCCAGGACCTTTCCTCCAATTAATTTAGATTTGTATTATCACCCATCAAAGAATATTGCAGTGTGGATTTTTATAGCTTAGAAGTAGAAGTTTTAACTATATCAGTTATGTATGTAAAATGTGGGAGCTTGCAGAAAGCATGTGTGTTGTTTTTCAAAATTCGCAAAGGAGTGTGGTCTCATAAAACACTAGTTGCAAATCATACTCAAACTGGATTTCTAAAAAGGGCTTAGAACCCGTCTCAGTAAATGGAATTTGCATGTGTAATGTCCAACCCCGCAACCATTGCTTGCTAGTTTGATAAACACGTGTGGTTATCTTACCTCTATCTTGCATGATTTTAGTATTTCTAGTTTTTCTTTCTCAATGTTATTGAAAATCAAACCAAGGAAGAATATGATTTTGGTAAATTTAAATAAGATGTAACACTAAACAATTAAAATTACATCTTTTCTATGCAACTAGAAAGAATATTTTTTTAGTGTAAACCTACCTCCAAATTTACCTCCTAAGATGTTTTGAGAACTTTGAAGACAATACTTTGATAACAAAAGCCACTAGAATTATGAGTCGAACTTGATTCTTTTAAACCTACCACTTCATCACTTTGAAAAGTTATTTAAGCATGTTTTTATCAAAGCATCTAAAACACCTATGTGAACCCTATAGTGGGAAAGTTGAGGTTCGACCTTGTTCCCAATGACGTGAGACATCATATTAAATTTTGAAATAAAAAATGATTATTTAATCATTTAAGGTCACACTTTTATGAGCCCAAATTGACCATTTCATAGCTTTGGAAAGATGTTGAAAGTCAAAACTTTAGTTTAGTTTTGGTTTACTACGGTTTAGGCTCCCAATAGAGAAATGGATTTATGTTACCGCATACCTCTATAAATTCTTCATGATAACCATAATAAACCATTATATTTGAGAAAATAACATTGGGATCTAGTTTTTAAAGTGGGTTTCAGAGGCCTTCTATGGCTCTGCGTAGAAGAAGCACGAACTAACACAATTACAATAATTAGCTCCAAAAAGAGGTCATAGTCTCAACCTTGTTCACCAGCCTCATTGTTAAAGGTGATTCAGAGTTGTTTGTGAAGTAAGTTTGAAAAATTTATGCCACAAAAAACTAGAGGTTGAGACAATATAAGCATGTAGTGTGGGATCTCATTGAATTGTTTGATTATTTCAATCTCCTATACCATGAGAGAAGTCAGAATGCAACAAATGAAAAGTTGGTTGTCCTAGCTTCTCAATATTACAATGAAATGTGTCTCCATATTGCAATTATGAAGTAGAAGTGTTGGTTAGGCCCTCAGTCCCTGACAACATTCAACATTGGCAAGTATTTGAAGATGATGCTCAAATCCAAAGGTTTTGAATTACAAAGGTGAGTTCACTAATCAACTCATTGACCTTGAACCTATGGTGGTGTTGAATGAAGGAAAGGAAACCCTCTTTGGGAAGGATATAATTCAATTGAAAACAAACACCATCCTTAGGGGACTAATTTTGACAAAGACGGAAAGAGTTATGAGTAAACATATCCACGCACCTTGAGATTTTGTGGAATGCAAGTTCGAACTTCTCATAATGTAAAAAGGATTGGTTAGGGAGAAACATGAATGAAAAATAAAGACAATTTTATACCAAGTTATTGAGAAAATATCGATTGTCTTACATGGTCTTATTCTGAGCTAAAGGCTTATAGGGAGGATTTGTTCCAACATGAAATACCTTTGGAACCTCATACTAAGCCATTTAGGTAGAAGAAAAGACCTATTAACCCTATCCTTGCTACTAAGATGCAAGAGGAGTTAACAAATTTGAAGGATGGTGGGATAATACAACCCACTAGATACTCCTCATGGGTAGCAAACCTAGTGCTAGTTAGAAAAAGAATGGGGATATTAGACTTTATGTGGATTTCAAAATTTAAATAAGGCATCACTCAAGATAATTACCCACTACCTAACATGGATAATATTCTACAAAATGTGACTGGATTTGAGTTATTGTCTACATTGGATGGATTCTCAGGTTACAATTAGGTAGTGGTGAAAAAATCATAACAATATAAAACCACTTTCACCCCTTGGGGCACATATGTTTATGTCAGGATGCCTTTTGGATTAATGAATGCAGGAGAAAATTTTCAAAGAGCCATGGATGTGGATTTATCTAGATTTATTAATGATTTCATTGAAATATACCAGATGATATAATTGCCTTCTCTAGAAAGGGGGTGATCATTTGCAACACCTTGAAAATATCTTGATCAGATGCAGAGAATATGGGATTTCATTAAATCCAAAGAAATGTCACATTGATAGTAAAGGGAAATTTTTTTAGGGACACATAGTATCACATGAGGGAGTTATGATAGACCCTAAAAGGGTGGAAGCCATTGATAAAGTCCCCATCCCCATGTCAAAGAAAGGCATCCAATCCTTCTTTGATGATTAATTTTATAAGAAGATTTATCTCCAAATTTATCAAATTACTCTCCCTATCACAAGTATGTTAAAGAAAGATCAAGTTATCAAATGGGGAGAAGGGGTTATCCAAGATTTTGAAGGAATAAAGGAGGCACTTAAAACTACCCCGTATTGACTAACCCCGATTATAACAAGGAATTTCAAATGTTTTCCTTTACCTCTGAGAATATAATTGCTTTGGTATTATTGTAGAAAGATGAAGATGGGCATAAACCCCATTTCCTTTTTTCAGGAAAGCCTCATAGGGGTCTAAGTTAAAATATTCTATTATGGAGAAACAAGCTTTTCCTTGGTAAAAGCTACTAAAATATCCATACCCTATATTCTCAGTTCTAAAATCATAGCCTATGTACCTCATACAATGGTGAAATATATCTTATCTCAAATGGAAATGTCAAGTAAAAGGTGTAGGTCAGTGAGCAAGCTTCAATAATATGATATGGAAATTCGACTACAAAACTAGTTAGAGGCTTGGGTTTGGCTGTGTCATGGTGGAAATAAATTTGCAATTTGTTTAGATCCACGATTGATGGGAATGAACGATACCATCATGATAAAATAGGTACTTGAGCTTGGTACAAATATATAGTCTACTTCTTAAAGAACTTAAATTGTATCGCTCACCTAAACAAGAATCTGAGGAGGAAGCTCAATTTGGTTTCTCAAAATACATTTTAACCGATCATGAGTGGCTTGGAAAATCCCATAAGGAATTTTTTGATATGTATCACAGAGGAAGAATCTCTCAAGTTAGTTACAGAGTTTCATGGAGGGTTCTCATGGTGGTCATTTTGCTTGGAAGAGATACTACCCATAAAATCTTAAGGGTAGGATATTAATGGCCCTCCCTCTTTGAATATGCGCTTTATTAGTCATAAAGTGTGAAAGTTTTCAACATTTCTCTAATAGGTTAAAAGCATATGGATCTCTTCCCTTACATGTTTGTCTCAATAAGCTCCATTCAAATAGTGGTGGTTGGATTTCATAGGAGAGATATTAGATTCTTCAAGTGCAGACATAGATGGATATTCGTGGCCACTGACTACTTCACCAAGTGGGTTGAAGTTATCCCTACCAAGAAGGCAACTCATCAAGTGGTTATGGAATTCATCCTCAATCACATAATTTGTAGATTTGGGGTCCCCACCAAGTTGGTGGCTGATAATGCCATGAGTTTTAGACAAAAACCATTAGCAACAATGTGCCATGAATATGGCATAACCTTGGCCTATACCTCAAGTTACAATCCCTAAGGAAATGGATAGGAAGAATCAAGCAATAAAAACGACTCAAAATTCTCAGAGGACATTAGAAATGAATTTAAAAAGTGGGGTGAGTAGCTCAATTTTTTTACTATGGGCGTATACGATTACCACCAAAAGATCCACTGGTAAGAGCCCATTTGAGTTTGTTTATGGTTTCCAAGCCATTTCCCCCTTCATTTGAAACTATTTACTTATCAGTTTATGCAGCAGTTAGAAGAAGGGGAAGGGGTGACTCCTTATGATGCAAGGATCAATCAAATTGTAGAATTAGATGAAGTAAGAAGAGAATCCCACAAAGGCATGTTAAGTTTAGGGAGAAGCTCAAAAAAATTGCTTGATAAATAATCCTATTCCAAATTTAGGATATTTGATAAGAAAGTTACTCCAAGAATGTTCCATGTTAGAGATTTGGTTATGTTCTAGGATAGTAGGCATGAAGACAAGGGTAAGCATGGAAAATTTGATTCCCTGTGGATGCGTCCTTACTCCATCGATGTTAGAATTTGGGAACACACTTTATTCTTAAGAGACTTAGAAGGACAATTTCTCTAGTCAGTGGAAAGCAAAATATCAATAGCTTCTCAATGGTATGCAACTTAAGAATTTTCTAGATTAGATAATATCTCCATGTGTGTTTTTATAGGGTATAGTTTTGTTATTTTTATTTGTTATTGTCATTGTTTCCCTTTTTTTTATTCTCGTTCTACATTGATCAAATGTTTTTCCAAATGTTTTTATAAAATGTGGGTATGTCTTGTACTTTGTTCAAATACCATCACCATTTTTATCTCTTATGACTCCTTGCCCAATAAACTATGCACCTGGTCTGGGTTTTGTGAAATTTATGTTTATGGTTCTTTTTATCTCTTATGACTGGCACCCGTGGGGGGTGCCCATCCCCGAGTAGAGAGACAATTTTTGTACTCATTCTAAACTAGTATCTACAATTGGAGTGAATTTTCCAAGATTTTCCCTTATCCTTGAGACTCGCTTACATAGATTCAAGAATACTAGAGATTTTTGTTTTCCAAAATTTCCCCCCCATGATTTTGAAACCACTTGTAAAATGGGCTTGGTATTTATCCTCTAAGAAGGCCATGGTACACTAAGCTAGTTACCGGTAGAGTGCGTAATATAGTATTATATGGGCTTTTCCCAATCCACGTAACAATAGGAATCAATTTGGTATTTAGGTGGGATTTTAGTATGGCTGGCCATCGTGGCATCAAGTTAGTCTCATAAGCTAAAGCAAGTTAGGTTACCACGGGTTTCAAGCCCACGAGAGATTTTAAAATCGACTAAGGATAGAATCTATGAAACAAAAGAAGTAAGTGGATAATGCTTCGTAAAATTTCTCGACTAGTGAAGGGCCCGATATCGTGGGGAGACCTTTATGAAGGATCAAGAGTATAACTATGTAACAAAGTCAGAACACACCGATTTAAATTTCCATAGGTGTTTTAGAGGTTAGTGTTTGGTAGAATTCAAAAGTCGCGGGATACTTACGAATCCACCAAATTAAAAATGTCACGGACGTTTAAAATATTCAAATATTTCAAAATACCCATGAGGAAGATAGAAATACAAGAAAAATCCGTGAACGAGTGATGGCACATTTTCACCGTAACTCTCATTACGGTAACCAAATCATGCAAGATTGATCTTGTTGGAAAGGGCTCATTAATGGCTATATTCTAGGACATAAGGAACACTTGGGAGTGCTATAAGAAAATCTTATAAAGATATTAATGAAGCAAATGATCAAATGAAAAACAAAGTGAATCAAGAAGAGATGCATCAATCAAGTATACTCAACATCGAAAGTTTGAAATAAATTTGTAGCATATGTATATGTTAGGTAAAAAATGGGGATTCTATAGGGGCCCCGCCTTGAAATTCATATTAATGTTAT